>JAXCLQ010000009.1:6331376-6458348 GCA_035584115.1 Cedrela odorata | reverse complement strand
AATCTACTTATTTTTATATACAATTGGGTTATATTATCCCACTTTACACTCTTGAAATTGGTTCTTTTTCTTCCTTTCAACTAGAGCAACCCACTTTGGGAACCACTCAATCTTAATTTTCTAAAGTAATATTGAAGGTGTCTATGAATGTAGTCTGAAATCTTTTAATTTTCATTTCCATAATTAAAATTTGAATTTTAAAATTAGTTTCGAATTTAAATCCTTCTTACATAAACATCGATAAAAAATTTGATTTATATTCGTATTTAAAAAAGAAAGAGCATAACGTCTTAAATATTATAAAGATATAGTGCATCACTCGTATTTAAACTATATTTTTCTTGGTCTGACTTTTAATTTAAAAATATGCTTAGAGGAAAACTTGTTGTAATAATAATAATAATAATAATAATTAATCATGAAGGTGACACATTGTGGGGTTTTGACATAACAAATAATTTTCTTAATTATTAATATAATTATGCTCTTTTGATGAGGTGAACATGGTAATAATATAATTCATATTTGGTCACCAATTTGGATTTTATAATTATAAATCAAGAATAAATCCAAATTGATTATTCAATCAAACTTTGGTGCTTAATTATTGAGAATTATTTAGTAAATGGTCAAGTCTAATTAACTTTTAATTATGCTTGCTTTAATCATGGGGCATCTGAGATTATAATTTATATATAAAGAGACTTTCAATTTGATTAAAACTCATCAATCATCACTCACTTGGGTGTATTAGCTGACTTATTGAAGGATTTTAGGAGGATGAATGAATGGTCCATCTACCAACATACACATTATGAATGTGACTTCCTAACTAAAATTTCATGCTAATTTTAGCTTGGCATTACCTAATAATCACATTTATAGGACACTGCCCTTGACCCTAAGCCAATTGCCAATTGGGTTCATTAATTTGGAAAAAATTAGGTCAACTTACCACATGCAAAAGCACTTTTAAGGTACCCACATTGCTGACTCGTCAGGGCACATCACATGCTACTACCATTTTTTTTTGGCAAATCAAGTTCTTCTAAAAACGTTTTCGGTCCAAAGACATCATCAAATGATACTTTTTTTTTTTTTTCCATCAAACGTTCAATCAATATCACAATTTTTATGGGCACCAGGAATGGATCACACAATCACTCCAATAACATGCGGAGAGAGTGTTAATTACGTAGTCGGTGGTAAATAAAAATATAAAAAGTGATAAAAATAATTTAAATAATAAAATAAGAAAATTTTTAATTTTTTTTATTTATTTATCATCAATTTATAAAATTTTATCATCTCATTAATTTCCGTCACGGTCCTAATAATAATAATGTAATAGGAGTATCTTCCTAACACTGTCTTGTCAATTATATAAAGTTCATGCAATACAGTGATCGGTGGTCAAATTGTAATCCTAAAAACCTTAATCCACCAATGAAACTCGATATACATTTTTCGGTATAATAACAAGCAACGGCATAAACCAAAGCAGACAGTCCGGTTTAGACAATGCCAATCTCCATTCCATAAGAAACGCATTTGATCGGCCTGAGGTTTTCTTGTTTACCGGAATTGCTTGCAGCTAACTCGTTCAATAATCTCCATTCAATTGCGGATAAGTTAGTTGTATCTTAGTTTTCCGAATTCTGGTGAGGTAAGGGAAAGGCCCCTTGTACTGTAACCAAGTGTTGGTGGCATCGCATGGCATGGGCAGCAAGTCAGCAGACATTTCTTTCGTATTTTGGGCTTGGGACCATTTACAATACAGCTACCATCTTCTATTCTAAACGCTTAGTCCACTGTATCTTCCATTCCCGAATTGGTCCTTTTGAGTCACGAGTGGTCCTTACACAAACTTGTGACTGGATTGGATTGGACAAAAAGATAAGTTGAGTGTAAGAACCAACGATTACAAGGTGAAGCTCTCCCTATTGTTACAGAACTGGCAAAGGCCTTGAAAAGGCTTTCCAACATGTGACTATGGTGCACCTTCACCATGTCAGGTCATTTCAAATCACATCCGTCCATCATCAATCAACCAACCAATCATCCTTTCCTTTCTCGTCTGTCAGTCTGTCACTTCCTAAACCTTTTCGCGAAATTACCACAACACCCTTCCTCTTTTTCTCGAAACTCTGAATAATACCCAGAGATGTTAAAATAATTCAAAATAATTAAACACAAAGGGTAGGTCATGTCTTATCAGCTACAGCTTACCATTTCCCGTACCCAGATCTCAAACTGATTTCCTGCTTCACAACTTACACTAATATGCTCATCTTGACCGTCCATTCAACTTCATAAAGCTGACAGATATGAGATATCATTCATGATTATGATATCTGTTGATCAGACAATATAAAAAAAGCAAAAAAGAATACTACTGCTAGTACATTATAAAAATCCTGGACCAGCAGCAAAGTAAAGACAAAGACATACACTTTTTAAAGAGATTTTGTAACCAGTCTATACTGTCTAGTCTATTCTCTTTGGCTTTGTCATTTTCTTAAGAGTCTTTGATATTTACAATCTCAAGCAGACGTAACTTCAACTATTAGCCGTTGGATTGCCCTTGGGAGCACAAATCTTTTTGGAAAGTTACATCCAACGGTTTAAATTTAAGGCAGATCAACTCGTGAGGGAGATAATAATAATGTTTCTTTATTTTTAATTATTTAATTTAATTTTTATTTAAGCATCTTTTTTCTCTCTTAACAAAACAATAATATTAAATATTCTCGCTTTCTTGTTTAACTCATTTTGACCGAACACCGCTTTCCTCTCATCTCTATATAAATCTTCACATCCTCTCCTCTCTCTCCTCATACTTTCCTTCCAAGTCTTCGTTTCTCTCTTACGCAGCCAAGGGTTCTCTTTTTCTTCTTCGTTTGCTTGCTCTCTTCTATCAAGTTCTGTCTCTCTTTTTTTTTTTTTTTTCTTGGGTTCTCTGTAACAATGGCTGAGACGCCATCGAAACGCCAGAGGGAGGAGGAGTCCCAGATGGAGGATGGTGAAGAAACTAAGCGTTATAAGTCATACAACCACATAATCTCTCTTCTTGAAGTTGAAGAAGATGAGCCAGCTGAGGACTTGTCTACTCTAATAACAAGTCTGGAGCATGAAATTTCAACTGACTCTATCTTTGACTCTATTCCATGTCCAGCCACAGAAACTGACCAAGAAAACAACCCCATAACGGCCTCTGCCACTACCGCAGAAGACTACACCATTACCACCTCTTCTTCTTCGTCTTCAATGTCTTCTTGCTCCAAGGAAGATGAAGTTGACGATAGTGGGAGCGTTATGAGACGTTTGCTTGAAGCCTCTGATGACGAGCTTGGGATTCCAACTATGGATGTTGCCGTAAACAGTACTGAGTACGGAGAAGTAGGTGTTAACAGTGGAGATGAGTTAGCTTTCTGTGATGGTTTGTGGGATCTGGAAGACGAAGCTGCTAATTACTACACCTTGTTACAGTCTGAACTTTTCATGTAGGTGTGAAAAAGTTAAGTTAGGGAAACATTAGGGGTTCAAAAAGAATTAGAAAAATTTGAGTGGGTGAAAATTTAAAAAATGGAGACATTTTGGGTTTTCATTTTGGTCCCTCTCTCTACTATTGTAAAAAAAAAAAAAAAATCAAATGTCCCCTTCCAGTTGTTAGAAGATTAAAAGTTAAGTCACTTCTTATACTGTTTCTTTATCTTTACCTTTTGAAAGTTGGCATGGGTACAACTTAGTAATCATATTGCTATGCTAATGGTACCAATCAAAAAGACAATATTGTCCCTAATCGACACGACAAACATTAAATGGGCCTATTAAAATTTAATTATATCACAATTTCTTTTTTCCTCCGGCTTTTCTTAATTAAACCGGTCTCGCTTGATTAGGATTTAAGGCACTTAATAAACCGTTGCTTCTACCGTATGCGTGCACCACACGCGTCTCTGCTTTCAGTTGGAAGGAAACTTTACATTAAAGACAACACTTTATTGTCCTCTATTATGTTTTTTCAGAACGTAGCAGTCGCACTACTTTTCATTGGATGCTCTTCGGCAATATATGATGAGTCTTACTTGCAGTTGTAGTGCGTGGTGTAGACAATCTGATCTCATAAGATTTTCTGACAAATGGTTGACGGGGACCCACGTGTAGTTATTTATTCACTCCATCTCTGGATCTCCATTCCCTGATTGCAGCCTACTCTTTTTTTATTTTTTTTAATTTTTTATAAATAAAATAAATAAGTAAAGAATAGAGGAATAGACTCGTGACATGGTGACGGTGATAGTGACGTTACGTATTGATGTGGCGGGACCCACGACGATAATTAGAATAATCTAAAGGGCGAGGGGCAAGTAGGCAAAGGACATGATTAGGCCCACAAAAAAAATGGGACAGGGTGGTGGATCCAGATGTTAGAGTGGGGTCAATCTGAAATTATAGTGAGACTTATGAGTTGTCTGCCATGTCCACATTTGGTATACCATGTGATGGTCATAAATGGTTAATAGTAATGGGAAATGGTTGCATGTATATATGAACATGATAATTTGATTGAGACGGGTGTAGTGTGTTTCAAGTTTACCCACTACAACTTTGAAAGGGTCCCACTTGATGTTGATGTTATCTGGAATCAATCATCAACGGGAAGGAGAAGGGATTACCCACCCTATCAGCTTTAACATGTGATTACCCCTGAAAACTTTTAGGTAAATTTTGTCACGTTATTAAAATAGTGATATAGTAAAATTAATTAATTAATTAATTAAAATTTAAAAATAATTTGATGACAATTTTTTAAAAATTAAAAATTAATAATTTTTTAATTATTAATTAAATCATCCCACGTGGTAGACGTGACGGGACTCACCTAACAAACACACTCTTGTAGAAACAGCACATCTGTCTATTTTCCAAAGGGATGTTTAATCAATCTGCTGATAGTTCCGTAAACCTGTTTTGTCTGTAAATTAAGGTACGTGGGTCCGTTATTGGACATTGCGATGCATAATTAGTGGAAGCGACTTGGATTTGATAACGAAGAGGCCGTGCCGTACCCATCTTCTTCCTCCTGCTGCTGCTGCTTGAAATATTTGAATATTCTGGTGTTTCCAGTTAGATATTTGCATTCTTGATAAGAAATATTAAGTCATAGAGCCTTGCATTTTGTTTTAATGTTAACACATCAATCTACAAGGAAGCTAAGGTAGAAGATAATGGAAATGGGAATCTTGGGAAATTATTGGCAGACAGAAAAAACACAATCACGTTTAAATCTATCCCCAAGTTGGCTGGCTGGGTATTGGGTTTTGAGTTTTCATAACATAGAATATGCTAATGAGATTACAATTGCCTGTCAGCCAGCCATGCCAGCGTCACTTCCTACAAGTTAGGATTCTTCTTTCTCCAATTCCCTTACTATTCTTAAATTTTGAATCTGTTCTTGGCTGCTTTGAATTCATCTCAAATAAGAGGTTAATAAACGATGACAATAGACTTGAAAGCTAAGCTGCGGACTGCAGTAGATAAAGACCTGTTACTGTTAATATGCCTTCTGTGGTTGAGACTTGTTTGGTTTCAAGTTTCATTTTTAACATCAAAATTTAAAACCAGACAGTTTTAGTACGATCGTTCAGTACTTTTGACTGCCCTTTTATCGAGAGTGAGGCTGTGGTGTGATAGAGGAGCTAGAAGGAAAAATAGATAGTAGGTTTAGAAGTTATTTCGA
This sequence comes from Cedrela odorata, assembly GCA_035584115.1. Lineage (NCBI taxonomy): Eukaryota > Viridiplantae > Streptophyta > Magnoliopsida > Sapindales > Meliaceae > Cedrela > Cedrela odorata. The sequence continues at coordinate 6,452,605 of JAXCLQ010000009.1, read as the reverse complement.
GGGAAAGAAATTATCATTAATGGCCACTGGTCCAATAGCCAAACAGATAAAACTCGGAAGAAAAATGGTGGTTAGGGTGTCTATTTCAGAAACCAAATCCACAGAAGCAACTGAGCAAATCGAAAGAACCAAAGGTGTGTACAACACAGCAATTTAAGATAGTTGAGAATCGTCAAAAATTAAATATAAATGACATGGGCACAGCCTGGACTGATAGCTATTTGTTCCTACTTTGTACTACATCATTCTTTCATTGCCTCTTTGCTCTTACATAACTAACAATTACACGTCTAATAAAAATCCCACATGAAATAGAAATACAACCCCAGTCCCCACCAATCCCATCTGTATTCGTTCATCGTTTCCCTTGTTTAATCTAAACTATATATATCCTTTAATTGATGTGTCGTATCAAATTAGAATTCTGAGTTGTTTTGCCTTTTATGGTATGAATTTGATGCTCTTAAACTGTCTTAATTATTGGTTGAGTTTATTTTGCTGGTCTGTATCTATTTCTATAGATGGAGAAACAAAAGAAAGAGAGAAGAATCCTGCAGAATGGTGTGATTATGATAACCTGAAATGCAATTTGTTTAGGTCGTGAAAGGGCTGTGCTGTCAACATCTTGATGAGCATTATTAATTTGTAGCATAAATTGTTGATAATATAATAACCCTTTGTCTTAAATTATGAAAACAGGGTGGGTTTCTTCTCCTTTCTTCCATTCGATTGGTTTCATTGTAAAAATGGCAGCTGCTGGTTTAGGGTTTAGACAGACAAGTTTTCAAAATTCAAAAGCAGCCCATGTTTACAATCACAATTTAACCACGAGACAGACAGGTCGGTGGCAGAGTCCAGAACGTAATAACGCCAGCTAGCCTTTCACTTTCCCCAAATGTTTGACAATCATATAGAAAAACAGAGTACGTTTATTAAGAGTCTTAATTCATGTGTACGTAACACTAAAATATGGAGTCGTGCGATATATCAGCAAAGCCAGTAACTTGTTTCAACAAGCCCAAGCCTAAGCCTGTTAACAGAGGCCGAAGCCCGAATACAAGCAAAAAGGAACTGTATTGTCTTGCAAAAGTGACGTAGAACTTACATCAACAAACCAAGTGCAATTTCCATCAACTCCTTCGAACATGATCCAGTGACACCACCATCACTTGGGTTTCACGACCATAATCCAGTCATCTATTGCAAGAGCTTAAGCGTTTGTTTTGTTGTACTTTAGAAAATAAAAATTTCACAACACTATCAAGCACTATTTCAACAATGTTTTAAAACAGTTACCAAGTGCTCTAGGATTCCTAAAACCTCTTACATAAAAGCGTGTTTCACCGGTTTTTAAGTAATAAGAAATACAAGTTTGCCAGTACCAAGTATTAATGCTTAGTAAGCAACAAGACGTAATTAGAAGCAAGGTAAAAGTTAATAGAGATTTAATTTAGGCATGTAAAGAAAGATGTTGTCACAATACATTCCAATGACAAGCAAAAATTCTCTTGATTATGGTCGGGAAAACATAAAGCATGCGAAACTTCCTATGGTCGAAAAATCTTCAATGAAAACATCAACTTAAGAAAGAAGAGAAAATGTCAACATGCAAAACTCGGGCCACAGTTCCTAATGTAACCAACCATCAATAACTATCTGTGCACACAAGGAGGCTCATTCTTCATCCTCTTCATCTCCGTCTCCACCAGCGGCCTTCTTGGCAGCAGCTTTCTGGTTCCTTCTCTTCACTCTTCCAGGGCGTCCACCTCCGAAGGGACTTGTGAGTGAGAAATCGATGTGCTTCTGGGAGTCAACCCTCACCATGAATGAGGGAATATTGACAACCTGCCTCCCAACCCTGATCAATAATAAATCCAGTTTAATAAACACTATAAACACAATCAATGACCTAAAAACAACACTGCCAGCGCCTAAAAGGAAAAGAACGTCAGGAACAAATCAATGCCAGACAAGAACTTACTACTTTCACATAGAGAAAACAATCAGTTGATTGACCCAAGTTAAAAACAAAAGACTTGAACAAGGGCAAGTTTCCAAGAAGCATAATGCCTTCTGGCAAGGAAAAAAGAAGTTGGTGCAGACAAAAATCTAATCAAATAAGCAATTCATGTGCATGAATCGTTGCATAAGTATACAATATATCTCAAATGTAAAATTGAGAACTAAATGTAGAACAGCTGTTGGCAGCTGTGACCTACAAATTGAATGCATCAAACAACAAGCCTAGAACTTTAGGCTGGTGATGACTTATCAGGTCCATCAAGGACCTAAATTGGCAATCAAACTTAAGTTCAAACAAATTTACCAAACCCACAAAATAAACATTAAACACCACGTACCAACCAAATTTCATTACGTCTAAGGGCAAGCAATCTGTTTTTGTTTCTACATCATATTATGACAGAACAATAGCAAACCTAATAGGAAAGATTCAGATATGGGACATAAATAAGACACATGCACAAACTGAAAGCTAAATTTAACAAATGTTAGAGCCAAAACCCAAATTAGTATCATTAAATTTGAAGTAGGTTTAAGCATTTTCAAAATATCATTGCAAGGCCATTCGGTGTCAGGGAGTCAATCCAACACCGTAAAATGATACTAACAAAAAATCTTTTTGTATTACCCAATCCCACTACCAAAAAAGGCCGTTTCACAGAGCAAAAAATGATGGAAAAATCCATGCTTATTCAATTTCGGGCAGCCACTCACAAAAAATAAAAAAAGTCTAATTGTACCTACAAAGAAGAAAAATCACATAATTATACACCTTGCAAAATCAATGCTGAACCCAAAACAAGCTAAATTTCACACATTTCCAACTGAGCAACCAAAATTTAATTGATATGTCATTCAATGCTGAAGTGTAAGCATAGTGGTGAAGTAGTTTAAGGAAAACAGTATTGGGAGTCCTTGCACACATTACATAACACTCTATACTGTTATTTAAAAGGAAGCCCAAAGCACATAGCATACCTAATGTGCCTCTGCCTGATGAGCACTCGGGCATGGTGGATCGACTTAGCCATGCCAGACTTGAACACAAGGGTCTGGAGACGACGTTCAAGAAAGTTTTCCACAGTGAGGGCCAAGACATAATCGAGCTTGTTCTGGCTCTCATCCAAAAGGCCATACCTGTTCATCCTCCTAAGAAGGGCCTCACCCTCAAAAATACGGCGTGGGTTCTTCTCATCAAGGGTGAGAAGCTCCCTTGCTGCATTTCGAATGCGGCTCAGAGCATATTGAACCCTCCAGAGTTCCCTCTTGCAGCGAAGCCCATACTCCCCCACAAGTCTCAGCTCAGCGTCCAAACGTTCCTTCTCATAGGGACGTCTTGGCTTCTTAAAGGTTTTCCCATCTATTCATATATGGATTATATTCATAAGCTCAAATATTTAACAAGAACCATTACCTATCAACAATAATACACGAGGAGTAGTATAATGAGCCACAAATGAGTCAGGAAATTCATGCTCTTTTATCAACTTCATCATAAACTCAAAATTTTGTTTTTGCAGAAAATAATACCAGCAGCCACAACTCACTCAAACTCTGTATGCTCTTTTATCCAAATCCTTTGTCTTTTAAACTAGAGAGGTCTAGGTCAAGACATTCTATTTGCTAACATTAACATACACAGCCCAAGTTTGCAATATTCGGATCACATAAAACATAAAAAGACCCTCAATTTTCTTTAATATTCCTCCACTTTCTTTGCTTTCAAACAACACATCATTCAATCCTAATCGTACAGAATTATCAACAGAACACTAACAAACGAGATCGCGACAGCATCGAAATAAAACAAGCATTACATAAAGAGTATTTAAAACACACTTCTAGAGATCCAAAACAAAGGTGAAAAACATAGAAGAACGGTTAGGAGAAAGAGCACTACTTACAGTTGCGGTAAAATGAGACGTGCACCATGTTTGCCGGCTACTGGGTCGATCCTCTGTCTGCAATCTCGTAAACGTTTGTAAATGACGATTGCGAGTAGACGAGGCGAAGAAGTTCAGAGTGCATATAAGAGCTCTCATATATATTTTTCCAAAACCCTAACCCTAATTGCAGCCTCTTGGGCTTAAGAGAAGCTCTGGCCCATTTCACAAAATATGATATTCATTAAATTATATATATTGATCCAGCTTCATTATCCAGAGGACTGTCCGTGCCCAAAACAAAGCAAATCGAATCGGGCCCATAATCCATTATCAGTTTAGTCGCAGCTCAAATGACCTCTTGCATGGCGGGTTTACGCCAGTGGGGGTGTGGGACGCCCGCCGTCTTCTCCGTCTTCAGAAATAAATGAGATTTTGATCAAATTACCCTCCATTTCACTTTCATAAACCCTTGATAATTACACCCTTCAACGCATAGAATCAACCATCCATCGCAAATACGAGGACGACAACAGTCCTATCAAAATCCCTTTTTAACCCATCAATTCTCATCAAATCCCTCTCCACTGCACCCCCCAAAATCGGCGACGAAGAATGGAACGACGCCCGGGAGACCGCCTGGCTTCCAGAAGACCTAACACCCAAGAACCGAGCTCCATGAATGATTACAAGAAATTAACATATCCACACACACACACAGCGCTCCCAAATACACTCCAAAAAAGTAAGAAAATGCACTTACTGAAGAATGCTGATAAACATGTTAAAAAATCTTCAAAAATATGTAAGAATTAGTATTTAGTTCCCAGTGCAATCAAAATCATCATGCGCTAAACTACGTGGTATTAGTTTTGACATATGACTTTCAAAGCACCCCTCAAGCGAAGTATCAAACTGCCTTCGACAAGTTTTGATGGAACCCATGTCGTCGAGCTAGTAAAAACCTTGAAATTCGATTTGAGAGAGTGTTGAATTCGTTTTTCTGAAGATGATGAACCAAGAGAAATGAAAGCCTTAATTAACTGTCAATTTCAGCCATTTTGTGCTTTGTTTAATTCCTCATCAGCAACTGAAATCTCCTCGATGTGATTGTTAGTTTTGGTCCCTTCCAACTGGTAATGATTCTGTGCGTGGTGTACCACCGTACACATAGTCCATAATGGATAAAATGCACCATCATGGAGATGCAGGGTATCGATCCCTGTACCTCTCGCATGCTAAGCGAGCGCTCTACCATCTGAGCTACATCCCCTCGTGAGAAGTGTAAGCCATTAATAATATTAAAAGTACTGCAAACAGACGTTTACTTCTGTTTTGCCTTCAAAATATGTATTCCATGTTGGAAGTTTCTGATGCTCACATATTATGTGTGTTGGTCCTTGTTATAAATACCATTCCCCAATATCTCACCTCTAGTTTTCGCTAAAATGACTTTCACAGTCTGAGATTTCACAGTATGGTTCAAAAGAAAATTTGTACAGGATCATATGTCAGAGTTGGAGGAGATTAATCCCATCTGCATTGCTTGATTCAACGTCTCATGTCTGGTGTCCACAGAAGAAAGTTTGCTACTTCAACTAATTGAGGCCTAAGATTACATGATTCATGCTTCATTTTATCAATTTTGCAATGTATGTTCTACCACTTGTTTCCTACCTAAGTTCTTTGTTATATTTTATTCTTGTCACTGAATGTTCTTATCAAACATTGTGGATAGAGTAATGGATTCTCGGCACAGAATTATAATTTTATCTGTTCAGGTGCAATAGCAGTAGAAAGGAGAAGGTATCAACCCAATTCATGAAAGAGGCACAACGTTTAGAAGAATCAAAGTGGCTAAGCAGAGGAATCGGTCTGTCTTAAAAATCAGTACTAACAGAACATTTTGTCCTTGAAGATAGATACAGCCCCAATTCAAACCATGGATAGATGATGGCACGTGGTGGTATTAAGATAGGTAGCTTTTCGAATGCAATACAACTGGAAACAAGAGTGGATACATAAATTCAATATATATAATCATCATCAAAGATCGTGTAGTTGTTGCTCTTCCTGGCTCTTTCTTCTCTTTCAGTCTGCAAAATATAAGCCAAATGTGGTTATTGGAATAAAATGAACAATAAAGTTAACATGTCTGCAGGTCCTAATCTAACAGAAAGAAAATGATCACACATTTTCAGAATTCTAGTAATCAATCGGATGGAATCAGAGCAAAGACCTCCCTTAAATTTACTAGTTCTAAAGACACTAAATTGAGAATTCTGAAACACAACAATACACCATAAATTTTTGCCAGACATACCTTGGTGATAAGCCTTTCAAATGCTTCTGTTCCATGTTCTTCCATATACTTCTCAGCAGCAGTCAGAATGTCATCTTGCTTTCTGAAGATATTCTTCTTCCGTGGAACATACCAGATTTTAGAACTTGCACTTTGTGGGTTCATATAGAAAGGTCTAACGAAATGTCGATAAACATATGCTGCGCCATTGAATTGTGGTAGGACCAGCCAGCATGAAAAAATCAGCTTAGCATAAGGCCATATGGGGATCCTGACATTAAGAAGTTGGAAATAAAGAGATTAAAATATTCTAAAGAGTAAACTATGCATTGTTCACTGTTCATGCTAGCTCAAAGAAAACGTATACCAAGTTAATTTTGAAAATTGAGGAAACGAAAAGCACATATAGCAGACTAAGTTAAAAAATTATATGTGAAGCAGGCTTACAGTTCAAGGACTTTGGCAAAAGTAAGTTCAAAGAGTGTGAGCATAGAATAAAGAACCCAATATGTCAGCCATTGCTGGTCGTCGGAAGCAGACCTTGTCTCTATAGCCTTAATTGAAGTATATCTGTTAAAAATAACACAAACCATGGAGATAAAAGCTTGAGCTTAAAATTCAGTATTCCATTTTCATGAATGCCTAAGACTATGGAAAGAATAAGAAGACAACTTACAGAGGATAAACTAGAGTAACTAGAGGCCTGCAAACAAAAAACAGAGAATTTGACTTAGTACAGAAGAAAACAAACACAATGCATTAAACTTTTAAGTGTAACATGCATTCTATCTCTGAATATTTCTGCTGAATTAAATTAACATACAAAGCAAGAACATCAAAGTTCTTTGCAACAACTTGGAGAAAATTTTCAGAACCCATCACTTGTTTTCACTGTCTTTGCTAGTCGAGTTCTTTTCGTAGATGGGTGAAAACTAAAGACACTGATACCAGCCCACTAAAGAATATAATGTGTGAAAACTTTAAAGTAGGGAAGAAAGGTAGAAAGAAGAATATGAAAAGTGGGTAAAGGGTATTCAAAATTTCTAATGGAAACTCAATTTGCGGGAGAATCTAATGTTGCACGAGAAAAGAGGCACCGAATTTTTGGATATTGCTCAATATGAAGCTACACCATGAGCGTCCACTGAAAAGCATCAATCAACAATTGCCACATAAGTTGCAGCTGTTATTATGTTTGATGTGTCAAGATATTGTATGTCAAATTTTATCAGGCTTAGGTGTGCTGGAGTTTACAGTACTGTGGCCTCGAAATGATTTTTCCTGGCAAGTTTGACGAAAGGGAACAAGCGGGACCCAAAATCAAAAGATCAAAGCCCAAACTTTTTGAGTCTGTACATTTGAAGGTAAGTTGTATGTTAATGTTCTGAAGCAGATGACATGGATTTAATTTATTTGAACCTGTAGTTTGAGAAGTTTTCAAGAAATATTGATAATGTGAGGTGCTGAGATCAACCTACTTTTCCTTTCTCTTCCTTTTATTTTAATGTTTAGAAGAGCGTTACAATTTTAAATGCATCTCCCAGGCATGGCTTAAATGGATCTACATTACATTATAAGTACTGAATGCAATTTACTAGAAAGTAACCTGCATTTGTCTCCTTGTGCTACCGGTCGACATAGATATATCTATTCAATAATATATATGTATATATAAAGAGTGAAAGGGAATGGACATTGGATTTCACCCTTATTCGTCGTGTAGGCAATGGAATGGACCATATGATGTTTGCCAGATAATAGGTACAATAGTATATAATATTATATATAATAATGCAATCTATCATTTCCATCCATGTGAGTAGCTCATGGACAAAACCGTGAAATATTCAAGCAGCTATCTAGCTAGCTCGGCTTTGGATGAACAATTATAATATCTTTCAAGTCTATGTATAGACATGGCCATAAGAAATAGATATAAAAACAAGAATGCTGATGAGCAATGAATAGCCAAGAATTAATACCAATATGTACATGTATATGTATGCATGCCAGGTTGTCATGCCCAAGCATTGTGTTGAATGTAAGACGACTGAGTCAGGCTATCATGAATTCGTCAAGTTCATAGCAACCCCGAAGAGGTTACGGTCTTAATTAAGAGTAACAGCGACCTAAATATTCTTCTCAAAAAGTTACAGACTGAAATCATATCATTCAGATTTAAGAATGGTATCTGCCCTATGAAAGGGTCGGTTAATAAATTCATAGTTAATGGAGAACGGAAGGTACGGCTAGCATTTACAAAAAATTCTGATGAATTTCTCAAAATGTAAACTGAGTCATCGGTGGTTGACAATATGTGATGAAATTTGAATTGTAGCTCTAGCTAGACCAACCGTTGTCTACAGAATCCTTTATAATTACAGCTTTCCGATGAATTTGAAGTCACTGAGAGACAATATGAACATTAAAGGATAGGCATCCATCGAGGGATTAAGGAGAACTGCATTACTGTTTGGCCCATAAGGGTATGCAGTTGAAAACTTGTGACCCAAATGCATGTCGTTAATGATGAATAATAAAACCCTATACCCCAATTAGAAATTGCCTCAACCATAATTGAATTTCATTATTAGTATTGAATTAACTCTTGGTACTTATTACTATCATTTCCGTGGACAAGTTGGCAATGGAAAGACATCCACAAATGCTAACATATATCAGAAATTGAATTTAATTCTGAAAATTTATAGGGAAACACATTTTGACAAGTAAATTTAAAGCTAAAGAGTGGGCATTGGATGCTATTTATTAGACTCTTCACTAGACAAAATAAATCAATCCATTTATGTTGATGTACCCAAATGTGCTCTTACAAAAAAATAAACCATTTTCTCCTAATATATAGTGTTTAATATTTTTTTTTTGGTTTTCAATTACTGAACTTTGGTGATTTTAAGGAGACAAATTGCAGGATAACCTAACTCGAACCACATCATGAAAGTAATATGGACCCATTGATGAGATATTGGAATGGCCTCTCACCATGATTGAGCTAGCACGTACAAGTTGTGCTATATATTGTACATTATCATGCACCATACTTTAGTGAACACTATATATATATATATATATGTATAGCTCTGATTATGTATCTACCATCCAATAGCAGACATCACTAACTTATAAACTGTGGAATGAAGATCTAGGAAGATATATGAACAGCAAACAAAACAAAACAAGGAACATACTTCAAGAAATAAGGGTTACATTACTCGTAATTTTCTTAGTCTTAAAGTCACAGTTTTCTAGTAAACAAAAAAGTGCGTCTTCACAAATCGATAGAGAAACTAATCGTCTCAATGGTAAAGTATATATATGTGATGGCAATTTCAAGCCTTGTAAATATAGAGTGAAAGTAGAATATAGTCATCTGCTTTTAGAGAAGAAACTGTCATATAATGGGAATATTATAGCAAAAGCAGATCAAATTAAAAGGAATTAGTTAAATTTTCTAATGCAGAAAGAATGCAAGCATTTGAAGAGAGTTTATAATACTGAACTTGCAACAAAGCAGCCTTTTAAAACTTTAGTTTATTCAAATATGGAGATCGAATATATAACCGATTAATCATTCACTAGAGCATAACAAAAAAGTAAAGCCAACTGATAATCTTAAATGCATGCCTTTGAAGTCCCACATCTTGGGTTGCCTGTCTCGCAGTACTAAATTAAAGAAAAGAGTTAGGATGATCGATCAAGAAATGACCCACTTGATGAACTGTTCAGAGATAAATAAATAATTGAGACTGGCATGCATGGAAGGGTCTTTAATACCAACCATATCAATCTCTATATCTCCAGCAACTTCTTACATGAAAATGAGGAGAATGATTGATCAATCGTCTTGCTATAGTCAGTATGTTTTTGAACATTGGGTTTTAGGCAATCTCCACCTGAGAGAGATACCTGGAAGATTAAATGTCATTCGTGTGTGGGCTCCTCCTTCCTAGCTAGTATATATAGGTAATAGGGTTGGACCTCTAGCTCATTTAATGGTACCAAAATCACAAAAGCATGTAGTGTATACTATAACATGCGTGAGAGAGATGTAGAAAATATTGTAATGGAGTAAGAGCACTGATTTGTCATCACCCTCAGTCTCAACCGTTGAGTGAAAGAAAACTTGGTCGGTTTCTAAGCGATAGATTGTGATTATGAGTTTGTTAAACCTAACATCAAGTGCAAATTAATAAGTAATGAGTCTTATAACGATGCAGTATTGCATGCATATTAGTATGTTTCTTGAACTCAAAGGTTTATGTTATAGGTAATCTTGAAATATTAACAAACCAATTGTGACAAGATACTGTTTAATCACACCAAAAAAAAAAAAAAAAAGACTAAATTCCTTACCACAACCAGCTAATAATCGAGTTAATACTCTCTCTTATCAAACCCTAAATTTTTATATAATCCTCAAACCAACATCGAATATCAAACTCAATTTCAAAGCAGTCAAACTTGCGCCTGTGTTGCAAAATGCACACACATATATATAGAGCTAAAAACAAGCAAAACATGATGATCAAGCCATACATTTTTGTAATTGATGAACTAGGAATGGTGACTTGTTTTATCTTGCCCATCTTCTCCTCCATGGTGAAGATGCAACCCGCTGGCCAAAGACTCCGAAGCATCGGCACCCGGAATGTTCCTATATGCATTGAGTGCTGCAAGCATGCCTAAATGGCTATCAGTCATAGCACCACTAGCACCAATTCCTGAACCCAATTGTTGTCCCGGCAAAAGAGCCATAGGAGCCGGAAAATTCACAAAATGCACCCCACCAGACATAGAACCCCTATACATATTACTGTTACTAACTGAAGGAAATGTCCACATGGGGTCACCAGTACCACTCATAACTTGGTTACTAGGATTTGACATCGTCCAAAATGCCGCCGGAATCGTACTATGACTTGCCGGAATAGAACCGGTGCTCGATTGTACCAAGTAATTCCCCATCTGACTTTGTGACAATTCTTGCTCCGGCCTTCGTTTTCTTCCCGTACTCGTTTCCGCATCAGACACATCTAAGCTTGTATTATTATCAACACGTAACTCTTGCTTAGTTTGTAACATAGCATTCACATTACCACTCAAAGGAAAACTCAATGAATTGTCATCTGACGACAAAGCAACGCCAGGAAACAAAATCCTTCTCTGTTGAGTTGAATCGTCAATTACATTTCTTTCCCATTCACTTCTCATCCTCAATTGTTGCGAACCGAAATTCGGGTTGAAATAAGTACTCCTCAAATGAGTCGCAGACATACTTGACCCTGAACTCCTTAAAGAAATATTAAGAGACGTAAAATTTGCGGGAATAGTACCTGTCCCAGTGGCGGCAATGACTGCAGGCTCAGCTTGTTGAAGCAACCACTCAATGGTTTCACCGTCAGATTTGTGACCAAGTTCTCTGGTCAACTGAAAAACCCTAGCAGCACAAGCGGCAGGCATGCGGATCCGGCGCCCACGGCCATCAACCTTGGTATGCCTGTCTTTAGTTGAGGTTCTTTTGGGAGGAGGTTTCTTGGCAGCAGTCTCAGAGACGACCACTTTAGAGCTTGGTCCAGTGATGTCGTTGTTGTTAACCTTGTTGTCGTCGTCGTCGTCGTCGGCAGCCGTGGTTCTTGTTAGAGAAGGATAGCCGGAAGTGGAGATGGAACATGAAGCTTCATTTAGTTGGAATTGTTGATGATGAAGTTGCTGTTGCTCTCTTTTCTCTAGAAGTTGTAATGGGAAATTAGGCCCGGTGCGGATCCCATTATCTTCATCCATGATCATGAATATATTTTTTTTCTTTTCTTTTTGAACTAACTAGTACATCTGCAAATTGACCCTCAATTCAGCTGGCCAGTAGGGTGGCCAAGTGGGTCTATATTATTTCTCTTTAGCTAATTTGTGTGAATACTGTAACTTGGAAATTCCTCTCAGCTGGGAGCAGCTGGCTGCTGAGTTGTTTCCTCTAATGAAAAAGAGAGAGAAAGAAAGATAAGGGAAGAAGAGGAAGGGCAAGGCAAGAAGCTTTAAGCAACAAATAAAATGAGTGTGAACTATCAGGGGGTACCGGGCTAAGAAAAGCAATAGTATTTTTGGAGGATCTGTTTGTAATTTTGCCTAAAATTAAATTATTATTATCTTAATTTAAAAAAAAAATAAAAAAATAAAGAAATAAATAAAGGGGAATTGGTGGTATCTTTTTATTGTGGTTGGACAGTCCCTTGATTCAGACTCCACGTGCGGAGCTGTTTATCATTCAATCCATAAAGACAGTGGTGGCCTGAGGTGGGACCCAATCTCTCAAGTCAAAAAACTGAATTAAAGAGAAGAAAATTAAATAATCAATCAAGTGGCTCCCATCTCATTCATGCAATGCAATCATGACCTTTTCCTCTGTGCACCTTTGCCCTTTTATCATGCAAGCATGGTTCACATTCTTTGGTAATTTCTTCCAAATTCCGCTTAATTAATACTATATTGTATTCTTATACCTAGGATAAAATGGTAAATTTAAACAGTACTGTTACATTTGATATGATATATGGTATGTATTTACAAAGAATGACTTAATTAAATTAATTGAGTAGTTAATGTTCCTGACAGGACAAAGACAAATTAATTGATAAGGCCTCTTGCCCATATTTCATTGAAGAAGAGGAAGCAAATTTAGGGTTAATTAGACATAAAACAATTCCTCACCTACTCTGTCTCCGAAAAGTAATCATAGCTTAGCTTGTCTCTAATTTTAAGGTCATTCCAATTTGCAAATCTCTAACCCCCAAAGTTTTCTCCCTTTTAACAGTACATGGGATTTGAAAATCACGATGTTAACAGAAGAAAATGTAAACAATATACCTTGAAATTTCAACAAGTGAAGACTAAAAGTGATGTAAGAACAAATCTTGTAGTAGATTTTTGAGTCAATGTATGCCCGAAAACTTTTCAGGTCTCCATCTTGTATAAGCATGTGAGCCACACTGAGCTAGATGTATATCGTATATGTGGTCCTTAAAATTCTTTTTACCTAAATTCTGAAGCCTCGTGTTTGAAATCTTTTTCTTGCTTTTGTAACCAAGTCTTGAATGAAGGCTTACAACTCAACACAGCGACTTATAAATATCTTTTTCATGTGTTCTACCCTAGTTCAGAAGGTCAACTATGTCAAAATCAGTCTGCTTAAACACTTAAATGGAGAAAAGATAAGACACGAAAGAGTTTAATGAATAATTCTAACATGTTTTCATTTCTTGCTTCCCCAAAATAATGAAATATAGTTAGGTAGACAAGCTACTAGAAGTGAAGTTAATGGAGATAGAAAGTTTTAGTTAAGAAGATGCAGTAATTATCCAAGAAAATAAAGCCCCACCACCCACGAGAGTGAGCATAGCATGTCTAACCCATGTGCCAAACAACCCAAAGTGTAACTTAAAAGGGAACAAAAATAACACATTGGCATGAAATGGGAAAGAGTTTCAAAATCAAATATGTATATGTATATATTTCAACAACCAGCTTATACCTAACTAATGATGAACTATCGATCAAATTCAAGTACCTGCAATCATTTAATTTCTTTGTAAATGGTGCAATAATTTTCCTTGTTGATCTCGATAATGACCATTCATAACATTGTCATCAATTTAAGATTTGGTTTGCTTATTGAACTAAGCTTGATTTAGTTGACAGTTTGTCTTGTAATTCTTTAATATTCATATGTGTGTGTGTGTGTGTGTATATATATATATATATACATATATTAGCTGCAGGAACATGTGTACCTTTCTTTTCACCCCACATTAGGAAAACTATTTAACTTAACGTACGATTCGTTTCTTTGAAATAATTCTCAAGAGGGAAACCATGCAAAAAATATCAGTGTTGTCTCATGTACTGACACTAGAGTCTAGAGCCGATGACATTACAACGTTCTACTGTAACCCTAACAGCACTAGCTAATATTATTTTACTGTGTTATCTCAATAACCTGTGTGCATATATGCATACATCAAGGTAAACCATATTTTTTCAACAAGATTCAGCACACCCATCTAACCATTCATTTTCAGCAACTTATTTTTTCATGCAATTAATTAAGATATGATTATTCTGAAAAGATAGCAAGAAAGTTTGTGCTGCTACAAGTAAATCCACTAATGCTGGCTGATATATATCTTTGTCTATTCTTTTTATGCCGTGTCCTATTGTTGTTGGGGCTGTATCTATGTATATACAAAACCCAATTTGAGAGACATATACATATATATATACACACACACACACTTATATATATATATATGTTTGTAATGCTTAAAGATTTTATAATTGCTGTGAATGTGATTACCCCAAGTGCTTTTTATAGAATCATTTTTCTCAGAAATAGAACGGAAGGAGAAATGAGACCACATATTGGCTATGGCCTGGCAGCTAGAATCCATTACGGTCCCATGGGAATTGGCATCACAAATTCACAACTGTGGATGAGAAATCACGTGCCTTGCCACTTATGCCGGTGATGTGGATGGCTTACCATCCGCTTTGGCTAATCATTCAAACGAATTTGTCGGAATGTTGGTGGTTACTCATCTACGAAATTTAGTCATTTTACCTCCTTTTTTTGGCCAATCTGGTTGCCCAATTGAAAGTTACAAAGGCAATTACTGTACATTTATCTTACCTTTATACAACATTAAGAAGATTAACTTTAATTACATATTATTTCATTGTAATATAGTGTATGTTTTGTATATATAATGTCAAGCTTTTGACAACTTTTTCTGAAATGTGTGCTAGGTATATATAATTTAAGGTATTATTATATTCCAACACATGAATGATGTAAAGATAAAGCCTAAGTTAAATATGTTAAATGTATGTTACATCTTTTCTTTTAAGCAGCGAATCGGGAAAGCTTAATCTAAAAAAAAACATAAAGTTAAGATAAATAAATAAAAAAATTTGAAAAAAAAAAACTCCTAAAATTAGAGCGACCAAACATTGAAGACTCAACAAAATCTGTAAATAGAAAAATCATTAACATCTTTAGATAAAAAAAATTTGAATATCCTTAAATAACATATATGTATTTTGTAAATATAAATCGTATTTATCGCTAATTTTAACTTTAATATGAATGAGATTAAAATTTTAAATTTCTTATATTAATTGCTATGTTGGCTCTAAAATTTATTATAGTCAAGTAGATTTATGTGTATGAATTATGATTGGATGAATACTTAAACATTAATTAATCTAAGTATATATAATTAACGTTTAATAGTGCATAACTAGCTCCCTCTTGCAAGTCTAGCCATTCTAGTGAGAAGTCACAATTTGCATGCATTTCTTTTAAATTTTATAAGCAGTATTTTTGTAGACATTTATGCAATACAACCGACAAACTTTTCAACATTCAACCATTCCTCAACTATTAAGTTAATGGAGCAATTAATCTTTTGCAAGATATGGACTGACAAAAGGAAAATCTTTGTACAATAAAGTGGGGAGATATCATATAAATTGAAGCCACGTGTAGAACAACCCATGTGCAAAAATATTTTCTGCCCTTTATACAAATAAATAAGCAATTGTTTTATCTTTTAAAGAAATCAACCCTAGTCCTTGCTATGATTAGAACAATGCTTTTGAAATATAGATAAAGGAATAATAAATAAGAGAGAATGATAGGCTGGCATTCATAATTGAATTTCTGATGAACTAAAAATTAAAGAATATTGACAGATTAACAAAGCATTAAAAAGATGATAATTAATCCAATCACAAAATCCATCTCACTTTCCGTACCCTGCACTAAAAGTAATGCGATTATCAATAGAAATAGCAGCTAGCTAACATCAGTGGGTCAGTCTTCTCTGTTGACCTTACCTCGTAGTGTCACTGCGATCTGTCCATTCACTTTCTTCTTTCTTTCTTTCTCTTCTTCTTCTTCTTCTTCTTCCCACCATTTTAATTTACTGTTCAATTGTACATGACTAAACATTGCAAATTTTCTTTGAATTAATGACGATATTATTGAACCAGAAGAAATTTTTTTCTCAAGTTTCCATGCTAGCTAGATAGCTTTATCAAAATGAATGCGCCATAACTTAAGGTCTCGTACATTTGAGTGTATACGTGGAGAGAGCAAACTTTGTTGTACAGATGAATTGATTAATTTGTGGGGCACAATTAATAAAAGAATTTATATCGTCACTATCTTTGATGTATACTCTGCCTGTAGTGTTGACCATGAATCATGATTTATATCTCTTTAAATGGGCAGCTAGCTAATTCATACTTCATAGTCGTATGTTTCACACACAGAAAGAGATTGTATTGACCAGTCTAGAAGAGAATATTACAAGTAATATCATATATATGGTTGTCGGCAATTATCTTTTACAGCATGATTACTGCCAAACAATTTTGTTAGATTCCCTTTCTCTTCTTCCATATGTTAGACTAAAGTTAACATTTGATAGATTCACCCAGATCACTTACTTTTACTTAGTTCATTTGCCATGAAAATATTTACTAAAGAGATTAATTCCAGCTGACTACCGTTTAGTTTGATATTGATAGATAAACAAGAAGGTACAGGCCTGGGAGAAAAACAAGGAAAGCATATTTGGGATGGTTTGTAATGTATGTTTAATTCTTTTATTCTGGTCTGGATACATCATGCACAGGAAAGCAAAAGCATATGATACGATATGATGATGTCAACTGAACTGATGAACTGAACCAGAAGCTATTTGGGGTTCTGAGATTAACCACACTACAATCGAATGAAGCCAAGGGAGTGATGGAGACGAAACAAGGAATCTAGTTTCTGGCTCAATTGATCTCGTCAGGACTAAACCAGACTCGATCACATGGCTCCAATAAATTTGATCGCAGGGTCATGCTAAGAATCGAACGTCGTACCTACTGTTTAATTCGCAGTCCAGCTCACTTATTGGTTCGTCCTTCTCCAGTCTCTCTGGCAAAGTTGGTGGGTGACCTGACACTGCCACGTCACTTATTGGTACGTCTTCTCCAGTTTCTTTCCAGTGAAACTACTACGTCCGCTGATATTGCATACCTTCAGGTTTATGTTTGATGCGGATATGATTTGACACGTGGCGTAAAAAGATGGCATCACCCATCCCTTCTCCTCCTCCGATAATCTATCTAGTGGTGACATCATCATTCCAATGATAGAAAGAGAGAAAAAAAAAAAATTATCAGTTGAGTCACATCATGCGTGACTTTTCCACCCTGCTAGCTTTTTCGGACACAAGATATGCCGGGCATAAATTTGGCTTGGGCCGGGCTCCAGGGGTACAAATCAAACTGCCCAGGCAGATATAAAAGATATTATTATATGAGGAAGGAAAAAGTAACGGCGTCTAAGAATCTTGAAATTGGATGTCAGTGTCAGTTTACAATAATTTTAGATATTGTTAGGATTACGATGTGAATTGTCCAACAGCAATGTCAACAATGCGTCGACGTCAAATTTTGCGGAAACATCTAGCATGAACTCTCCATCAAATGTGCAATTGGGCATATATATATATATAATACATTTAACACATTGGAGCCCACTAAATGCTTAATTTCAAGGGGGATGCCTGTCACGTGATTGACTATTTCGGACAAATTTGTGCGGTGTCTAGAGCTGCCATCAGGAAGAGTCTCCAATGTTGATTTTGTAGTGTGGAAATTGTATGAGAGATTAGAAAATGTCTTAAGCAATTATCTGAATTTTCTATCGCCATGATTGAAGCAGCCGCATCCCAAAAGAAAAAGTAAAGGTTGATAGTACAAGTTTGGATTAGATTTGATAAGTCATCTGATCAATTTTGTTTTGTTTGTTTCTTTCTTTTGATTGAATCATTTTCATTTGGACTATTCTTCTTTCTTTGTAGTTACCCACTAAGCCGTCTGTCTATCTATTTTACATGAAAGTTACTTTATTATTAGAATTTGGAGAGCTCAATCAAATGTGGGTTGGATCAGCTGAATCCGATTAATCTATTTGATTACTTTCTCGGCTTTATGTGCAAAAAGTAAAAGACTTTATTTTCTTGGATGCGAAAATGATAACACCTTTCCTTATTGTAATTAACATTGTCAAGATCAATCCCTTCTGCTTCCCATCAGACTAGTGATTTCCAATTCAAAGCCTCCTTTTCGACCATATATCCATGGAACACGACAAATTTCCTATCATACTAAGCAACAATTTGACTTTGAGCATCATTTTATTTTTGGTTAGATGCATCATTACAAGTGCTTAATTGCTAACCTCATAAGTTGTCTACTTGAAAGCAGAATGTGGTTAAAATGATTAGAAATTCAAGTTCCTCGAGGATAAGATCCTAAAAATTGTAATTTTCTCAACCCCACACCTGCAAGTATCCTTATTGTACATGACCAGCAAACAAGAAACTTTTTTACGATTTCAATGAACTTGATAAGCAAATCAGAAATGGTTTTTGGTCACCATACAATGAAAACTCAACTCAAAACTAAAAGCAGTAAACTATTTTTTACAATTTATCACCATTAAAACTATCAGAATGCAAAAAGTGAAAAGTTGCCGAGTTCTGGGGAGAAAAAAACAACACAGATAGGTCTCTCTGAGTTTGCAGTGGCCCTTATAAAAATCTCAAGAAGCAGCAGCATTGAAAAGGCTCCAGTCATTCACTTTGAAGGTAGAAACTGCAAAGTTTGAAAACCTCAGACATTTGTGAGGCAGGAACAGCTAAACCAGCACCGATTGTGCTAGCAATTTCACTCAAAGGGCTGCAATCACAATCACATAACAAAGATAAACCAGAGGTTGGACAACTAAAACATGCCTTCTAGCTTTTAATCATTTTATAATTTTTATTCTAAGGCTCCTAAAGTAAGTAGCGGAATCAGAGGACTACATTATTGCTAAACATTGTTTCAATAAAATCATTTGTTTACCACAAAGAAAATAGCACATATGACACCTCAGAAATTAAAAATATACAAGGTTCGAATGGCCTAAAATCCTTTTGGGCCTTCATGCAAGATAATATCCAAGAAGTTATTGAAAAGATAATTCCTCTGCCAGCGTGCTCCTGGTACTTACTTTATCAAGATGGGTTCATAAGCAGTTACAAGTACCTGTACCAACTTCTTTAAGACGTGCATTTGCCAAGTAGACCTGCAGATATCAAATAAACTTGACTCGGAGCTTTGCATCAACTAGCTGACAATGAAGAAAACAGGAAATAAACTTACCTTCACAATGTTTTGCGCTTCCCTTCCTTGCCTTCCTTTGGAAGTGGCCTATGCATAAGTTATAACAAAAGTTAAAACATGAGCAAAATCAGATGACATACTGCTAGAGACACACAGGGCCAGCAAATTTGTGTCAATGCCTTTGAAAAGAAATAAACAGACATGGCAACATTTGAAGCGCAGATCCTTTTCTTAGAACTTAGAAGGCTGTTATTTTACATGCATGATGTCAATGACTAAAAATTTACGTAAAATTACATAATAGATATCTTTCCACAAAGCAAATAAGTAAACATTTCCCTACTCAGTGATCTTGCCAGAAGAAACTCTCTACAGTAGTAGATATATACACAGTGTTAAAGTTTTTCTGTTGCTACAGCATTCTGGAGAACTGTCACAGAATGAAACTTGGATACAATTTAAGATGAAAATTTTAATATTGTAACATCTGCAACAATGCATACCATTATCCCAGAAAAGACAATTTGTTTTCAATTGTACTATGCTTGTTGTTACTCATATAGTAACATTCTACCGTGTTTTTGTTTGCAGTAATAGAAACAGTCTCCAAACACAACAGAAAAGCTGAAAAACACAAACACATTACAGTAGAAATGGCATAAATGGTAAACACGGAGTGTTCATAGTAAGACTCTAAGGCTTGGACAGAACTTTGACCAGGCTACACACATTTAAACGAGTAAATAATATTGACAGCACTATAAAGACAGGTGTTATGTTACTCTTATTGCATGCATGCACAGGCCAGCTACTCAGTGTAACAACGATAGCGGATATGCCTAACCTCTTTCATTATATAAAAATACAAGATTGTCAATGAAAATATTTACTGCTGCGAGATTACTTGAACATACATGATACGCAAACTGTATTTGAAAGCCTAGTGTAGCTACAGACATGATTACAAGAATATATGTAATGCAGGACAAGAAGACAAGCCAAAAAAAAGTTCTTTGAGAACATATATCACTGAAGATAGTAAAAAGCAAAAACCAATAAGACAATGGAATCTTTAGCTTAAAGCAATTTGCATGGCACATACCATTTGGCCAACTGCAGTTGTAGTGACAGCAGTGAGGTTCCTGTAGCACAATCCAGGGGCCTCGACCACTCCTGACTGCTCTAACAACTGAAATGTGAAAAACAAAAGTGTATTAAAAATGGCAACTCCATCAAGTAATAAAATCATATATTAAATGGAAAATAAAGGGGGCCCTCTCTTTGCCATTTTACTTCCTCTGGTGCACACACAGAAACATACACAAATGATAGAAAGAAAAATAAAAAACTTGGAGCACATAGTAATTTCTCTTTTTCAAGCAGCCACACACCTAGATAATATGAAGGCAACCGCATAGTGCATCGAAGAAACACTAATTGTAAATACAACAGAGCACCTAAACACACATTTAATATTATACGATTAAGGGAAAACCACACAAGACCAAATTGTATCTTTTCAAGATCAATCATAATTGTGATTAAGGGTAACTCACTAATTTATGCACTTTTGGTGATTAAATATTAATGATGTATCACAGAACTCCCCAATTCATCATAAACTTTTGCCTCCAAATATCATCACAAAGATTTAGAGCACTTATATAGACATGTAAAGCAAATTTAGTTACAATGTACTTTACTTCACTCTCTAAATATAAACAAGATGCTAAGATAATAAATTCAACAATTACACAAACTAAAAACAAGAAAGCTACGGTGCATCCTTCTGCATCTTGCTCGGTGGCAAGGTCTTGAGGAAACAAAGCAGCACTACCATTATCTCCAACATTGTGCTTAAAATCTAATAGCTCAAAGATCAAGCTTTCATCACGTGATGGGTCCACAAACATCTTCAAATCCAACAAAAACACACTCAATAACGTGAAAAACCATCAACAAACCTTTTATTTTTGGAACAAAAAAAGGGACCCATTTATCTTGCTGTCACCAAATTGTCTAACTAACCTGATGACCAGGAACTTGGCGAATTTTGCTCACATCCTGGAAAGTTCATCTCTTTAGTCAATTAAAGAACTTAATTGATGTCTAATCATAACAAAATTTATAAATACAAAACCAAACATGAAAATTTTTGTTGCAATAATATGATTAACTTAACTACACTAACCAAGAACCTATGTGGGAAAGTACTAGAAATTGCACCGCCAAACAAGGGACGCTCCGAATGTAAATGTAAATCACCAGACATATTTCACAGAAAAACAGAAACCAAAATTATTCCTACAAAAACTGGGAAAACATCCTGCCAGCCAATCAAATCATTAACACTTCTTTGAAACAGACACAGTTCAGACAACATCAACAAGCATGTTCTGTTACAAGTTACAACTGAACATAACCGACGAAAATAAACAGGAAATTTTGAAAAGAAATAAGTGAAAGAAATATTCAATAAACTGTAAAATGAGAGAACCTATACTCAGAGAAGATGAAATGTACAGTTTTTGGCTGTGGAAGTCCGAAAATTTCGCGGTTCGTATTGTGGGTTTATATAACCGTTGTGGGCGCGTAAATTTGACGCGACGTTTTCGTGGTCATTAGAATAAAAGTATGGACCGAATGGGGAATATGAATTTGATTTGGGCTTTCTTGAAGGGCCGCATTTAAATAATAAAAAAATTTTAATATCGTATGCATGATATACAAGGCGGAGAAAAGAGGTTTGGAGTTTGCTTGCAGAGGCGCTCAAATTGTTTAATGGCGAAACGGGGCGGGCAACTATCAGTCCAGGAAAAAAGAAACGTTTTTGCGTGTGAAACCAAAACTAAAGTTGTAGCTTCTAAGTTTTTACTTTCTCCCAAACGGTATCTAAAAACCACCAAGACGAGCTAAATCTCGTTGCTTCCCCATTTTCAAACCCTAATCCACTCTCCTAATTTTCAGTTAAGGCTTTAATCGATCCTTTAATAATCTCCGGTCTGATCGTTTAATTTTACAGTTCGATTTAGAATAAAGAATATAATTTATGGTTTTTGTTTTTAAATTTTTGTTTCGGATTCGGATAGAAAAATGAGTAATCAGAAGAAGAGGAACTTTCAAATAGAGGCATTCAAACACCGAGTTGTGGTGGATCCGAAATACGCCGAGAAGACTTGGAAGATTCTGGAACATGCGATTCATGAGATTTATAACCACAATGCTAGTGGCCTCAGTTTTGAAGAGCTTTACAGGTCTGCTTTGTATTTCTTTTTTATTTAACGTTTTATTTCGAATTAAAGTTGCTCTCTGTTTGTTATTTGCTAGACTGTATTCTTGCACAATTGATTGTTTTGAGTTTTGATCGCAATTTTTAATGCTGCTTTGTTTCAGTTGCTTGATTGGATTTTCTTTTTGGCGTTATATAAATGTTATTCTTGATTTGGATGTATGCGGTAGACTAGTTAGGGAACAGACTTGTTCTGGAGGTGTTATTAGTTCTATTTCTGTGTTCAAGATATTCAGAATATTGTATAATTTGACGGTGGATCAATTGTAAGAAGGAACTGTTTCATTTCTGGAGGATTTATTGCAATATATGAGGTTTAAGGTGGCGGTGTTTTGAATTTTAATGATTTTCTGCAAATTCTGTGGAAACAATTGAACTCAACAGTGTCGGTTGTCTGTCAGATAAGTTGACGTTTGTTTAGTTATGGGAATTGTTAGCAAGTCGGACCATTATTTTCCTGTTGTTATTACCTTTCATCTTTAGTTGGCTGATCCAGATATTGCTAGAATCTTGAATTATTGGTGATGAGATAAATTCTTTCAAGCAAGATACTCCATTCTGTTTGTGGTTGTTATAGGTTTTTAGTCTGGTGCTGTCACACATAGTTTGCCCCTGAGCCTGGAAGATCACCATTTCTTGGCCTTGTCTGTGAAAACAGCCAACATATTTGTGGTATAGAATCTGATTGAATTCATTTAGGAGCAATGTTCTTGCTCTGTTTCATGTAGTAGTACAAATCTTTAATTTTTGTTCCTTTCCTTTTGTTTTTCTCGAATGTAATTCTCTTGTAAATTTTCTGTTCAAGGCATACTAGAATTAGTTGTTGGGTACCTTATATTTAGAAGTTAATCTGCTTCAAGTGTTTGTTTGTTTTTAATGTCATTTTTTTTTTGGAGTTTTTTAGGATTATTCTCAATGATTTTACGTATGATTGGCATTATATTCTATCTGTCCGACTATTTTCTTGTTTTCTCTATTTCTTATGTCCTTTTTCTGGCTTGAATTCAGAAATGCCTACAATATGGTGCTGCACAAATTTGGTGATAAGCTATACTCAGGAATTGTTACAACCATGACTTTGCATCTCAAAGAAATATCAAAATCTATCGAGGCTGCTCAGGGAGGTTTATTTTTAGAAGAGCTGAACTGGAAATGGAATGATCATAATAAAGCATTGCAAATGATCCGAGACATACTGATGTACATGGACAGAACTTATATTCCTAGTACCCATAAAACCCCTGTTCATGAGCTTGGATTGAATCTGTGGAGGGATAACATTATACGCTTCAACAAAATTCAGACAAGGCTTTTGAATACACTTCTTGAACTTGTGCAGAGAGAACGGACTGGTGAAGTTATAAATAGGGGATTGATGAGGAATATAATTAAGATGCTTATGGATTTAGGTTCTTCTGTTTACCAAGAAGATTTTGAGAAGCCCTTTCTTGAGATTTCTGCTGAGTTTTATAAGGTTGAATCTCAGAAGTTCATTGAGTGTTGTGATTGTGGGGAATACCTGAAAAAAGCTGAGGGACGTCTAAATGAAGAAATGGAGAGAGTGACCCACTACTTGGACGCCAAGAGTGAAGCCAAGATAACTAATGTGGTGGAGAAAGAGATGATTGCAAACCACATGCTGAGACTAGTCCACATGGAGAATTCAGGCTTGGTAAATATGCTTCTTGATGATAAATATGAAGACTTGCGAAGAATGTACAACTTGTTCCGTAGGGTTCCCAAAGGTCTCTTGACAATATGCGAAGTGATGACTTCTCACCTTAGGGAGACTGGTAAACAGCTAGTTACTGATCCAGAAAGATTGAAGGATCCAGTTGAATTTGTCCAGCGGCTGTTGGATGCAAAGGATAAATATGATAATATTATTAGTTCAGCATTCAACAATGACAAGACATTCCAGAATGCTTTGAATTCTTCTTTTGAATATTTCATTAATTTGAATCCTCATTCACCAGAGTTCATATCATTGTTTGTGGATGACAAACTTCGCAAAGGTCTGAAGGGGGTTTGTGAGGAGGATGTGGAGACTATTCTCGACAAAGTGATGATGCTGTTCCGCTACTTGCAGGAGAAAGATGTATTTGAAAAGTACTACAAACAACATTTGGCTAAGCGGCTTTTGTTGGGAAAAACTGTATCTGATGATGCAGAGAGAAGTCTGATAGTCAAGCTCAAGACAGAATGTGGATACCAATTTACTTCAAAATTAGAAGGCATGTTTACAGACATGAAGACCTCCCAGGATACAATGCTAGGGTTTTATGCAAGCCACCCTGAGCTAGGGGATGGCCGCACATTGGTTGTCCAGGTTTTAACAATGGGTTCTTGGCCAACTCAGCCTAGTGTTACTTGCAACCTGCCAGCTGAAATGTCAGCTCTGTGTGAGAAATTTAGGTCATATTACCTTGGAACCCATACTGGTAGGAGGTTATCCTGGCAAACTAACATGGGCACAGCAGATATAAAAGCAACCTTTGGGAAGGGTCAGAAGCATGAGTTGAATGTATCCACTTACCAAATGTGTGTTCTCATGCTATTTAACAATGCAGAGCGACTTAGCTACAAGGAGATAGATCAGGCCACAGAGATTCCTGCTCCAGACTTGAAGAGATGCCTGCAGTCTATGGCTTGTGTGAAGGGCAAGAATGTTCTTCGAAAAGAGCCTATGAGTAAAGACATTGGTGAAGATGATGCATTTTTTGTCAATGACAAGTTCACAAGCAAATTCTACAAGGTAAAGATTGGAACTGTGGTTGCTCAAAAGGAATCAGAACCTGAAAGACAGGAAACTCGGCAGAGAGTGGAGGAGGACAGGAAGCCTCAGATTGAAGCTGCCATAGTTAGAATCATGAAATCAAGGAGGGTACTTGATCATAACAACATAATTGCTGAGGTCACAAAGCAGTTGCAGCCACGGTTCCTAGCGAACCCCACGGAGATTAAAAAACGGATTGAGTCCCTAATTGAACGGGATTTCTTGGAAAGGGATAATGTGGACAGAAAATTGTATCGGTATCTTGCCTAAAGAGTGGCTTGAGCTGGGTGCCTGTTTCTTGAGGAAAGTTTAGCATTAACAATTGAAATTGTACCTTAGTTGGTAAGTTGAAAATTGTTTTACAATGCCTGCAAGCTCAATTTGGTTTCAATGAATGTTCATTATTTTCAGCTTTTTCCTGCTGATGTGTATTTTATCAGTTTTTGGTAGATGCATATTGATTGAGTTTTCCATGAAATTGATATGCACCATTTCTATGGAAATATTTTCGAGAATATTGTGCTAGTGTCGGAAAATATAGAAAGTTATTCTTTTCTCCAAAAGAAGTAATCCTTTTTTGAGAATAATAGAGGCTAATTCCGAAGGAGCACTTTAATTTCATGTTTGATAAATTGATTGGGATGTAGTGACTCTTTAAGCATAAAGAGAGTATTATTTTCTCTTGTCATTTTTGTTAGTACTGCCTCTGCCTTTCTGAATTGTCTCCTTACCAATGTTTGACAGAGCTTGTACTGGTCTGGTGTCATAACCATTTAATTTTCTTTTAAGAGCAATGTTATATGAATGCATTATATACAAGATATTACATAACTTGATTGTGATTTTCCTGCACATCTGCTTATTCTTACCTTATCAATTTTTGTTGTTGATTTGGACCTGTCTTCACCAGTCAGTTACTTATCCTTGCTTTTATACAGCACTCCCAATGCATAATGTGTATCTTCTGTAATGCAAGGATGACTAGAAAAAGCAGAGCAATATGATAACATGGATAGTTGTTAGCGGTTGGCCTCGCAATGCTGCTAAACTTTTATAGAAATGTGCGGTGTGTCTATCCAGAAGTGCAGAGGAGATTTCTAATGCTTGAAATTCTCAGCTGATAATGATGAAGCCAGTTCATTCAGACAGGGCATGCATTAAGACGACAAGGCAAACAATATCAGAATGGTTATATGCTACAAGAGAGTATCTTTTTGCTGCTTTGCTGAGCAAGACAGCATTGCTACTACTGCACAGGTTGTTGGGAGCGGAGCATTCAGAGTCTTTTGGTTCGAGAAAGATATTGGCATTACAAACTTTGACATTGAAGATTGTCATTGTGGATGCTATCAATTGTAACGAAACTGCTCATATGGTTAACTGACATAAGCTTGGGAATTCAACTGAACTTTCTGCACTATATGATAGTGCATTGTTTAGATGATATGAGAAACATTACAGTACATCTGATCTCCAATCACACAAGCTGTTGAAGCAATAAAGAGGCATGATCACCATTTCTACAACACAAATCAATTACATAGGAGGTAAAAAAATTGGAGTTCTCAAAAAAAGTTGTGAGAATAGCTGAAACTATTGAGATCAAAGACTAATTTCACCTTAATATAACGAAGAAAGGATCAACAAACTTGAATTACCACCAGGGAGTTATTGTTCCTAATTTATTGAGAGCTATGATTCTGAAATGAGGATGTGATTTTGGACATCTGAGAATGTCTTCACATCTACTGCCCACAACCTGCTTATTCAGAGACCAATAGTAAGAGCAAGGCACACGTGATATCATATTCAGAAGCATCATGTCATTATGGGCTTGATTCGCTAGGAAAAGAATGATGCGGTGCCTAAAATTAAAATTGATGTTTAGACGTGATGATAATTGAACAAGGCAGTAAACACATGCCTTATGAGACATGTATACTTAATGAAGTGTTTGTATAAGCCTGCACAGTACTGACCAGCAATCAATCCCAATGGCATTAGCCCCCTGCTTGTCTGCCTTTTCATCATCTCGATTATGTACAGCCTTGATACTCATTTGGTGTTACAACGCAAACTTAAAGCAGATTTCTTGGATCCGGTTTTTCACATCCAACCTCCGAAGATATAACCACAGCAGCAAACCTGAAAAGAAAACTCAGAAAAACCCTTAAATTTAAAGGCTAAAAAGCATATTTTTCTGCTCTTGCTTGGATGAGCCTAAGAAAGTGCTGTCATGGTCATATAATGTCTTAATTTAAGGGAGTTAAAGGATGGAAGAAAGAAACAAAGGTTTTCAATTTCTTTGTCTGTGCATCATTCTCGCATCATCTACCCAAACATAGAGGAACAGAGGACCAATTGGCTTCACAAAGAAAGAGAAAAGTTTCAGACCCCGAAAGAGAGAACTGTAGTTTTCAGCAGACAGCATAACGAACTCTGCATACTATGCAGGCAAAGATGTAAAGAATAAAGTTACGCTGACTAATGTGATGAAGTGCAAGAAATAGCTTCTTCTGATAAACAACCCATGCACGAAAAACAACAGCTCAATACTTGAACGTGAGTGACAGAAAACAGAAACAAAGGACTCATGCTTACAGATCTATAACATTGAGTTCTTTCAATAGCTTCCTCAGTCGGTTATCAAAATTGGATACAACAGCCACCTTATCTGTTTAGAAATAAGAAACATCTAAAAGAATAAATTCAGAAAACAGGGTTTGAAAATTAATTGTAGAGAAAAATAAAGGTGAATTCATGATGGATATGACCCCCAACATCCTTGAAAAGTGAAATCGTCTGGTAAGCTCCATCTGGAAGGTGCCACGCTTCTCCATTTACATAATACTGAATAAACCAGCTACTGAGAAATCAGACAATAGTGTGAAGATAACATCAAGTGCTTAATTAATTTGTAAGTTCCAGAGTTTCAGTAATTACTACCAGTTTCAAACTTTTCTGAATGATAACTAAGAGAATGTTGGAACGGGAACATGCAAATAGAACCCAGGTCTAACAAAACATCACCTCATATACTTCTTCAAAATAATCATCATTGGTGCAACCAGTGGCTTCAGAAACAAGTAGTCTCCAAAATGGCTTTCCATTTCCCTTTATATAAATCGTAAGATAATAAAGATTCAATAGACTTCAGTTAAAACTGCCTATGCATGTCAGAAATTGGTATCTTGAAGTAGCTGGTGAAAGTTAGTCCACTCATGATGACTAATCAACAGACCAATAGGAAAAAGAAATATAATGCTCCGCTGTTGCCACATAAATATTTATTGCCGCAGGAAAGGATATTGCACAACACTGGCAGCAAATAGTGATTTAATATTCCTAACTTCACATGACGAACAGTCTAATAGGGCTGATACAAATTTCACCTGTTTTACTGAAGAAACTTGCTCAAAACTACTACATAGGAGGATAAGGATTGTAATGAAAATCAGTAGATCTACATTTAGCTGCCAACAATAAGGAAACAACAGTGTTTGGATGGTTTGCTTCTCATGAAATGGTTGTGTGTTAATAATTCTGTTCATTTCATGTTATACATGTATGTATTCATCTCGTATAATGTAAATCCTTCAATAGCATGCACCATAATGTCAAAGATACTAATGCATGCTTCAGGGTCCTTCCTTTCCGAGATCTTGTTTCGTATTATAACAAATTTCTCTAAAAACTATCAAGAGCAATGGCGAAGATTAGTTGTGCTTGACAAGAGCGCAAGGATCCATTCATTCATATGAACATGATGATACATATCCCATTTCTTTGAGATGGATATCTAAAGTGGCAATCACAATAATTTAATTTGGTGAAATGCTTAATCATTTAGCTTAAGAACCGAGAAGAATACAACCTAAAAGCTCAATCACAAACCAGGTGACAATATGCGAAACATACTCAACAAAGAAATTATTTGACCTGGTATCGGAGCTTCTCAGGCAATGGAGCAGAAAAAGCCTTCCTGAATCCTTTCTCAATATCAGCTGAAGTCACAGTCAGACCTGAATAATGTCAAAAAAAAATTAGTACAGCATACCAAACACCAAGACCATAAAGTTTGCCTTCAAGACAAATCTTGGAATCAGTAACTAAACACCAAAGCAAAGAACACATACTATTATGATCACTTCATTTAAAGTAGAATATGACACAATAGAACTGAAAACTCTCCCTACGAAATATTTCACTGAAAAAGTTACACAAATATCAAAGTGGTAGACACTCAAAGACCTTAAACTAACCGCATTTTCTTCCAACGGAGGCGTTAGTTTCTTCAACCGGCTTTGTCAATTGCAAAAGAGTCCCTCCAGCATCCAACAACACTGCATCATGTGCCCTTTTAAACGAATTCCCTCCCACTGGAAAATGAGAAAAAAAAAACTTTTTGATCAAATTTAGAAGAACCCACATGCTATCTTACGTCAATGAATAATTGTCACCCTTAATTCGAAAGGGTGAATGACTGACCAGAATGGATGGGCATGGATGAACAATGAAGGGTGTTTCAAAGCTTGAAACTGAAAGGTTTCAGGGCTTTGAGAAGAGAATTTCCATGGCAGTATTTGGTGATACAAGCTTCCATACCCCGACCTGAAATCTTTAAATTATCTTGGAGGATCTGACTACTCTTCAATGGAGTCAATAGGGTAAATTTAAAGAATAGACAGTGTAGGTGCGAAGTTCTTTTCCATACCCTGACCTGCAAATGTAATGCTGTGAACTGTGAAGTTCTCTGTGGAAAGACGGTCTAATTTTGTACAGAATGTGTATATTTTGAGTTTACAAAAGAATATATATAATCCCAGAAAAATTTAAAAGGTTTATTGTAAATTTTATTCCAGGTTCTATTCTGTCAAATGAAATTCCCCATATTCCAATATGTCCTTGGCAAGTTCAGCAGACGCTTTGTTGTGACTGTAGCTTGGTCTCGTCGCCAGTCGCTACCGGTGTACTAGATAATATATCCAATCTAGTAAAAGCCAGAAACAAACATAAAGGTAAAACAATGTCGATCAATTTATTTCCTCCACTCCAGTTCAGCATAGTGAAGATCGGAAATGAGATATTGCAGGAAAGTAAAGAGATTGACATTAACTCTCACCTTCAGCATTTACTCGCCAGTTGTTGCTGGTTGTAAAATAGATGGATAAATGCACAAATTGAGGCCAGAGATAAAATATAGGAGGAAATTAAAAAAAATGAAATAACAAAATCTATTTGTTTAATTCCTCCAATTTTCACATCTGACAACTTGTAGCATCTACTTCCTCTACCCCTCTGCCATTGCCGAAGCCACGACCAAGTATTTATAGGCAGGCAGATACGCCTTCGATAGAGATGAGGAAGAGCGACACAACACTGAGAAAATCTTCGAAAACAACATGCGTGTTCTGACAAACACAGTCAAAGTCTTCAACACCACAACAACCTACGTGCTTATACTGTTACCTCTTCTCTCTCTTTCTAGCCCAAATATAGGATCTTCAGAAGACAGACAGACGTAGTAATAATACCTGAATGATATAATATTATTGATCAAGCAATAAGCATATACACGAGTAAACTCTAAATATCTTTCACGGCAATATTTAGTGCTCCCAAGCATATGAAAGAACATCTCATCAGCCTCCTTGGCCATGCCTAGGAACTATCTTTTCGTTTTTGGGCAATTTCAAAACTAACGAAGAAGAAAGTTCTACAACTGCAAGTGGAACGTACTATAGTTTCTAAATCATTTGCATTCCTATCTATTTCATTCATACTTTGGGGCAATGAATACCACTGTCTATCTCTGCAGTCTACTCAACTGATTGATTAGCCAACCAACAATGAATCATAAGTTGGATAAATTTAAACTTTGCTCCATCATGCTGGCTGCGTTAACGATTTCAATAGAACCTGGGACAGATTGAATGACTCTAGATTCTTCCTCAACAAGTAGCACCATAACATAATTTTGTAAGGCCAACTACTTACATCTCTGTAATGAAGAAGCTTTATAGAAAAGCTTTTGGCTATTCGTTGGCAGCAGCTACTACACTCCAGGCCCTGCCTTCCCTTTAATGCAGAAACTAACCCAGGTTTCATCACGTCAAGCTAAAATAATCCATCATGGTTGATTCTTGGATTAGGGAAAACCACTTCATGTAGAACATTTTTTCACCTCCGGCGCAAGTTCTGTCAGAAACTTCTAAGACTTAGAAAATAAAATAATTAATGCCTTCGCGATTAGTATGATTCTATTAAATAATTCTGTGGTTATCACATCCATTTGAGTGCATGCTCTCGCTTTTGAACTGTTATATGTAATGAGAAACTATAAAAGAAAATGGTTCACATCCAACCTGCATGAGTAGAACAGTCAGCTGTAACACAGACATCTGGCTGAGGAGCAAAAATGTTTGGGTTCAAGTTCAACTCTGCTGGATTTTTTATGCAGGTGGTTAGTAGGTGATAGAATACATAATCCAATTAAAAAATATACATACATATTCTTATTTGAGGTGACCATAGTTGGTAATCATCTTTTCATGAACATGAAACAGCACGATTAATAAAGCGAAATATGCAAAGAAAATGAATAATTTAAGTTTCGATTATTGTGATTGCTTGTCATTATCAATCGCACTCAAAAACACCAAGAAATACCCAATTTTCTCATGAAGAAACCAAAGAGTGACAATTCGCAGTTCAAATATCAAATCGAAGACCCGTAATACAAAGCCACGCGTACCTAAAATATCAATCTGCTGACAGGAACAGCAGCGCCATGCAGAAACAAAAAAGATTGCATTGCCATTGGCATAGGGCATTGGTAAGTAGCAATGAAAGAAGTCACCCAACCTTACCCTGCTAAAACCCTATAATAATTGGACCAAAATTAAACAAAATTCCCAAAACTCGTAGTCTTCTTCATGATCTTCCTTCTTCAATATTATCTACCTCTCTTCATCTTATCTCTGTTATCTGTATCCAAATCTTCACCGCTTCCCTCTGTAATATCTCTTAATTGCACGCCACCATCTCAAAACCACATCGTTAATAACAAATCCATTGAAGTCCTAGTCGATCATCTCACCTATGGAGTAACAAAAACCAGGTTTATCATCTCGACCTTCAATAACGGGCCGGACTGGCTCATCGGTACCATGCAGTGCCGACCCAACCTCAGCCAAACAACTTGCGGACTCTGTGCCCAGACTGCGAAAGAAACCATTTTTAATCGGTGTCCAAATTCTGTTGCCGTAACAGCTTGGTTAGATGGTTGCTATATGCAGTACTGCTACCATCAAAACTGCACCGTGTTTTCTCTTGCATGCGTTGTTACCAACAATTACTGGTCTTGCTCAAACCAAAGCATACTGATGGACCGGTTTCGGTTTGAATCAGCTCTTGAGACTTTGCTTCTAATACTCAGAGCTGATATCATGAAAACGGTCAGTCATTCTTCAACTGGGAAAATTCAATACGGCAATAGGAGTGAAGTCTATGGTCTTGCTGAGTGTCTCCAGAATGTTTCGCTCAATGACTGTGAAGTTTGTGTAAAGAAAGGCACTGAAAAACTTTCCGAACGCTGCGGCGGCGAGGACGGAGGCACTGTGGTTGCTGGATATTGCGTTGTTCGATACGAGAGTTACGAGTTCTTCTTCTCACATGTTGATAATGGCTCAAAAGCTGTAAGGATTTGGGAGAATAATGAAAGCGATTCTCGTGGTAAGAGTTTTAAGGTGAAAGTAGCAGCGATTTGGGGGATTGGAGTGGCTTGTTTTGTTGTGGTTGTTTTGTCTGCTTGGCTACTGAGAAGATCAATTGTCAATACAGCTAAGGTGGCAACATTAGTTGGGGTAAACGATGCTGGAAATGGAACGTGAAAATTATAAGGTTTTTATGAGATTGAATCGACTGCACAAATATTGAACCATATTTGGTAGAAAACAAAGTAGTTATCTATAAACTATAAAGCAAAGCATATATAGCTAAGTTACAAAGGGTTTTGGTATCTTTTACTTTTCAACGCGTGTGTGCATTAAATATATGCTGTATTTTGTATAATTACGAAGATTATATGTATTAACTTATGGCTCTCTATATTGTTAAATCAACGGTGAAGATTTATCACTTATGGAAGGATAAACAATCTGCATGGCTTATCCTAATACTGCGCAGAAGCCAGAATGAACGTTTCTCAGTGACCCTTTCACATGCTTTACACAGTTGCAGTTGCAGATGCAGTAACTACAATATCAAGGAATCTTGTAAAGCAATTGAGATAATCTTTAATTTGTTGGCAACCTAGAACTCTTGGAATGCTGAGATTATGATCTACAAGGAATATAATATGACAATTTAGTTACTTTCGTAAATTGCGAAAATATGATTTCAAGTTTAGTTACTTCGATCAGGCATACAACTAACTCTGATAATACAAATTGCTCATTACCAAATTTGGGAGAAGCTGTCTAGGCCAGCAATGGCGACTGAGCTGGATGAGTTACTGAACTTCCTATCTTCCCCATCTTCGCCAGTAAGTTTCCTTCGGTCTTTCAACTCCCCATTTTTTGTTTGCCGAGAAATAGAGGGAATTATGCGATTTTTTTTTTAATATATATGGTCATGTTTAAGATAATTTTTTTTAGTTCTCAGAAATCTTCTGTCTCTGCTTCGAATTAACTTCGTGTAGTAGTGTTCTAAGTAATTGAACCCATGTGGCATATGTTTCGAAGATAATAATGTTTGTTAGAAGAAGTTGGTGTTTCATGATATTAATTTGTTGATTGTTTCGATTTCCTTCTGTTTCATTGAATTAATTTTATCTTATGTGTGCTTGGTGAGTGATTTCATATGTTAAATCTGTGAATATTGTGCTTTAAAGAAAAAAAGACAGTGAAAAGCTTTTTGATTATTTACCAGTATAGGACGTGAGTTACAGATTTACTTGATATTAGTTGATGCTTCTTGATTAGCAGTTCTCCTTATTTGAGACTTTTGTCTTTATAAATTTTGTAACATTTTGCAATCAAATTAGGAGAAGAAGGCAGCTGTTGATGTTGTTCAAGGATTAACAGGGTAAAAGGATGGCTTGTAGTCCCTTTCCAGTTATTCCAAGATTACACTGCTATTACTGTATCGACTTTTGTGTGAAAATAAGGTGCTCATATTGTGCAAATGGATGTTATCTAAATGCTCATTAACGTGATGGAGTTTAACCTCTTTTCATCACTTTATCCCAAATTCTGTTGAGTTTAGCCTTATCATCATTAATCCATTTGCAGGATTGTGGATTTACCAATCCTGTTTAACCTTTCAAGAGGTCTCAGAACCTTCAGCTGATGCTTTTGTTGAGAATGAGAAAACTCATGTCTCAACCAAGGATGTATTGTTACTCTAGATTAAAGGCTCAAGATTTATTCAACTAAGTTAAGCTCGAATAGGCCACTGCTTAGCTGGCTCAAATTTAGGTTTTGTCTGCTTGCAAGTTCCAGGAACCATTTGAAACTGCTGTTTTGAAGCTGAGACTCAGTTGCAGAATTCGCTTCTGATTTCTGAGTTTCTTTGGCCAGCTCTACTTCTGCCTTTCCTGGCGACAAGGTACTATTATTTTTACAATTTCCTTGATCCTTCGGACATTTATCTTATAAAGCATTTTCTTTTCCTTTTCCCTCTCTCTTTCTTCTATGGGGAGAGAGGGTGAAAGGGGCATCAAGATTTTTTTTTCTCCGTGTCCTATTTTGTGACTGTTAACGATTAATAAGTTATGTGTTAATTTTTTTTTTTTTTTAATTGGAAATTTTAGTGATATTGTTTCATACTGGTCATTTTTCTATCTTGCATGAGATGCAGCTTCTGGGTATTATTCTGACTGTCAACTCAGAAAGAATGATGCAGCTAATTTGTTGCTACAATAGTAGTCTTGAGAAGATACTGATAATCCTTTTGCTTGATTCAAAAGATTACATTAACGGGGCCCTAGGATTTTTGTTTGAACTAATGTTCTACTGCACTGTCTTTGTCACTTAGATTTTTGATTTACCTTGTTTCTACTTTCCACCTAATATAACATATGAATTCTTTTCAATCTGGTCGCATCTACCTCAGTATATAGATAGGGAAGAAGACAAATAAAAAATGCCCCTGAAATTCGCATTCAGGAACTAGAGTCTATTTACTTGATCGCATTATTGTCTGACTTCTTTTCTTTTGTTATTACTATTTTTCTAATGGATGCTTGAGTACATTTGAAATTGCTTGAAACATGTTCCAGAAGAGGACTCTTTTCTTTTGTTTGGAGAATTGTAATACTCTTCTTAAATTTGCTGGTTCAACATGTGACTGAATGAAAGGTGTTTGAGCAATTTGTTACATAGGACCAAATTTTGCCTCATACCTCTAATTCACAAAAGCTTTTTGTCTTACATATGGACAAATTGTTATAATCAGTTCTAGCCATCTGAATGGAAAACAGTCTCACAATTAGATGTAGTTGTACAAATATCAACTATATGCTTCAATAACAAGGTGGTGGCAAGAAACAACTTACATCCCCTTCTATTTATCTCTTTCTCTTTCCCTTTCCAATTCATGGTTATTTATTCAAGCTTGTAATATCATGTTTCCTGAAGCTCTTGAGACTCCGATGTATCTCAGTTTTCAATTACTGTCAGAAGTTATTGGCACGAAACTTTATAAGGTTTCAAGTTACAAACGGCATAAAAGAGCGGAGAAAGTTGCTCATGAGGAGTGGAAATCCTCTGTGTTATCATCCAACAAAAACAAGGCAATAGTTTCAAAGGCATTTCCCCTTCTTTCTTTATTGCCTATTTCAAACTGCTCTGATTCTCAGTTGAATGCAAACTTATACAATCATTTTTCTCTCTTTAGCACTTTGCAAGGGAACAACAACACAGACCAGCCTCAATTTTCCAAGAAATTTCCTGAGACCCAGAAGCTGGATCCTTGATGCTATTTGTTTTGGGCTGACCATGCTGGAAGTTCACATGGGAAGAAACGAAGAAACGAGATGGAAGATTAAGTGCAATTGTTAATTGTGTTACAACTAACAATCAAGTGCTATGGGTTGGCTTTATCTCTGTTTTGGTGCGCTCTCATCAGTGCAAATATGCTGAAGGAAACCATGAATGGAATTCCCAGCGTAGAATGATCCCATTCCATTTCCTGTCGGAATTGACTGTAAAGTTGCAGTTCTGTCTATAACATAATTTTTTAGTAGTCGTAGCTTTGCTGTCACAAATATCACATTAATAATTCATCACGTGCTGTTGCTGAGTTTGTCAGGATTCTGTACCTTGCCTACACGACGACGTATTTGCCTCTATACCCCGTAGCGAGCCACGTGGAATCCAAGTAAACAAGGACCGAACACAAACTACGACCATAAACAAAAGTCCAAACGAACAACTGGGGACCCACCTACCTTCCCCACGTGCCAGTTAGCGAGCCCATAAAAATGAAACCATGTGGTGGCACACACGTCACAATTTCAACGGTACTACTTTTCTTCATGGTTTGTGATATTTTCAGAGTCGCTGTCTCTTCGTTGATTACATTGCAACGACTCTTTTTTGAATCTTCTCTTCTCTCCAAACCCTACCCTAATTTAAATTATTTAAAACCAAAGTCTTTATATATATATATATATATATATATTAAGAAAGGGCCGGCTTTCCCCATTTAGTTTATTCAATAAGTGCAGGTTAGGGTTATGCTTGTCAATTTTGTAGAGTCAATCGTATAAAATTTAGGGTACTTGAGCTGCGATGCGATAGGTGTCTTGTTGGTGATCGTCTAAAGGATGGAGTTTGCGATTACAGACGATTTGTTGGGCACTTTCGTTCCCATTTTAGTATACTGGTTATATTCAGGATTGTATGTCGTTCTTGGATCCTTTGATAGGCTGGAAAATTATAGGTTGCATTCTAGAAAAGATGAGGACGAGAAGAATTTGGTCTCTAAAGCAACTGTTGTCAAAGGCGTTCTTCTTCAGCAATTTTTTCAGGCTATTGTTGCAATTCTCTTGTTTTCGGTACGTTCTTTTAATGTTTCTATTTTCGTTTCTGTATTGCAATAACTGTTTTTCGGTCCTGCATGATGTTTTTCTGAAAGATTTATCAATAATTTTTTATATGGAAAATTTCACTTTAAATTTGTTTAGCGTTGACTTTGGTGTTTGTATGATCTTATGGGTTTTTAGTGTCTTGTGATCTCTGAATTAAGTCTTCTATGGTAAAGATTGAATTTTTGGTAATTAGAATTTGTTTTGTGTATCAGTTGAAGAATGCTTTATCGTGGATTTATTTGTCAGATTATGGTGAATTTGCGTGATTATGTAGGTGTAGGTTTCTGTATAGTTTGCTTGATATGTTTTGGTTATTGTGTCAAATTGTGCGAATAGCTCTTCTCTTGAATTGTTGGTTTAACCTATGAAGGATAAATGTCCATCTACTATTCTGAAAGTCAATTAACTCGAGCAAAGTGTACATGTGACTTATGAGGTCTACTTGTTCTTAGTAAAGGTCCATTACAGCTTTTACAGTTGTAAGATCTTTAAATTTATAGAACCTTTAGATAATATAATATGATCTTAGAAGGTTCATGTGGTCCTCATTATGACTGTAAAGTGGTCTATGTTTTCCTCCTTGGGAGAGGTTTCAACACTTAAAACTTTGATAAAGGTCTCAGTAATAGTTATTATAGGTCTCAATATAACCTCAGAACATATTCATGCAATTTGACAGTAGTAAAAGTCTCTCAAACATAGCTTTAGAAGGCGTTAACACGACCTCAAATGTTCCCTACTATCTTGACCTTAGCAAGGGTTTTAGAGCGTTCGACCTCCGCAAGTGTCTTTACACTAATAATTGTATAACAAATATCAAAAATAGAACTTTCTTAATTGTATAGCAAGGGTTTTTTTTATATCTATGACCTCAGCAGGTTTCTTAATGCATTTGACCTTAGCAGAGGTCTCTTCACTTATTATCTCATAACAAATATTTATGCAAGAAATTTCAATGTCCATGGCATTGGCAATTCTTAGCAGTAGGGACGACAAGAGATCTCTGTGTGTATGACCTTTTAGTGGTCTTAAGTAATCAAAATTCAGAAAAGGCCTAAT
Source organism: Cedrela odorata (assembly GCA_035584115.1). NCBI lineage: Eukaryota > Viridiplantae > Streptophyta > Magnoliopsida > Sapindales > Meliaceae > Cedrela > Cedrela odorata. The sequence continues at coordinate 6,413,938 of JAXCLQ010000009.1, read as the reverse complement.
AATGTTTAAGAAAGGTCTGGAGGTGTTTATTAAAAGTTTTCATTAATATTCGACCTAAGCAAAGGTCTTTGCATGCTTGAATATGAAGAATATGTGATGAAGTTTATCTTACGCCTGTTGAGAATGACTTCACTTGAATGCTTTCATACGCAATCCTAGAGATTAATTGTGATTTTTACCATTCACCATAGGCTTTTGGAGCGAGCTTTTAGAGATCAATTATGACATCTTTCACTTGTCACATTTTTTGCAAATTAACCTCACATTTCAAAGATTGGCATTATAAGAACATATGAACTCTATAAGGTTTATAGGTTTCACATTCCTTTTGTCTTAGCCATGCATAGTGATGATCTTTATGCTTTGGTCCCATCGACCTTATCTTTCTTAAATAAAATAACTTCGATTTACACATGCAATCTTAATTTGATGTATCGACCTCCACACCTCAGTGTTGTCTCTAGATTTGAATCAGAGGTTTCAATCTCCACCCCCAGCGTTCTTTATGGAGAGCTAACCAGAAAAGAACTCAGAACCTTTCTTTAGTGGTTGCGGTGACCTTAGCATCCCAGGTAGGTTCAAGAAAATATATCAACAAAGCTGAGTCTTTAATTGTGGTGTTGAAGTGATTATAGTAAAGCAGAGGTCACGACTCATGATAGTAATATAGACGTCACAATAATCGCACAATGGAATTGGTTGGAAAGACAATAATATTTCTTTCGATATTTTTGTCACACTAGAAATGGGTTGAGGTTCATATAGGATGAAGATTTCAGTTAGACTCGTGGTTCCCAAGGTAAATACAATCTTAGTGAGCAATCAAAGAGAATAAATAAAGATAAAATATATAACGCACAAGCTTTATGTGGTTCAACTTTGAGCCTATATCCACTATTAGAGATCAACCAATATCCACTATGTCACTAAGTGATTACAAGTAGTTCATTACAATCGAAGTAACATACAACATTAAACTAGACTCTTCTTTGTTCTTCCTCTCTTTGATCTGGTGGAGTTTATTTCTTTGCTTTCTGTTGGAGATTTTCTTCTCAATAAAAGGGTGAATTTGTAGACGAATAACCTAGAGATGTATTTAATTTATGAGATTTAACCATCTGATTGATGATAAGCTGATAACCTGGATGGGTGTTGCATATAGGGAATCTTTGGACTGTCTGTATTTGGCATAATAACATGCTGTCAGTTGTGTGTTATTCTTCTCTGTATTTATCTCCACTTTTTATCATCTTTTTTCTGTTGTTTTTGTTTGGTGTCAATAAGTTGTTAATATCTTGGCCACCATACATGTTGCATCTATTATTGCGCAAATTTATGGTGGAATCTTGGTTTTGCATAGGTAGCAGGAAATGATGCAGAGGCGGCGAATCAACAGTCTTCTCTAATTGTTTTAGCTAGGCAGTTTGTTATAGCAATGTTGGTTATGGATACATGGCAGTATTTTATACACAGATACATGCACCACAACAAGTTTTTGTATCGACACATCCATTCTCTACATCACCGCCTGGTTGTCCCCTATGCATTTGGAGCTCTGTACAATCACCCCATTGAGGGGCTTCTCAATGACACAATTGGCGGAGCCTTATCTTTTCTTGTCTCTGGTATGTCTCCTCGAGCCTCTATCTTCTTCTTCTCCTTCGCGACCATCAAAACAGTGGATGACCACTGTGGATTATGGCTTCCTGGAAACCTCTTCCAAGTGTTCTTCAAAAACAACACCGCATACCATGATGTCCACCATCAGCTTTATGGTAGCAAATACAACTTTGCACAGCCATTCTTTGTAATGTGGGATAGAATTCTTGGAACCTATATGCCTTATTCTCTTGAGAAGAGAGCAGGTGGGGGCTTTGAAGCTCGGCCTACGAAAGATTACAAGGACAACTGATCATACGCGAGGACAATCGGTTGTGTACCACCAGTATTAATTTTTTTTCCCTTTTACTGATGAGCAACTGCCATGTGATTTGTAAATACGTATATTGTTGTGTTTTATATTTCTCATCAGTTTTTGTTGATAGAAGTTAAACAATGAAGTCGAGATGCAATGAATAGTACTATTTTGAGGCCCTTGTTTTCTTCCTGGTTTTTAAGTGAAATCAAAATAATCCTGCATAGCAATTTTTATAGTTGCAGTAGTTGAGTTAAAGTTTCTATTGAGTGCAGGATTGGTTTTTCCACACCAAACTCTTTGGTCGGAGTTCTGAACTGTCGTCCTCAATTCAGAATATATGCTAAGACATGATAACTTCACTTGAATAATTGTGATATCATATGGTGTCCAGTCAAAAATGGGATATGAAAAATAACAATGACACTAGTTGTAATTTGTCTTGTAAGATACCTTTATCTTTAAAGACTCTTTTCTTCTCTTTTATTGAAATTTGTCTCATAAAAATTAAGTATATCTTTCAACTTAACTCTCACCAAGCTAAGCAGCCTAGTTTTCTCAGTTTCTTCCTCTTCGTTGTGGCTAATTTCAAACCTTCGATTGCTTTGAAGCTCCTTCGTGTTGAATTTCTCTCAGTTTGGTAGCTCAGGGTACACCTGACCTAAGGTATCCAAATTCTCGCTGTCCCTAGAACAAGGTTCTACTTCTATATTCTCCCATTCTTTTAGGGACTACTAGAATTTGGATGCCTCAGGCTCAGGTGTCCAATGTTGTTCGTAACTGTTTGATAAATTATCAATGAGAAGGTTAGAACCAAACTGCAGTAACATGTTTAGCCTTGCTTGTTTGTGGTAAAAGATGATACATTGATATCAGAAATTGAACACATATACTTCTTATTCATACCGTAGTATCCAGCTGACAAATACGATCCAGGGCTAACAATCTGCCCATCGCAATCTATGGCATAAATCTACCAGCCTAGAAGAAATGTAGTCCACATATACGAGATGATCTACCATCACCAGCAGGCAGCAGCAACGGCTCCCGTTCGTATAAAATAGAATTCATCCCACATTGGATAAACAAATTTTTCTAGAGTACTTAATATACGAGATGAATGTTTGCCAAAGTCGCCGAGCTCATTGACGCGAGCTTGTCACCAAGTGGGGCAATAAGGTGGGTGAACATTGGCTAGGCTTTCCGAGAAGGACCTGATGGGTTTAGTACTGGCTGGCCCACTCCAAGTAAGGAGTTGAACTATGCGGTCCGGGCGAAGGTCTGGTCTCCGTGGGTCCTAAAGTGGAGGGTACAGCATCAGGCTGGTTTCACAGAACAGCGATAACCTCCCGCTCTTGTCAGTGGATGGATAACGAGTCGGCTCCTATCTGGTCCAATAAAGCCCGGAATGCCCCTCTCAATTGGACAAACGCTTTTTTTTCTATTTGGGCTCTGTTTTGGAACATGGGCGGAATGGATACATAGTTAAAAGACATTCATTTCAGCATCTTTAAACAGAGCGGGCACCGCCAGCTTAGAACTATTTCGCAATACCAACTTTTAATTTTCGATCTGCTGCTCACTGTATTGATGTTCTTTTCCTTGTTTATTCAAGCAGTTCTTTTCCTTTTTCATTTCCTTAACTGTTGTTATTATAATGTAGGAACATTCTAAAGCATACTCACACTTTTGAAAGCAACGACCTTTTTTTTTTTTTTTTTTCTTTTCTTTTCTTTCAAATGTTCATCTGTTTTCCCTTGCATAATTATTTCTATTCATGTCGTGTCTAACAATTTTTGCAAATTATAATAAGAATTGTATGTGATTCTCTAAAGTTCTCACTCTCAGTTTACCTTCGTGAATTTATAGAACATAAATACGTTTCAGAAACAAAACTTGACATATTTCAACAAAATTATAACATGACACAAAATTAAAGACAGCATTTACACATCATACATCAAGATAAATGAAATGACTAAAGAATGAATGATAGCATAAATCTTACAAGCATAATTTTGTTGATTTGTATGTTCATAAATTGCTACAAAAAAACAAGGGCCAAATGGATGCATGGTTACATAAACTGTGTATGCCCCTCACACCTATGCTAAAATACTTTTGCATCAAAAATGCTCAGGATGAAAATATGTCGGCATCTTTAAACAGAGAGAGCACTGCCAGCTTATAACCATTTAATAATATCAGCTTCTCAGACTAGCTGCTCACTGTGTGGATGTTGAGTTTCCGCCAGCAACCCAGTACTGCTTGACAGCAACCAAAATTTTCTCAGGAACTAAGGGACCATCTTCATGGTCTACCATTTTGGTATCCCACCTCATCCCAGCAATGATCTTCTTTACTTTGATTATCACATCTACTTCGTCGCGGAATATGACTGCACCTTCTGGTCGCAAAAGGCGGTCCATCTCTAGAAGAATGTCCTCGATATTACATCTGTAGTCATTCAGTAAGCATATCTAAGTTAAAGTGGTAAAAGATATAAACACATTTATAGTCTGACAAGCACGCATATGATGAATTATATATAAAAACGGGAAGTACAATTCAAACATAGAATAGTGGAACTCACTTATAAATAGAAACACCCAATTGAGCAAAGTGATTCTAATCACTCTAAGCTTAACCAAGAAAGCTGTATACAGCTCGGTTCATTCAGACACATCTAGGAGTTCGACTAAATAAGCCAACAAAAAATTTAGTTTTTGAGCTTGACCCCCTAGAAGCTCAAACTAATCAATAAATATCACTTAAAACGGTGAAAAGAATTAACTTCCAGACACATATTGGTGAATAAACTGAGATCCTAAGCAACAGATTACTAAAGAATAACTAAGCTCCCACTTTTTTGATTTGTTCTGAGCATCATACTGTAACAAGAGTCTAAAATCAGAATTAAGTTATTCTATAAGCTCATTAAGACTCTAGAGTGAACAACAATGATGATTACTAGAGTCAAGCTTGAGCAGGGTTAACCGAGTTCAAATTGTATGAACTCAGTCCAGGTTCAACCAAACAGGGATTGAACAGCCCAGTTGGCTCATCACGACTTAACAGGAGACCTTATCATTAATTTTTCAATGACGTGTAAAAAATCTTAATGTTAACCCATGCAAGTAAGCATTTTCAGTAATTGCACGACTTCAGTGTCCAATAACCAACTTTTCAGCATTAAGGCACTTCCCTTCTGAAAATCAACTGTGCTTATCTATACTGAAGCAACCATTATGATGCTGTCACAAAACACATGTATTTGACTTTTCTCATAGAAGGATGAAAACACTCATTTAAGAGAGCCTAACCAGCAGGAATAATAAATCACATATACAACTATAGAATACTTACTTGTCCTTGTACAGACTGAAAACACCATGAGCATGAATAAGATCATATGTCCTTGGGTAAGTAGAGAAAGCTTCACACCTGAATCCAGAGAGAGAAAAGAATTATTACGAATTAGTTCACAAATGAAGGGAAAAAATTTGGGGAAAAAAAGACAGAATAATGAAATCTGACTCTGCTCAAGCACACAAACATAATGTGAATATAATACTGATTTAAAATCCAACCCAAATACTACCACCTTTCTATTAAGCAAATGAAGTATCCTAGCAGAATTTATATTTCATAATACGAAAATTCACAAGTTTGTCCGCAAAAGATCCTTTAATCTAGAAGTTTATCATCTCATAATGCTTCCTCCAACATTTACCAAAAATATATCCACAGAGAAAAGAGGCATCCCATATAGGAAAGCATTATTTGGTACTCGCAAGCCATAACAAAAAATCTATCCATAGGGGTTCCATACCATATATGGCCAATATATTAAAATATAAGCGTAGTAACTTCTCTAAAAATGATGATTCAAATTCTAAAATGCTATGATTCACGGCAGCCATTACAACAATAGAGAAGCCAAAAGTTCAGAAAATAGTACCAGTCATGATAGATGCCAATCAGTCCTCGCTCATAAATGACACCCAGTGTCTTTTTCTCGGCTATAGTGGGCACAACATTCATGACCCACAATTTTGGCGATTGAATCGCAGCAGCAAATCCTCCAAACCCAGCATTCATATCCATAATGTTGCGATACCTTCCCGAGTCAAGAAGTTTGTTGATTTTCTTATAAGCGTGTACATGCTTTTTCCATTTATTGTTGTCCTCTTGGTATAACTCAGCAGAAACTCCAGGAATAGATCCACTAGCTATTCTTGGAGGAATAGCATAAAGCCTTTCTGGAAATGCCTTCAGCTCCCAACCGGCAACTTCATCTGAGCTACTAACATCCAGATACGGAGTTATACATGCTTCCATTTGCTTGTACCTGTAAACCACCATATATTATATGATAAATTAAATGAAACATTTAGCACAAATAACAACTTCAAAGAGATATTTATGAAAACTAGGCAATTTATTTTTATTTACTTATATCACTACATATATCTCAATTAATCTCCCAATATGCAAACTGAAACAATGATGAGAATTTTTAAGTGCAGCAACATACCAGACATCATCAGTATCTGAAGACTTGCAGAAAGTAACTCGAGAATCATCTTGTCTACGACATGATTCATCATTTACTTTTTTCTGCCAAATAGCAGTTTCACCCTTCTCAGATTTCTTCTCCCAGCAAAGAAGTTCGGCAATTTCCTCAATCTTTCTCTGTTCCTTCTCAAGTTCCTCCTTTGGACGCTGCCACGCTTTGTAATTGTTCCTCCAGTTGATCGGAGGACCCGAAAGAACCCAATAACCACCAGGTCTAAGAACACGATCAACTTCCATCATGTATCTCCCATCTGCAAATGAAAAATTCAAAGATCAAATCACCATGAACTGCTGCTATCACAACTTGTAGCAATATTATAATGCCAAAAAGGACAGAAAAAAAATCAACATGGAAAAATATTAACTTAATGGAGTTTACACAATTATAAAAGATTCTCACCATTTGCACCCCACGGAATCAAGCATCGAGAACAATGAGCCATGTCAAACGCTCTAGATGGATATGGCATCTTTATGGTACCAAGAACACCAATAACAGCAGGCACACCCCTTTCAAGAGCAAATTGGACCTGAGCTTCATGTGAATCTCTTGGTGCAAATGACATGGCGATAACATTTCTACTCCAGAGGTATGCACCCCAACTTGCAACCTTTTAAAAAAAAAAAAGCACACATTGTCAGTGGACAATCTATATACATCACACCAGAAGATGCTAATTGGATGGAATATAAATTGAGTAAAAATGTTAAGTAAGCATACCCCACAACCAGTGTCCAGAGCAGTTCTAACTGTCCCATTCTTAATTGGTATCACTGAGGCAAGCTGATCAATATATTTATCAGCCCCTTGAGGAAACTGTGTTCCTCCACCAGGGAACCTAAAGACGTTTCCCTCATATTGAATCCAATTCTGAATAGCCTTTTCCACTGTCAAACTCTTATATGGAGCATTTGCATATGGGACATAGTCACGACTTTTTGGCCAGGGGAATGGTGTTACATATCCTTTGGGTGCCGGTATAAGACAATGTAGCTTCTCCTCTTCTGGTGGACAATGCCTCTCTCTGTAGTTCATGTTCTCTCTTGGGAAAGTCATTGCACGCTTTTGATCTTGGCAGGGCGTGTAATCAGTGTAGCGATCGTTGCATGGCTCGAACACTTTAGGTTTTGATTCAGATTCATCAAAGGTCACAACTTCTCCACCATGATGGGTCTCAAAGTTTAAACTTGGGACTATATTGCAATCAGCCCCACTCTTAGAAATTTCTAAAGCTATACTATCTCCCTTCCCAAACCCACTTCTTTGCCATGCACCCAATATATAAAAGAAACAACACAACCCAACAACAATAAATATTTGTATAGAACTCCTGGTTCTCCCATCAGATGAACTTGTTTTCAATGCCATGATTGACCTGAAATCAATTCCAATGTTAGTTCAACTCGAGTATATAAGTTCAAACACAATTGAGCATCAAACTTTTTAACAAAAATAAACTATGTACCAAAGCATCAGTCTTATACGAGAAATAAATAAATAAATGAGGAATAGAATATAAGTGAATTTTTTATTATATGGCGGTAATCACAAACTATCTCATTTGCCAAAAACAATTATGTAAACGAGAAGCAACCTAAAGATCTAATAATAAGGCAAATCTAATCGTTAAAACATAAAAGTTTAAAATTTAAAGCTGATAAGCAATCCATAATCAGAGATCAGTACATTTGATCTTCAGTTTTTCCTTTTTCCCTTTCCATTATTTTGTCTAAGAAATCAAACAAACCAAAATATTAATTTGCTTGATATGTTTCAACACTTTCGATCCGCAAAAGTTCAAGCTTTCTTTCCACTAAAGCTCAGCAACTCTAACACTATTCAGCTTACTCGTGTTTACTTCGGCCGAATTTAACAGCTAATTTAAGCTCGTTTCATAAAGGATCCGGAACTCAAATCGGACTTACACTCATTTAATTTCTAAAGTTATTTTAAAAACATCAAACCCAATAACGGAGACTGTTCAACGAAATAACCAAATCATGAAAATAAAGACAAAAATAGAAATAAATTCGGCAACCATCGGATCACGCACCAATCGTCGACACTGGCTAAAGATCTCTTTGAATCTCTTTCTCTGATCAAACTAAGCAGACAATATAGCCAAAAAGAAAATTATACTGCAGTTATTGACGACGACGCCTCCTGATCGATCCAAAGCTGCCGCAAAACGTGTCAATGAATATCTGAAAAACCTCGACTGATTGTCATCATCGAACATAAAGCTTTGGAGGTTCAGAGTATTACGTCTTCTTACTCTCAAATAGCCATCATCGATTCCTATATAGATAGATCAGAGCATCGACGCACGTCTCTCTCTCTCCGTAGGGATTTAAGATTTTTTTAAAAATTAAATTAAATTATTAATGAAACATCTGGTCCTCTTCCCTTTTCCCTTTCGCTTTCTTAAATTAATACGGTGCCGCGTTTGCTATTTTGCTAAAGGGTGCGCATTGCGCATTGCAGACCTGGGCCCACGGACAGTAAAAAATAATCTTTTGACGACAAGCGTGGGTCCACAAGCGTGTCAGCAGAAGCGTGATCGTCGGAAGAATGGACGACTGTGATGGAGTTTGATGTGTTAAAGTAGGTAAGTTGCAACCAATAGCGTGTTCTCATCAACTGTGTTAAACTCGACACGACTAGTAGTTTAGTTCGGTCCCTATTGTAATATGATTTGGACACTAATTACAGCTACGACAGTCGTATTTGTAATAACACTAAACACCTTAGATTATTAAACTTAATTAAAATTTGATCGTTAAATTAATTGTAAAAAATATTTCATTAATCCATTTTTACAGTGCCACTTCAAATACTAACCAAAATTACTGTGTACTGTTATTGCTTGTGGTGGGCTAATCTATGTGTAGAATAGGAACCACCGACAATGGCTATGACTATTGAGGTCAAAGCCATCTGAAATGGCAAAATCGCCCATGCTTTTGGATCCAGCTCAATATTAAGCGTCACGCGCTCCACGTTGGACACAACCTACGACACTTAAAAAAGATTGACAATTTCAAAGTCATCTTTAAAAACATACATATTAATTGATTTTAGATTAATTTTTGTATTAAAATGGCCAAATCATGGTTATAACGAGACTAGAGTCGCACACTGTATTTACACTTTAACTAATATTGTTGAAAATTAGAAACGTGACACAAGGCATACATGATATGTATGATCAATACAATAGTGACATGTAGAAAGATAAAATGATTTATTAAGATAATTAATAATTTAAAATGATATAATTATTTAAGAGAAATAATTGTGTTTATGTGAAAACATATATTCGTTCAAAAATTATCATTCTGTAGTTTATAAATAGATAATAAGAGATAATGAAAAAAGTATATTAATGAATATTTATATGCTTAGTATTTTTGAGAGAGAAAAGTTAAGTATTTAACATTTAAAGTTTAAAAATACATTCCACTTTTGATATTTAAACATTTTTAAATATATTTATCAGTCTCGCGATAGTGTAATTAAAAATTCAACAACACGGTGATAGAGCGGTAAGGTCCAGAATGATGGTACTAGCACTAGCATTGGAATATGTCAAAGTTTGATTTAATTATAAATGATGAGTGAGATTGGATCAGGTTGTTTGCTTTCGAATTAGATCAAAATATTTGAATTGGTGACCATGTTGTTCCTCGTTTCATTATTCTACGGTCGGGGCATGCGACTTTATGGGGGGAGGAGAGGCCCCGTCGTGTTGAATTCTTTATTTTATGATGTTTGCGTACATCGCGCCAGCTTTGTTTAAGCATCTTTTATTATTTTCTATTAATTTTATATTAAGCTTTGAATTGTTCCATGGATTTAAGTTCAACATATGATGCAGTGTTTGCCAGATTTCGATCTGATCGGTGGTTTGGTGGGCTTTGGGATAAAGTTATAATATAATGAGAAAAGAATCCGAGTTATAAAGTATTAACATAATTTAAAAATATACAATAATTAAGAGGATAATAGCACTCAAGTCCTACTTTGTATATTTTATCAATTAAAGGCATAAGTTATTTATTTTTATTCAATTAAATCTCTAACAGTTAGTAGTGATTATTGGGCCCAACTCAACAAGTTCGAGTTTGTCCGAGTCGGGTTGGGAATCCATTATCCAAGTTCGAGTTCGAGTTCGAGTTTGGAGGCGTAATGAGTTGGATTGAGATTCTTAAAATATGAAACCTGGTCGGTCCTTGGAAATGAACAATGTCGAACCGAACTGATTTCGGTTCAATTTTGAATCGGTTTAGTTCGAAACAATTGATTTATTAATTTTTTATTTGACTTAATTGTCAAACTTATTCAAACACGTCGAGTCAATGATCTTATAAGCCCGACCAGTTCTAGGTCTACACAGGTTGGATCATCGGTTCATTATACTTTAACCCAGCTCAACTTGTGTTTACGAATTCATAATCGAGTTGGTCCTTGTACTGTTTACACAAGTCGGTGCAGATTTGATTTTTTTTAGTAGAGTTAGACCAATTTATGGGTTAACTCAATCCAATAGCTATCACTAGTAACTGTAACTACTATTAAAATGATGTTTCGTTTATTTTAATAGGGGTTATAGATATTTTTAATGTTTAAAAAAGTAATTATGCCCTTAATAATAAATTACAAAACCTTAGGGATCTGAATGTTATTACTTCAATAATTAATTCCGTTAAAAGTCAGCTTTTTTGTGCTTGTATTTGATTTAAAAAAGACAAGTCTATGAGACAGAAGATAAGGGTTGGCGTTGGGTCACATAATTGATCCACTTTAAGTTATACATTTGGCAAAATGATAATGTCTGAATGGGCAAAATAATAACAAAGTATCAAGTATAAAACAGAGCCACTTTGATAACATTTCCATTTTACCACTTCATAAAATCGCATAAATTGGCTTGCTCGTTAATCATTAGCGGTGATTAAGCCTACAGGTGTCAATTTCATGGGGGAGAGGAGGGGGTGAACACAATTACGCAGGCCATGCGAGGGAAGAAAAGTGGCGGTGATTGGACGCGGAAGTGAAGCTAAATGAGACAATTATGGTTAGTAGTTTGTAGATATCAGCCATTTAAACAACGAGATATTGCATTCAACATCAAGATATGGTCCACTATTCAGGCCCGATATGGTCCTGAATTGGCCTGAATTGTGTATCATTAGATTCAACGGTAGGTGGATGGAAACATGCATGCCCACAATTTGGATTTTTAGTGGGCATCGTTTAAATTTTTTTTTTTGTCTATTTATATTTTTAATTTCAATAATAAATTTTTTATATTTAAAATTAATTATTTTTTTTTATAATTTTATCTTTCCTCGATAAAATTTATTTTTCCTCTATAAAATTCATTTTTTTCCTATAAATTTCATATTTCACCAATAAATTTGATATTATCTCAATAAAATTTATATTTTATCGATAAATTTCGTATTTCTTCTATGAATTTCCTATTTTCTCTATGAAATTCTTATTTATTTTATAAAATTCATCTTCCTTTAATGAACTTTTTTTTTCGCTGATTCATTCTCTAAATTCTCAAAATTCAAACAAAAAATCATAATCAAAGTAAATAAATTGACACCTAATCAATGAAAAATTAAATTTTAATAATTTTTTAAAAAATTTATTAACTTTTTCTCAAAATCTACATAAAAAAAAATATAATTAAAGAAAGAAATTTTAAATTAAAATTTTTAGTTTATCAAACAAGTAATAAAAAAAGATATTTTTATTCAAAAAATACATAATTAATTTCAATTTTACTAAAGTTAAAGATATAATTGGACTCCAAAATTAGGCACCGTTAAAATCCCCCCTCAATTTCGAGCAATCTTGTATTGTTCGGGCGTGTTCTGTGTAGTTACTCGTTAACTCTCTCACTCTCGGTCTCACAGTTTGGGCCTGACATTGGGCTACATCCAATAACCCGGCTCTCTAATGCATTGACACAGTTTGGGCCTGACACTGGGCTACATCCAATAACCCGGCTCTCTAATGCATTGAGAATTGTTTTCTCTTTCATGACTGACGACTCGTCGCAAGCCCACAGCCTACGGGCTTCTTATTTTATTTTGGAAAACTTGTGTTATTTCCGTAATTATAGAAACCTCAAAGGTGTTTTCTGCAATTTCCTCATTTTAGTCTTTTGAACATCGTTCCATGCCTTATCCCTTGCCGGCAAGTGTACTTGGCCACTCACCATAGTTATAGCTTCCAATATCTTCCGAACTTCAAGCTTTGAAACAAATAAACAAACTATTGTTTCGACAATGATGGCGTGTCTGGTTCAACCTTCCTTCTACAGTTTCTCCATTTCTCCGAAACTATCTTCCTTCAAAACCTTGACCATACAAACTCATGCCGTTCTTCTTCACAGATCGAACACACTATTAAGGTTCGCTAATACGAGGTTAACAAGAAGTTCTAACAGAAGATTCGGTTCAACTTGCTTTTACAATGACGGAAAAGACTCTAAAGCCGACAACATTCAAGACAAGGTTCGATTCTCAAACTCCCATTCCAACCTTCAACAACATTTGCGCAACGCTAGACTTTGATTAATCGAATTAGGTTTTGATTTTAGTTACTTATTTACATTATAGGAGACTAAATTGGATTGGCGAGTACTTAAGCGGTGGGATGTGCCTTGGGGATGGAAAACAGCTTCCCTAACCTCGCTTGCTTGTGGATTAAGGTGTCTTTTAATTTTTGTTAAATACTACTCAGTAACCATACTTGTTCATTTTGTGCTGTTGATCTTATAGAAAGAATTTAATTGGCTTTGGAGTTGGAATGAATCGTTCAGGCAGTTTTATTTTGACAGGTTTGGTAGAGACAGCTGCTATACCATATTTTGGACTTAAAATTGAAGAACTAAGTTTAGATGAGAAGGCAGAGATTCTGTTCCTGGATCAAAGGTATGAATTGAATTTCTTACGTATTTGCTATATTAGGCTGATTAATGTTCTACTTGTAGAAGTGGTAAGAAAAACCTGTGAAGTGATTGGAGCCATTTTAGTGGGTATAAAATGTGAACCTATGTTCTACATGTGAACCAGAAAACTTGCTTGTTCAGTTTTGCGGTTGAATTTGAAGCTCATTATTGATGGACCTAATGATATTATTGTTAATTGCCTCATTATGGATCTGAGTTTGTTCACTTATTGTTTTGGCAGCATTACAACTGCAGTTATACTTGGAGTTATATATGGCATTTCCAACACCTTTAAACCGCTTCCTGCAGATCTTTACCGCTATGGTATTTGTCATGGCAAAAATCTTTATATTCATTTTTTTTTCTTTTATCTTAAGTGGTGATGTTATTTTGTCAGTGGGTGATATTCGTTCTAAACTTTCAACGTAATGGATTAGGCTTAATTTTTACTAATTAAAGAATTGTTGCTGTGAACAATTCTATGCATTGATGTTACTATGTTCTAAGGTTCGATGCTAATATTTTATCAGCTGTTATCTTGACTTTAAATTTTCGCAAGCTCGAGCATTAGGTTGATAATTGCTGAGCTAATGATGTTTCAGATTTGAGTGAACCTTTCAATCCACAGAAAGGGTGGCTCTTGTGGGCAGGGATTGGTCTTGGTGGTGCCCTTTTGGCTGTTGCCGCAACAGGAGCTGCCTTGGCCTTGTTTAATGAAGGGAGCCCTCCAGAAAGAGAGGTATGAAATTCTCTTGAAACTTTATGATATTTCATGTATATTCATTTTAGGTTCAGGGTACTTATTCATGACTTTTCTTTGTTTAGTAGTAAATTATTTACTCCATTGATGAGCTTATAGAGCAATGTTTCGTTTCATCCTGGAACTTAACTACAGCTAATACAACTGTACTAAACCTTGTACTTTAGGCTAATTGTTAAGTGATGTAGTCCATTAGCCAGTTGAGTATGTTAAGTTCAGATCCAGTCAAGAGTTTGAGAGCTTCTTGTTGTCTTCACTTTCTTGGGAATGAGATTTAATTGGCGTGGTTTACTATCTCTTAAAGAATTAAGTTAGTTACTTGTCGATGTTTTGTTGTACATTTGATTGAGGTTTTCTGAGCTTTTGCATTCACTTTACAACATAATAGGTAATTTAATAAAATCTGTAACTTTATTTCAGACTGATGCTCTTGTTCGCTTGCTTCCACTGATTGGATCTTCAAGTGTTAGGTACTTCAAGTTAAATATTTTTTCATATTGGTACATTTTATGTCAATGAATCACCAGAAAAGGTCAAAGATGCGTCTCTTGTGGAGTCCAAGTGTTAAAATTTTACTGTAACTGGAATTTTTGAGAACTGAAAACCTTTTTTTTTGTTTCTTTTGAGGACTAAGAAAGTTATTTAATCATGTTAATTTCCATTGTAGCACTGCTTGCTTGGTGGGCATCACTGGTGTCTTGGCTCCCCTTCTTGAGGAGAATGTGTTTCGTGGATTTTTTATGGTGTCCCTGACTAAGTGGTAGGTTTACTTCTCTGATATCTGATTGTTATGTTTATTTGTTATTGTTGCATCATATAAATCCAGGATCTTATGCTTGCATTAGATCCGGGAATTATGTATCATTTCTCTGCATGTTTGCATGACATTTGATGGCACACTATCCTTAAAAAACTTTTCGTTTTCTTAATCCTATCAAACTCTGAGATATGGAGTAAAATTTTAGGGATGGGTAATATTTTTATTAGGTATATGAAGCAGTTTTAGAAATAAAAAAATTGAAGTTATAACTGAAATGTTTGAGTGGATAGGAAATGCTGAAATGCTTTTGTTAATCAATATATGTGCATATAAAGACCTAATGTATTGAAAATATTTGTAGAGCAAATCAGGATGATAGACCAAGATTATCTGCATTATGAAACAATGTGATTATAATATGGGATAACTTTTATGGCAATGACGTAGATGAGTGGCTATACAACTATACAAGGCGGATCAAATGAGAAATTAAAATGGTTTTGCAAGAAGTTTTTAGCTGCTCTCACTGAGGACAAGAGAAAGAAAGTGAGCCAAGATGATTCTCATTTATAAGGACTAAGGACTTCACTGTTGCATGTAATATGTTCCTGATTGAAGATTAGTAGAGTCAAAGAAATTAGTGAGTGAAGATTTGCGGGGAAGACATGTCGCTGACTAAAGTATAGATTTGGGACTAGCAAAGTAGAATGACATTTGTAAAGTTGGTCCCAAATGTTCCTGAGTGTACTGTATTTGGGTTTAGAATTTGGAAATACTGATTGTCAACTTTTTCATCTATGTACTTCATGGTCGTTTATTTTTCTCATCATCCCCTATTTCTTACCACCCTATTTCTCATCAAACAAAATTTGAAAATATTTCTTTACATCAACAACCGAGAATGGCTTGAGCTTGCTTACTATTGATTTTTAATGAATGCTCTGTGCTCTCATGTTTCCCACAATTTTTTTCTGCAGGGTTCCTACACCAATAGCTGTCATCATCAGTGCTGCTGTCTTTGCACTTGCACATCTCACTCCAGGAGAGTTCCCTCAGTTGTTTGTACTAGGTATTACACTGTGAAATGATGAGGAAATTTCTGCTTAACCTCAGTAGAATGAATCTATTAACATCAACATGATTCAAGATTCCTTTAGTACACTTTAAGCTTTGATAGTACTCTTTTAATACAAAATTATATGACTTTAAAGTAGATGTCAAGCTTCTGTTTATTATTGAAGAAACTTACAGAATTTTGCATCAATGTAGGGACTGCTTTGGGATTTTCATATGCTCAAACTAGAAACCTTCTAACTCCCATCACAATTCATGCTTTCTGGAACTCTGGAGTAATTTTGCTTCTCACATTTCTTCAGGTAAATAATTTACAGCAAGTATATGTTATCTCTTATAATACCAATGAAATAGCTACACTTAAAAATTCACTTTTTGTAACGAGCATTATTTTTTTCCCTGCTTCGCTGTGCATATAGCTCCAAGGATACGATCTCAAGGAATTGTTGCAAGCAGCCTCATAGGGTTCAAGTTTCTTTCTCTGTTGATGCATGAAAGCTTTTGCGGGCTGCTTTCTCAGCTTGTTCCCAGTGTATCCCTTTCTTATTCTTTTAAACTTTCTTCAGAAATTAACACAAAAGAAGAAATGGTGGAAGAATATGAATTTGTAAAGTTGATTAGTGAACTCTTAGCTGTGAGAATGAAGCGCTTAAAAAGATAGATATATTGAATTATTATTTGATATTTTGGTACACAATGCATTGATTTGCAAGTAACTATGCTTGCAAGTAAGGCTTTCCTTTCTCCCCAAAATCATTGTATTTTTATTTTTTTTTTTGGAATGGTCATTAAACACAGCTTGATCTGCAAGAATTGTTTATTGTTTTTCTTCCAATGCCGGTTTGGTTTTTATTTAGTAATTAATTTTGTTAATGGAATTTAACACTTAATTATATCCGAGGATTCAAAGTTGCCAACACCATATAATAAATAATTAATATATACAATAGGTAAATGTGTGAGTAGTAGTCCAATATTCACAAAAGTCAAAACTCAATGTAACGTAGGTTAGAAAATAACCTACCATACCAATTCAATAATGCTTAATGTGGGTTTAAAGTTAAGTTCCCATGAGTAAAATTAATGATAAAATGAATTGTCTATAATTAAATCATGTGATCGTGCCCAATTGTGTTAAACTTTAGTTAACCTTTTAATTAAGTGGACTAATTGCCTCTTGTATTTACATAAAATTATAATTTAGAGGGTTAATGTTTCACGTAGAAAGAGGCATAGAAGCTTCGGTCTAAGAGTTTGACTCTTTTATTTCAAAGAGAAAAATAAAAAAGAAGAAAATGGTTGCAAGCATGGGAAGCAAACCCTAGGTCAAGGAAGAGACAAAAAGGGCTTGAAACGATGGCAAGATTTGGGGAGTTTCACTGAATTTGGAGTTCCAAGTTTAGCATTTGACTCGGTGAACTTGCCCCATTAAATTCACAGTACTATACTTGTTGTCCAATTAGTAGACACAATTAGCTATCTTCACTTCATCAAAGTTCATGCAATTGCAAAGAGGAAGAGGTTGGTGGTGGTGGGTTTTGGTTTTGAAGGATATACATACATACATACATATATATATA
This sequence comes from Cedrela odorata, assembly GCA_035584115.1. Lineage (NCBI taxonomy): Eukaryota > Viridiplantae > Streptophyta > Magnoliopsida > Sapindales > Meliaceae > Cedrela > Cedrela odorata. The sequence goes on along the minus strand of JAXCLQ010000009.1, from coordinate 6,396,300 downwards.
TATATATATATATTCAAACTGTGTTAACTTAAGAGTTTCAGCATTATCGAAAGCAAGAAATTGAGGAATCCTATATGCTTAGTTTTCCAAAGCCCACAAAATCAGAGGAAAATTGACTCTTGCTTTTGTTTTGTCAAATGACACCAAAGCATGCATTTCATTATTATTTATTTATCAATTATCTCTACTGTGTGACCCCTTGGTTTCCTGGAGGTGCACATTGTATACTCACAAATGAAGGTAAGTCCTACCCAGAACAACTTCAAAGACTGCCATGCAGCACCAAACATATAAGAATATTTATACAGTAGTTTCTGGTGAATAACCAGTCACTAGAAACTCAGATGTTCTCTCATAACATTTTCTTTTTTCCTTCATGCTGGAACTCACATTTTCAGTAGGAGTATAGCCATCAGACAACTAATTTCTTTTAAGATGTTAGCTAATATTCTCTCTTTTCTTTATTTCTTCCACCTCTCCTCTTTCATTACTTTAAATTTAAGGCAATCAAACATGACTTAGATATATATTATGCTTGGTTTGATCGAAGCCATGGTGATGGAAAAACAAAACAAAAAGAAGAAATAATTATGCACATAGCTATAAACTATAATACATGCACTCACTAGCAATTATAATTTATATACAAACTGAAACTTTGTCTTTTGATGGAATCCCCGAATGTAATTGCGCAATTTTGGCTAATTCTGGTCAGCTAATTGATAACCCATTTTTTCAAAACCTGTGGTTGAATTAGCCTTGAAGGTTATAGCAATCTGATGGCAAAATGGTTTGAATATAATTGAAGGAAGTGCGAAATTCTATTCTTGGAACACATGTGTGTGTGTGTGTATATATATATATATATATATATATATTCAGCATGTGGACTTTCTGAAAGTTATACAGTAGTAGTAGTTAGAATTTTTGACAACTCTGAACGATAGGTTACCTTTTCTCTCTAAAGAGAGTCAACAGTTAATTATGTTATGTTAATTACAAATAAGGTTAATAAGTGGTCCTCTAATTAGACTTTAGGGGTATCTCTAAATTGACACAAAATCTGACAGAGTCAGTGGAATAGAAGCTCTGGGAATGGAATAGAAACTGGATTTTCAGACTCTTAGGCATTAAAATTACTAAACTAATCTTCAAGAATTTATCAGTTGAATATAATTTTGAGATTGTGTATTGGAAGTTGGTTAGAGTCCACGTTTCCAAATATTAATTCAAACAAAGACATTAAATATTGTTTCTATAGAAGCTTGCTTTGTCTTGATTTGCAGTGGATAGAGCAAAACTTGTATTGGATTTAGTATGATAAGTGAGAAATTAAAGACAGATTCACAAATCCCCACAAGCTGCTGATTTTGTAGCTTCTTGAGATTCCTCAATTTGGATTAATTAACTAATTACCCCAAATGAGGTTCATTAAGTTACAAGTAATAGGAAGTAAGAGTATCTCTACACAAAATTAAATTCAATAATTTTTCTTTAATTGTCTTGGTAGTTGTTAATATTAAGAGCTTTGCTTTCAGCTTCTGATTGAGCCAACGCGTTCCTCGCGAAACACACACTTCTTTAAAAGTCGCCAGAAAAGGCGGCTGATCCTTCGGAGGCAGAACCCTTCTCAGGAAGCATATATTGGCTTCATATTAACTGAAACTTCACTGTCAAACTTCTTTGTTATATCTCTTAGAGTTCACTTCTTCTCTGCACAGTACTGTTTTCTAGGGTTTCTTCTTGTTATTGTTAGGGTTTTTTTCATAGTTTGAGCTCTTCACTTTCAAATTCTAGGGTTTTTTTGCTGTTGAGTCTCTCGTCCCTGTGATATATTTTCTGGTGATAATTAAGTTTCTGGAGAAAAAAGGTTAGAAGTTTAGGGAGAATATATAGTAATGAATGAGAGAAATGATACAGATAAACTGGAGGAAGTGTTGCTGCCAGGGTTTAGGTTTCATCCAACAGATGAAGAACTTGTAGGGTTTTATCTGAAGAGGAAGATTCAACAACGACCTCTCTCTATTGAGCTTATCAAGCAACTTGACATTTATAAATACGATCCATGGGATCTCCCAAGTAAGATAATAAACTCGTATTAATTTCAATGGTAGCAAAATACAAGTAGTTGAAGGGAAACAGCTTGTCAGATTATCATGCATGTTTAGTGTCTTACAAATTTTTTTCTGCTCTTTGAATACAGAGTTGGCGACTACAGGAGAGAAAGAGTGGTATTTTTACTGCCCAAGAGACAGAAAATACAGAAACAGTGCAAGGCCAAACCGAGTAACTGGAGCTGGGTTTTGGAAAGCCACGGGAACTGACCGACCAATCTACTCCTCGGAAGGAAGCAAGTGCATCGGCTTGAAGAAATCACTTGTTTTCTACACAGGCAAAGCGGCCAAAGGTATCAAAACTGACTGGATGATGCACGAGTTCCGTTTACCTTCTCTTACTGATTCAGTGCCGCCTAAGAGATTCATGGACAAAACATTTCCTGCCAACGTAAAGTTTCTTAAATCTTATGTACATATATGTCTAGTTAATTAACAGCTCCATTATTCATTTTTTTCTTTTGTTTTTTCTTTGAAACTTGCAGGACTCGTGGGCAATATGCAGGATTTTCAAGAAAACAAATTCCTCAGCACAAAGAGCTCTCCCTCAGTCTTGGATTTCTCCTTTGCCTGAAATCACTACCCCCACCACAACTGATGCACATGCTAAATGTTCTTACAATACTCAGTTCAGTTCAGAGAACATGTCATTATTGACAGCTAAAAACAGTTCATCCATTCAGTTTAACTACAACAATGATCTACAACATCCATCATCTTCTTCTACTACTACTACGTTTTCTCCTTTAGATTTTGTGCCCTACAAACCCATTAATCCAATGATTAGCAAACCTAATCAGCTTCCTATTCCGACTGGAGACCTAACAAACTTCATATTTTCACCTTTTGAACCGCCTATTCCAGTGAAATGCAATATCGATCTTTCTTCCATGCTGTTAAACATGTCCTCTTCTATGCTCGGAGATTTTGGTAAAGCTTCTGAGTGTATCGATTTTGGTGGATCACAAGATCAGTGCAATGGTTTCTCAACAACTAGTTTACCACATGAGATGCAAGCAGTGAACATTAGCAACGGTTCAGACCACGAAAATGTTTTGATGAAGAATCAAAACATGATGCATCATGTTGATGATCAGTGGGAGAATACCGTTCGATCCATTGGATTTCCTTTCAGTTTTCCGATGAGTGTGGCTGAAGCTTGGAAGTGAGATGTCTACAAGTGTTTCTACAACCAAATGCTACATTTGATAGTACATTTAGTTGAAACTTTTAATTAGGCAGCGGGTTCATGTTAGGAATATATATATATATATATATATATATATATTGTTAACTCTAACATGTACGTTATATCTCAAGTTTTGTAGGCCTTGGAAAATTTTCTAATTGAATTAGAATTCAGAAACCAAAATTTATTTTTCTTCTGCATTAAAAGTTGAAGAATCAAAGCTTAAACATGGAGTATGGTATAGACATCCCACAATTTATTCACACGTACGGGCTAAAACTTTGCACGCATGCATAATACACGAAGCTCTGTTAATCAATGCATGTTGCATGGATGGAATTGGTGGATGATGGCTCTGCAACAAAGCCCACAGAAACTCAATAAGAATGGGCCTAAAAATGGGCATAAGCTTGTTCATTTTAGAAATTGGTTAACTGGAACCAAAGCCTATTGTGCACTGATACGATAATTTATTATCTTATGTTCATTTCAACCTGTTCTCCAAAGTATTTTACCTTTGATTTCAAATCAAAATTATCCATGAACACTATATTACTATTAGACCCTTGACTAATTGCTAAAAGTAACAGAACGTTCCGCTGTATAACTCTATAAAAGGGGCATCAAACTACCGGAAATGAAAACCAAATTCATAGACAGAACAGAGAAGATGGAAAAGCAGCAAAGTGGGGTTGCGTTGTTTGGGTTTTGGGTAATGGGTAAGCACTTTCTCCCACAGAGTCGAGTTAGCCCTTAAACTAAAGGACATACCTTACGAGTACGTTGAGGAAGAGTTAACAAACAAGTGTGAGTTGCTGCTTCAGTATAACGCTGTCCACAAGAAAGTACCCGTCCGTCCTAGTGCACAAAGGCAAGCCACTCGTCATCCTCGAATACATTGACGATTGCTGGAATACTACTCCACAATTACTGCCCGAGGATCCTTAACAACGAGCCAAAATCTGGTTTTGGGCCATCTTTTACGATCAAAAGGTGGTATTATAATTACTAGCTAGCTTTGCATGCTAATTAATTAATCTCTCTCAATAGTTTTTATGGCAATATAAATGTTAATTTAAGTTGTTTTCTTTATTAGCTCCCACCAAGCACCTTTCCAATCATGTCTTCTGAAGGCGAAGAGCGATTGAAGGCCACCGCGGAGTTCAGTAAATTGCTTAGGGTGTTTGAAGAAGGAATTGTGCAGGACTTCCCAGATAAGTCGATCTTTTTCTATGGCGGTGACCACTTAAGATTTCTTGACATAATTGTGGCTGCAAATTCTTGCAATTACCAAGCCTTTGAAGAGGCTCTTGCTCAGGATTTTGACCTGAAAAACCATCAAACCTTTCTCTCATGGGTCACTGTTCTGCAGGGCAGCCTTTTGTGAAGGAGACAGTCCCTCCTCAAGACAAACTGATTGCTAAAATCAGAGAGAAGTTTCCCCACCTCACCTCAAGTTTAATTATATCTAGCATGATATAAGATACACCATAAATGGCTTGTACACTATACGGTAGAGATTGCTATGCTCTTGTTTGCATGCAAGTTACTTGTATGTATTATTTTCAATTCTATTTAAGAAGAGTTACATGTTTCCGGATCTTCGCCGTATCTTAACCTATGATAGAGGAAGTAATGCAAATATCACAATGGTTTTTGAATTGAGTTCCAGATCTTTTCATCATTGAATGCTACGTATATTTTGGTTCCCTGCCTTTCTCATGGAGCAGAGAAGGTGGGTAGTGCAGCAAGATTAAAAATTTATGTTCCTTAATTGAATACAAAAGGCACACAACATAATGCAATACCACATGCGTACTTGAAAAAAAAAAAGGTTTAAACCAGTAAGCCGATATTAAATAGTATCATCCAAAATGAACCCTGAAAGCATTAACTTTATAAAAGAAAACAAAACAGTATCACAATGGTTTTTTTTAAAAAAAAATTTGGTTCATAACAGCGAAAGCAAAATACAAATTCAAATCAAGAAACCTACATTACTTCTCCATGATTCACTATTATCATTCATAACAAATACTCTAAAAAGTAGTTTGAAATTCACTAAACTTCTTGTCAGTCTTAACTCTTTGAGGCTTGCTTGTCTTTTGCCTTCTGAATCTTCAACACCTTCTTCACAATCTTTTGCTCTTCCACCAAAAAGGCCCGAATGATCCTAAAAATGAAAATAAAATAAATATCAAAAATAACAATTATAATATGCAGATATAAAAAAATTTGGGAGATTTAGGAGTTTTAACAATGACAAACCTTTCCCTGACAGCACTTCCAGACAATACTCCACCGTAAGGACGGTTCACAGTCCTCCTGTTTCTAGACAATCTGGATCTTTTATATTCAGCAGGTCTCAAATGAGGAATCTGCAGACATAGTAAAAATTGTGTTAGAGCCGGATGCGTACTCACTATCGTCTAATAACAGGAAGGCTACAAGCTGAGTCCTCAAGATATGTTATCCTATGTTCAAGGATAACAGGAGTGCAAACAGCGTGAGCAACTTTTAACAAGATTTAGAATAGCATAACTGATTGAGAAACCCCCACCTAACAAATGGTAAAATGGACAAACCCGTTTGTCAGCCATAGCAACATATGAAGTTGGATAGAGAGGAAAGGGAATTGACCTCAAGAATCTTTGGCAAATCAGTTCTTACACAAACATGCCAAACACAAGGTAATAATTTAAAACTACTGCATCAACTATTTAACAACTGAAGCTTTTACAGAACAGATAGAACATAAACCAAAGAGCGATATTCCAATAGAACTCACAAAACATCAATGCGAGACAAAAGCAGAAAAGATCCCACATTTTCGCACACGGTCCCACTGCATCTTATTTTCATCCTTTTCGTTGTTATAACCCCTAGATTGTTTGTTTAATGGCACATTATACATCCTGAGTCCAATTTTTAGAACCAAATATCTTATAACAATTTCTTAAAAACCATTTTGTTCTAAGAACGATTTTACTAGTTACCTGGTAAGCAACACTAAAATCCCATAATAAAGAATCCCCTAGCAAACGAAAACAAGCAAAATAGAAAAACAGAAAGCTCAAACACGTACCCCTTGAATTCTCTTGCCCGTTACAGGACACTTTGGTCCACTTGCTCTCTTCTTCGTGGTCTGGTACACCAACTTCCCTCCTACACACCCACAACAATTTCTTCATTAAAAAATAAACGCGCATGACAAATAATAGTAGCAATCGTCTAAAAAGTGCCAAAATATTAACGCACAAATCAGCGGAAGAGGCATATTACCGGGAGTTTTGACCACACGGTGCTGGTTCGATTTAGTGGCATAGCTGTGCCGCTTGCGGTACGTGAGCCGCTGAACCATTTTTAAGTCTCTCCTGAGCTCTCTCTCTCTCTCTCTCTCTCTCTCTCTCTCTCTCCTAGGGTTTTGAAAGATGCGGATCCGAAGCAGAGGAGGGGTTTTATGTGTCTACGACAGAGGATGCAAAGTGGGGGTTCCAGTTTTGCTACCCTAGATCGGACGGCTGTAGTTAGATCTTGACTTTTGGTCCACCAATGGCTTTTGTTTCATTTTATTCCACGTGGCGTACGACTAATGATCCGTTTTTTGCTAGCGTGTAACCTTTGTTTGGACCGATGTTCTACGATTTAGCTTATCAGCTCAGGACCCACTCGCAGCGATGCATAAAACAGAAATACTACATTATAGATATATATATTCATAAACAATTATTATTATTATTATTATTATTATTTATTAATTTTTAATAAATAAAATTTCTTGTAATTAAAACCATTAATGCAATTATAATAATAATTTTTTTTATTTAAACCATTTATTTTTAGAATTTATCGTTCGGGTATTTCGAGTAAAAGGGTGTAAAAAATAGAACATACAAATTCGATTTAAATTGATTTTGGTCTAAAAACTAAGTTGATTCAAAATTATCAATTTTGAGTTTGGATCCAAACAATTTACATAAATAGAAGAAGACAAATTAAATCAATTTAAATTAATAATTATCGGTTTTGATGGATTCGGTTTGATCATCTTTGATAAAATTGAATCAAATTTTAAAAACCGCTCTTTACTTTTATTTTGTTCTCTCGTGAGATTAATAAAAAAAAAGTCGAAGCTCGTGGAAGATGGGAGAAAAATTAAAAGTACATAAAGAGTCAAAATTTAACTTATTTTACATAAATAATCCTTTTAATTCTAATTATTAATCCCATTGTCAGCAATCATATAATTATTAAATAAATAGTAAAGAATATATATATATATATATCTTATTGTATAAATAATTCCATGATCTTGATATAAGAAAGGGAAATAAATAATGATAGTTTAAAAAAGAAGATAATTAAATTTGTCAAAAATTCAAATAATTAAAATTTTAAAAATATATTGATTTGATTCAATTTTTGTGATTTAGACCAAGTCTAAACTAAAAACGGAACCGATAATTAGTGATTAAATTTTTATTAAACCGAAATTAAACTAATACATTTTCAAACCGATTTAAACTATTAGTTTAGTTCAGCTTAGTTTGGTATTTCTACCCAAAATGGGGGAAATCCACAAGAAAATACTGGAAAAATAATTCCTGCAAATTTTCAAATAATAGCTGATTTATGAATAGTACATTTCAGCCTATATACAACTCTATATCCACTTGTAATTGTTGCAGTAAACCTCTTAAAAGCAGATGTATAAATCTATAAAGAGAAATGTGGAGGGTGGCATTTCTGTCATCGTGTCAACAAGGGAAGAGCAAAAATGATGGTTCTAGGACTAATTTTCTATTCCAAAAGTTAATCTTGTCTAGCTTCTCGTGGCACCAAACTAGTTGATCTGTTGTTAATTTTGACATAGTTAGCACTCTTGAAACCAGCTTCAATTCAACCTGAGCGAAGAGCAATGCATGATTTGATCGATTTTCATGTTGCTTTTGCACCCTTTTCACTATGCAGATGCCACTTCTCAGTATTTCCTTGAGCTTTTTCTCCTTCTGCATAAGATGAAAAACGTTAAGAAAATGATTATCTCGAGGTTAAGGTATGAACGAAAACAATGAAATGAGTTCTGTGATTCTACCGAAAGCAAACCTTTTGATAATCTGTTCGAATATCTGTAAGAAGTTCTGAATCTATGGAGTCTTGGAGCTCAGGACCCTTCAGGATTATATCAGTTTCAGCTTTATCAGCGCGTAGAAATTCCCAGAACACTCTCATGGATTCTTCAATGATTTCTGTTAGCATTGGACTTGTAATTGCATCTTCCCCATCTCCTTTTCGTCCTTTCTTATCCTTTAAACTATCATCTGCAATGCAATTGTTTCATGTTATATTCTGCATTAATGGCTTAAAATCATATAGCAGTAGTGCACATGGTTTCTTCTCTGTGCATTGTATTTACCTTTAATGACAGGAACTTGGAGAAAATTATAGTGAGCACAGCGATTATTGACATAATTTTGGACTCTGGGGCAGCTCTGAAATGCTTCATTCTCCATAAATCTTTGCAGGAGCACTTGGAAAAGTTGGAAATCACCAGCAACTTGATTATACTGACGAAGTTCATGAGCATCAAATTCCTGTAGCTCCAGGGCTTTCTTATATTGCCAATGAAGAATTTCCCAGGAAAGGCAAAGCTGTCCAACGTACACCAACTCGAAATCCTTCTGCAAATCGCCAGTGAACTTAAGCGTTAGGTTGACTTCACGCTTCTGTGGCTTGCATGACCATAAATTTTGCAACAGTAGAGACTTAACGGCCGGAACTGCAGACTTTTGGGTTTTAATCAATTGATCAGCTGGCTTTTTCAGCCGAAGTAAACCTGTAGACGACAAAAGTGCAAGAACAGTGTCATACATAAAGTCAGGAATGCAAAAAGTATACAGAAATTTACGTTTTTCAGGACCAGAACAGAAATTGACTGGAGTGATTTCAATATTAATATGCTAATGGACATAGCCATTAGGAGGGTTAGGTCGATTGACATTAAAGACCCCGGGTCCACTGATATGGACGTGCAAGTAATTGTGGCACCATGAACAGAGGACTGGAAAAAAAATGCTCAACTTTATAGATACGATCTTTAGCAAATTTATGAACGGTAATAAAGAGGAAGAAGACCAATCATGCAAAGTAATTCTTTACACGTATAACTCTGGGAATCAAAAAATTCTTAAGCAGTCCAAAAAGTAAACCACATCAGAAGACTCAGAAATCATTTGATTACCGGCCGACAAAGTCTAACCCCTTTGACAAGATTGACAATCAAGTCAAGACATCGAATGGTTCAATGATGCAGCAACAGTGCTAACCCTTTTTTTTAAACATAAAGATTCATAGACCTAATTTTTAAATTAAAAAGAAATCTAATACAGGAAGTAGAGATTAGTTGTTAACTTACCTATTGCATGCATGGTCTGGGAGTTCAAGATATCCAATTTTCGCATTTTATCCAAGTAGCTCCTGTAAAACTTGTGTATTTCTATCATACGGTCTTTGTGCTCGAACTTTTGATCGACCTTCAATGGCTTTAGTTCCTCAAACATCTTTAATGGAGACTCAGACTCTTCGAAAATTGTTGGAAGGCCCCCTGTTCTTGCGTTTTTCAGTTCCATTTTCAGTTGTTCTATAATGTCCTCATGCTCTAATGCGAACTCAAGATCATCATCATCTTCATCATCTGAATCGAAGATGGATTCGTTCTCTTCCATGGTGGATTCTTCAAATTTTACTAAACTATGAAATAAATCATCCTCCTCGTGATTGTCCTCAGCTTCATTCAAGTCTGAATTCTCCAACTGGGGTTCTTCGGATATTCTGTGACTATCTGCTGATTCTGTCTCTTCGTGGAACAACTCTTCCTCGTCGTGTTTCTCCTCGGCTTGGACTAAATCTTCTATAGACCAAATTTCCTCGTCTAAGACACTAGAACTTGGAAACTTGGGTTGCAATTCTGTATATCCGTCATCAGAATCAAATGTCACAGATGTTGCCTGATCCAAAGTGCATTCAATACTTTCAACCTTCTCCTCACTTGCGTCTTCAAGACTTTCAGTTCCCGATTCTCCACTAAAATTTCTCTCGGACAAAACCTCATAGGAATCTAACTCAATTTTATCATTGCTTCTTGAGAAACCATCACATGAACCAATTGTGTCAAGTTTTGAATCAACTGGTAACGAGCAATCATCCGAAAGACGAAGAGCTTCATTTGATAAATAATAATTGGAAAGAAATTTAAACTCTGTAAAAACTCCCCTTCCATTCCCAGCAAATGTTTCCTCCTCTTGTTTTTCCAAAACCTTGTCAATCAAATCCTCTGTTTTCTCTTGCTCAAAAACCTTGTCAGTACCAAGAAATGGTTTTTCCTTCTCCTGTTTCTTCAAAACATTGTGAACAGAATCCTCTGTTTTCTCTTGATCAAAAACCTTGTCAGTATCAATAAATGATTTGTCCTCCTCCTGTTTCTTCAAAACATCGTCAACAGAGTCCTCTGTTTTCTCTTGATCAAAAACCTTGCCAGTGTCAAGAAATGATTTTTCCTCCTCCTGTTCCTTCAAAACATTGTCGACAGAAACCTCTCGAGTACCAAGAATTCCATTATCACAATTGATACAATTATTTGAACCCATATATAATTCTTGCACAGTGAAAATCAAACTTTTTGGTTCTTCCATGAATCCACTGATATGTTTCCCAGACAAGAACTCACACTTGCAAGTGCTTGAAACCAACGCTGTCCCCATAACGACAGAAATCTCTTTTCCTCCTGTACAACTAACTTGCTGTCCATCGTGAACCGGAAAACCCTTCTCTTTGTGCCCAAATTCTTCAACCTTTGAACCCTCTTTATAACAATTTGTATCAGTTTGATCATTACAACCAGACTGATTCTTCTCATGACATTTCCCTGCCTCAAAACTGCCCAAAACAGAAACAATCCCATTAGTTCAAAAACAAAAATAGGCAAATTCAATAATAAAGAAGGAACTAGATAGAATTTATCATACCTGAAAACATGTGAAACAATCCTGAAAACAAAAAACCAGAACTTGGAAACAAAAATCCTTAAAGAATCAGCAACTGGAAACATATTTCTATCTAAAACCTCGTTCACACTCTATCAACAAAATCAGCGTGATGTGAATGTGAGAAATTTTCTGGTACCCGTCAATTCAATCAACCTCTGTACACGTTTTTATTCAATTGTAAGCAAAGTTCACGAGGAGGAAGGTGACTTTAACATGAGAGAATTAGGATTTCTCTGTCAAAAAGCATTGGAGATAGTAGACTCTCCACTTGTGAAGAAAGCGAAATCTGAGGAGACAAAACAGAGCATCTATAGCCAAATTCCGCGATTTATGGCAGAAGATTTTTTAGCAAAAACAGAGAAAGAAATTAAGATTTGATTTTCCGTGGAAGATTTAATGTATGTTTCAGTTACGAGTTCGTATTCTGAATCTGGACTGACACATTTTCGATATGGGACTGTTAATAGTCAAATTCTAGTTAAAAGTGTTCGGACTCTTAGTTTCAAAGAAAGGTTCTTCGTCGGACATTTGGAATTGGTCAGTTGAGCGGTGCTGTTTGGATGAATTATCCCTATCCCTATCCCGATATAGAACGTGTTAGTGTTGAATATCAAACATCTGGGATTTCTTTTTTCCCAAAATTGGACATCATCCCAACAAGGAAAAGGAAAATTCGGTAGGGCCAATTTGGGGAAAGTGATTTCCTAAAGTGGACAAACGTACTAATTTTCTTATTAAAGCAAAGCGTGATGACCATATTTACTAACTACACCTTATAGTATTAAGCAAGTAACATGCTTGTTTTTATAATTATGATTTGTTTTACAATATTAATACCATTATTATTATTATTATTATTATTATTATTATTATTATTAAAATTCAATAATCACACAATAGCAATCGACTTCCTTCGTCTTGAATTAGACAGTTTGAATCATGTGTGTTGTCAATTATTTAAGTTATTTTCCCCTAATCGCTTTTATTTTTTTATTTTTAAATAGCGTTATATAATTAATAATTAATAATATATTTATAATTAATTTATCACCTAATTATAAACTAATAATCAAATATACGTGTGATTAAACGAAATGACCCATCATGACATGTTTTAGTGGTATTATTCTTCTAAAGCATAAACTAGACCTACCCTCGTGGAGATGGCCATTCGGAAGCACTTCCAGCCATTGAATTAAAGACACCAATAATGCTGCTCACTTTTGACAGGGGTTCTAAAGCCAAGCCAGCAGACAGCTTCATGGATGGGCAGAGTGATGGAAGAAAGAGAATTCTTTTGAGGCGACCCAGTCCGAGTCAAAGGAAAACAAATATTGATAATTAATTATCATTATTGTAAATAATAAAGCCGGTTTAGCATAATTAAGCAATCAAACAGCCTCGCCGCCAAAACCGGACCGTTAAAACCCAAAACCCTACTCTTTTGACTGTAAACAAACCAAATCATCGATCAATGGAAACGGAAGGAAGGAAGACTCTAAAATTTACGTGCGACGCCTACGGCAACGTGGGTTTTGTGGATGGATTGGACGGATATTATTACTGCCAGCATTGTAATCACCAGGCCGAAGAAATCTTCGAGACTGGCGTAGCTGACGAGGATTTCCAGGCTACAGGTGCCGGCACCGGAACCGCACTCTACCAGACGAGCCACACCCGCCACGTCACTAAATCCCGACCCGCGAACCAATTCGTCCATATATCTCAACAATCCTCGTTCTGGTCTCCACTGTTTGAAGAACCTAACGCCACCACTACTAAAAACGACGAACACAAAGATCCAATTTTTAGTAAGGTTAAGAGAGAGGAGGTTTATTACGAGGATGGGATTGGACCCACCGAGCCTGAGGATTTCGGGGGCCGGGAAGAGAGTCAGGCGGATTACGAGGATTATCATTTTGAGGTGAGGATGAAGTACGTGATGGGGGTGCAATTGATGATTCAATTACAGTGTGAAGCTTTGGTTGAAAAGTTTAATGTTTGTCCTTTGATTTGCGGAGTGGCAGGGTCGATTTGGTTGAGGTTTGTTGCATCAACTGGGGTCCTTCGTGAAGGCTGGGCTGATGAGGCCATTAACGAATCCGAAACTCAAAAACTAGGTATGTATATAATTATTGTAATGTGTTGATTTTTGTTCGCATTTTGGTATGAATTTGTAGAATGGTGTGTCTGGGAGTGCTATTGGCAGTTAAGACGCTTTTGTATCTATGCTGGTTGTGTTTGGCTGGAATAGATGAAAGTACTCCTTAATGTAGAAAAGCTTTTTGGAGTGTTATTTTGGAGAAATACTTGATATTTGTTTGCCTAAAAAGTGTTTTTAGGTCAATATAGCTCTTGAAATGCTTCTAAGAAAAATACTTTATACGGACTTTCTCAGGAAGTGCTTCTAACCAAAGCACATCCAAAATCTACTTGAGATATATGTGTTTAGTTGGAAGAATTGATGAGAGGGAAGGAAATGAAAGCATTTATTGTTAATTAGAAAATACCTTACTAATAAGGTTCATTGGCTGAAGTGATTATATTATCTTGGTAACTTAGAGATTACAAATATAGATAAATATATACAATTTTGACACGTGAGGATATACTGAGTTCTTACCCCTCCACTCCTAAGGGTACCAAATGGTTGAGGGTAACAACCTTCTCTTTCCCTCCTATGGTTCTACCTTTTATCAACAACAATGAAAGATGAGTTCTCCTTTTCTTTTTTCCTCTCCCTTTCCTTTCTCCGGCCACAGAGTTAGGAATGAAAAAATTGACATGTTTTAAGGCTTATAGTTGTGTATGTGATTTTGTTTTCATGTATAAATACCTAATCTGTTGTTGTCTTTACTGTTAATTTTCTTAATTATTGCATTGTGACTGATTACAGGAGAATCAGAAGATTTTAAGCCTCGTGCTAAATACAGTCTAGAGCCTCACAATTTATATGGTCAGCGAGCAGTAATGATATGGTATAGGTTGCTGAGTCAGAAGATACCATTATCCTTGTCTTTAGCTATATCGTTTCTAGCTTGCCATGTTGTGAGGGAACCAATTTTGCCAACAGACCTTGTAAAGTGGTCCATTGAAGGAAAACTTCCATATTTTGGTGCTTTTGTTGAAATTGAAAAATGGTTTGGGCAGCCTTCAGTTGCCTGTTCTATAAGTCCAAGTGTTATGTTTAGGCCTTCTAAATCTGTTCCTGTGCAGAAATTGGAATCAATGGCAGCGTCCATAGCCGAGTCCATAGGCTTGCATTTACCTCCTGTAAACTTCTATGCTATAGCATCCCATTATCTGAAACAGTTATCTCTTCCTGTGGATAAGATTCTTCCGCATGTCAATGGCACCAGATTTATGGTTATCGACAAATGAGTTGAGGCTTCCTAGTTGTGTCTGTGTAATGTCAATACTGATTGTAGCCATTAGAATTCTCTATGACATTAATGGTTTTGGGGCCTGGGAGAGGAGTTTGTCCAGTCGCAACGTTTCCTTCTCGACATCTAATCTTGGGGGAAAGTTGGACCCTGAGTGTAGTTCCAAAATGAGAGATGACATTGAAGAGAGTTCTGGTTCTCTATTCAACACTATTGGTGATTCTACTGAAAAATCTAGCAAGAATGCATCACATTTAAAGGAATCCAAACTTGATGCTGAAGAGCTTCTCTACAACCTTGAAGCAAGATGCAATCATATCCGTGACACTTATGGTAAAACTTTGGCCATAGTCTTAATTGAGATTGACAATTACATATTGTATTCTGATTTACTGCTTTCTAAAGTTTCAAAGGTCCCATGCTATTGATTTATTTCTCATTATCTGTTAGAATAAGCACTTACAGATTAGTTTAACTCTTTTTACCTTGCATGAACAGAGTATTCCAAGGACTTACCAACATATCTGCAATATTGTAAGGATGTGGTCTTTGCTGGACTAGAACCACCGCACGATGATCACGAGGAAACAAGGATGATAGAACAGTTTTGGAATTTCTACCAAAATGAAAAGGTAAATTATATCTTCAATGCAGTGTGCAATTTTTATATGGCAAATTTATGCTGATGGATTAATTTTATTTGGAAGTTTCTAAAACATGGGCTAATTTAACTGCAACCTGCATTGGTATCATAATTCATACATATTACTTTCTGGTCTTCAGTTATCTAAAAGTCAATTTCTAATGCATATTCTCGAATTTGAAAAACTAGAAATAGGATCGTTTTTTCTTGAGTTTTTCATCTTCAGCATAGCCAGCACTCTGGAATCTAACATGATGTCTAAATTATTTTCTGCACCATTTAAGAATAAGTGATCTGGAAAGAATGTTACATATTGCTTATGCAAGCTATGTTGGTAAAATTGATGATTGCATTAAATGGATGGTTAGAGACGTATTTGCTCAGTTTTTTACTTCACAAGAATAAAAGTCTATGGTTCTTGACAATAAGCATTGTAAGAATTTTGGGAGTAAAATTCTTAACAAGCTAGATGTACTTGTAAAATAATGACCAGACTCAATGAAGTTGTAAGGGAAGCCCTGTATCATTGGCGGTCTTCCGACTGCAGTCTTACTTTGTTTTAGATGGAAATCTTGGAACAGCAAAATGCTTTTATTTCTTCAGTACTTTTGTCTGCACATCATACATTTACCTGTTTTTTCCCATTTGAATGTAGGTTGGATTTTATATTCATATTAATGTTTCCCTTTAATTCTACTTATAGTTTTGGTAATTCATTATCCTATGCCTGTCATGTTTTGAATGTCCTGTGGGCTCATGTCTTGGGCACAGGACATGAATTATTTCTACTTGTGTTGAAGTTCTTTATCTGTGAAATGAATACCATCTAATGTTACATGCCAATTTGGACACTGTTCTATTATTTCAGGAATCAGAAGCTGCAGAAGACTCTGGAATGAGATGTGGTAGTGCTTTTAACCAAAAGAGATCAAGGGATGGTATATCTCCTGACAGTCATTCTAAGCAAAATAAAAAAATAAGAAAGAAAGAGTGCACAACTAGGCTGTCTGCTGATTATGAAAGCTTCAATGAAGATGATTATTCCAGTCACAGCTTAAATGGTGATGATTCTTTCCAAAGTTCAGAGGAAAATCCAAATTCAGAAGTGAAAGATGAAGCTTCAGCTGAGACTCTAATAGATAGAGCTATCAAACGGTTGCAATTAGATATGGAGAATAATCGGTTCTGTTACATTCCACCCAGGGTGAAAATCAAGAGACTCGATTACCTTCACTATGTGAGGAAGAAAGATGAAGGTGCCTTGACATATGTTGCCCATGCTGATTATTACATATTGCTTCGTGCTTGTGCTACAATTGCCCAGGTCGACGTTCGTATTATGCATACGGGAGTCTTGAGTTTTGAGAGGAGACTAGCTTGGCTGGAAAAAAGGATCGATCATTGCTTGCACTTGACTCATCCTAGAGTTACTTGTGAGTTCTGCAGTGATCCAGTGGAACGTGCTGCAGGTGAACCCATTTCTATTGCAACCGAGCATTCAACAGATGATACCATTGGGTTATCAAATTTGAATATATGATATTCAGCCCTACCAAATCATCGCTAATCTGTCCTTCGATCATCCTTCTGTCTTCCTTTACTATTTATTTATCTTTTGTGGGTTTCTGAAAATTACATTGGTTGGTTAATAATTTCCCAAAAATCATCATCTCCACCTCTGTTTTGTCATACCAACCGGGGAAAACGAAATGGATAAAGTATGGCAATGACAGGTTATAATAGCATTGAAAATGACCGCAGAGCAGCATACAAATTAAATTGGTAGTGTACATGCAATGCAATGCAATACACAGCCCAAATTCCTGTCCCGCAGGTTCTTTTCCCACAAGTAAGGAAAGCCATTTTTACCAAACTTAGAAAGAGCTCTCTAATGAACTCATAAATTGGGCCAACCCAATGTTGGAGTTGGCTGATAGGGATTGCTGTCAAATGGGTTGATTTCTTTCTATAATCTGATTTTACAGACATTATTGTTTTTTCTTATCAGAACTCATTTAGGACAAAGAATTTGAGATTTGGAAGGTTGGAACCTGATTTTATCTTCACATTAAACAAATATTGCCTTGCCAAACCCCACATCTGTTTAACAAAGAATGTGTCATAAGTTTGGTTCTCTTTCTGAGAAAAGCTGCCACGTATTAAGAGATAGAGAGTACGACACGTGGCATATTTGTAGGGAAAATGTGGTTGATCAGAGTTAATTATTAAGCAATCTCTGGCTATCTTATTATAAGAAGAGATGAAAAACAAAACTTGCCGCTTTAATCAACCGACCAAATAAGGAAAGGTGGCAGATTTCAAAGCACAACGCTTATGTCACCTAACATCATTTAAGCAAAACTTGCTTGCCATACAAGCTCAGATAACAGAAGATAACCACACAAAAATACGGACATGTTAATCATTAACCCAATTCTAAAGCCAAAGCAACTCTCCATGCCTAAGACCAAGCTATATTTTATATTATAAAGTAATGAAACAGTATCAGAACCACACATTCACATATCTGCAAAAGTAGAGATGCTTTATAAATGAAAAGAGTCAGAGTTGCACATGACATATCATTACAAATCTCCTCCCCCAAATATTGATAAGCTACAAAAATCTGCACATAAAAGTATGGGGAATCTAGCCCTAAGAGTGGACACCATTAAGCGAATTAAAACACATAAGATAAACACTTATGAAAAGAGAGAAAGTGCCAAACCCTAATGTAATGTAGAAGATGAAAGATATATTATGCCATTAAAAGAAAGTTTTTAACAACCTACGTACAGAAATGAAGAAAGACTAATTAGCATATAATTAAGTTAATTAACAATGACAAAAAAGTAATTAATTTCCATTTAATTTCTATCCCTATATCGTCTCTTCCCTTCTTACCTCATCTCTAAGAACAATTAGTAAACCATAGATTACCATAGCAAAATGATTTTTTTATCCAAAAAAAAAAAGACAACCCGAAAACCAAGATCCTCCATTTTTCAGTCTAGCCAATTGTTTGTTCTTCAGATTTAGGAGAAAGAAGAACACTTTCCTCGTTATGATTCTTGCCATTGTTTGTGAAGCCATTGATGTCAAATCCAACCCTGCTGCTTCCATTGACAGTAATGTCATTCTCGTGGTTGAAATCTGCGGTAGTAGTACCCAACTCTTTCTTCCCAAAAGTGCTCTTGTTGTTATGCATCCAAACCTTGAAGACGCGTCTACTAACACCAACTTCACTGCAAAACTCCTGCATCAATTTTTCTTCTGCTCTGTTCATCTTCCAACCCAGCTTTTCCGCAAAAGACAGCATCTTTTCTTTCTGCTCTTGGGTAAACTTCGTTCTTGATCTCTTCCTTGCACACGGGTTCTCTGACTTTGTCCCCACCACTTGATTGAAACCGGGATGGTAAGGGTGAGGATAATGATGATCATCAGACGGCCCTGAGTATCCTGAGCTTAGAGCCAACAGCATGTGGGGAGCAGATGAGAAGTAAGAACATGGAGCTGGTGATGTAACTGGTTGTGATGGAGAGTTCGTCTCTTGGCTTGGAGCTGAGCTGGGGTCTGTGCTAGGACTTGAGCTGCGCTGAAATGTTGCTGCGGCTGTCGGAAGTGATGCTAAAAAGTGGGTGGTGGAGGAGGTGGGGTCATAAGGATCACGGCGGTGGAAGTTGCGGTGGCAGCCACAAGCGGCGCATTTGAGAGATGTGGGATCATTAGAAGTAGCAGTGGGACTGGGCATAAACTCACCACATCCATCTAAAGCATGACCACCAAGACTAGCAGCATGATTTTTCAGACATTCTTTGTAAGAAACCACCATTTGTAGTGGTAGTGGTGGCGGAGATTGGGGATGAAATGAGCCGTTTGTGAAAGATAAAGACTTTCTAGGGAATTTTTTTGGTGGAGACTCAGTTTCTGTATCTGGGTTTTTGGTTGTGTTGATGTTAGTTAAGTCCATGTCTTATAAAACAGCAGTTTTGGCTTTGGCTTTGCTTTGGCTTGGGGATTTAGATTTAGGGTTTGTTAAATTGAGGTTATTTTTATCCTCTAATGGGTGTAATTAAGAGAATGGAGATTTGATGATCATAATGAATGTGATTATTAAAGAACTTGATAATGATGAAGATGGGTCATAATGAGAGATGCTCAGCTATCAAATATTAACAAAACTATGATAAATATGTAATATTATGAGAAATTGGGGCGAAGAATGAAAATAGAAAGTGTACACAAACCAACAAACAAGTGCACGCCACCTCAAATTGCAACCACTAATGTAATATGACTCTGAGATTAGGTTAGGCCAGGGATGTAATTTCCTTTTATGGGTTCACTGCTTTTCCCAAAACTTCGCCCTTGGTTACTTCTTGTTCTTGGCAGTTAATAATTCAAACATTTTGGGTAAGAACATATTCTGTTCAAAATCACTGTTCTGTTTCTGCTTCTGCTTTTGTAGTGTAGGGCAGCGACCTGAAAATTTTGTTCTGTACATTATACGTGGCTCTTGAACAACCGGCAAAGTACCAAAGGACAACTCACAGAGTCCTCTCCCAGCTTATCCTCTCCTCTTAAAATCAAAATTTTAATACTTGGTTGGCAAGAAATAAGGAGTGATTAAAGAGATATGAAGTTTAGGTAGAACAATCCGGTAATTTTGATTTTGTTGATGTGATAGGATGGTCGAAAAGAATCACAAGTTGATAAATAATTGAAGTTTAGGTAGAATAGTCTGGTAATTTTGATTTTTCTAATGTGATAAGATCATCGAAAAAAATTATAAGTTGATAAATAAATAAATAAATAGTTATAATTTTTTCTCATTTTACTAATTAAACCGTCCTTCGCGAAACTATCTCCGTTAATTAAGCTGTCTAAGCCTACATTTTCTTGATGGTATTTCATACAAACATGTGTTTTGCATGTGGTGATCAAGACTGTTGTAATTAATAGTGACAAAACTCCAACAACAAATAAATTAACACACATAATTAATTCCTCTGTTTAATGAGTAATTGATTAAGCTTTTCTAGTTTCTAACTGCCTTGCATGATGGTAAATTGACAATCTCAACTAGTTAACTTAATCTCTCAGTAACCATAACATGTTGCTTATAGAATAAAAACATATGTCATTACCAAAACATAGAGGGAAGAATGTTAATTTGGGGCCACATACAGAATAGAAGCAAAGAATTTTAATTAGGACCACCTTTAACTATTATTTGCCTAAGCTTCCACGTGTTGTGAAGAGTAGCCCATCACGCGGCGACACGCTATTTATTATTTTTCTAATTAAATTTTATTTTAATTAATTTTTTTAAGAACCAAAATTGTTGACTATAATATATATATATATATATCGTAACAATTATAATTACAATTATAATTTTTCTTAAATTATTTAACTTTAAAAATAATTTTTAACACTTACGCGTGCACATTTCTTTTATGCACTTCTTTATTTTATTATTATTTATTAACTACTAATTATATACTCGTACACACATAATTCTTTTCCTTACAAGAACAACCCATCTTGCTTATTGTAATTTGTTTATGTAATCTTGTGTGTTTCTTTGGGAGATAGATGGCAAATTCAAAGCTATGGGGATGAAAATAGCACAATTTTTATCAGTGTTCTTGGTAGGAATTTAATGTCTATGTTGGAGAAGGAAAGTTGTATGGGCAGCAATTACATCTGTCAGTGAGAGGGGAATGGCATGAATTCGAATGAGTGGATTGAAAGAAAAGATTGACAAAAGGAAGCAGATGAGATAAAAAGTAGTCTTCAATGCGGGTATCATTGTATCTGAACCTAAAACTATGCAATTCTCTAATCAATTGAGATCAAACCAATTAGTACCCACATATATTATTTGATACCAATTGATTTGCTTATGACCACAAAGGAATTTCATGTAAGCACGATAGTATTAGACAAAGCCATCGATCTTGGTCAAGAGATACATAAGTTTACCTACCTCCCATTGGATTTCAAATCATGTTGCTAAATCAAAGTTTAGGACAATAAGACTCATTGCAATTTATGGAAACATAAGCTAATGTTGGTGGGCAAAACTCAAATTTCCAAGTTCTCAACCTACATTCTTAGAAAAATGAATATAATTGAGGCATAGACTATGCCCTAACCAATAGTGCAAAGATGTGATGTATTTTTTTGTCCATTATGTTGTTGATAGGAATACCCACAAAACTTTATTCCAAAATATAATTTCATTTCATTTGGTTTCAAAAACCTTCTCAGTTTGACAAGACATGTTCTTTTGGGGAAGACTTTGGGATGATAGAAATCACTTTAAACGGCTAAAAACCCTAAGTCACAGAAATTGGATTAATAGTCAAAGAAACTTTTATTGGATTAGGGCAAACTTCTGACATTTGTGTCATCAGCAATGAAGCATGCGCAATGGACATTAAAAAGAATTTGACACCAAGGACACTGAAATTGTAATCTTATGATTCAACTAAGCTATTATTACTTTCCGATTTTTAAAGAAGGGGGATGTCTTACCATTTTACTAATGAATGAAAATATAAGGTATGGTGACTTTAATTTACAAATAGAGAGAGAAAATATATAAATTATCATATTTTTGAAGTTAAAATACAATTCAAATAGTTATAGGGTCAAAATTTGAAGAATTCTTAGATTGAGATTCTAAAAATTGGTTGCCGTCATGGTCAAAAGGACAAGAAGTATGGGTTTTCTGCAATAATTGAGTTGGTGGGTGTCAACTTGTCATGTTAAGGAAGACATGTCCTAAAAGACTACTGCTAAGTGGGTGGTTAGGGACTGAAAATTGGAAAAATAGCCTAAATGCAATGCTTTAGAGAATTAGAGAAAAGGGGCACTTCACTTGTGAATTGCGTTGCCCCTTGAAATTTTCCTTCACCTACCCTTCCCATAAGACAGTGAGGGAGAGAGGGATATGTCAATATGTCATTAGTCCCTAAATTACAGAACCAGATTCCATGGTCCACCTCCATTGCCTTCTAATAGACAGGGTAGGGTCCTCACTAAATTGAAGGACACCCCCCTACACTTTGTACATATATTACTTAAATGCTGGCTAGAGAGGAAGAAGAGATAATAATATCACAGGCTTGTTGTGTATTTGAAATTATGACTGGATCAGCATCCACCTAAAAACATTTATGTTTTTCTCTGCCACATTACGTTACAATACATAGGAAGAAGATAAGATTAACCTGTGTAATAAAATTATCTCCTGTCCCAACCTATCCTGCATCATCAACCATGAATTATTGCATGATCCTCTCCCATTATTTTGTTCTTAATGCGTTTGGTTTCAGAGTCTATCATCAGTCAGCACCGACTTATATTGACTGTTCAGCTTTAGTTCTGTTCAATCCGAATCATTGAAGCCCACGCGGACCATACCGGGTCTATCCATAATTAATGGCCAACTGGGCATCATTGGGGGGCTGTTCCAGCCCATTTCACTACATGGTTTTTCACATTACTCAAGCCCGGATGTTTTACAGCCCCGGCGCCGTTGTGCATAAGAGATGAGACGTGGGATCTTGTTGTATTGGATGATTTGGATTCATTATGCTTTGTTTATTGTAGTACACTTTGCAGAACCTTCCTAACCGTTAATTCATTAAAAAGCTTTGAGTTTCAAGTAATTAAACGGTGTCGTTGATCACGAAACCAGCAAAGTTAGAAGATTTTGCCGCTGTTCGTTACGCAATCAGGTATTTACAAATATAACGGCTTTCTCATAAATTGGCGCCAATAATTCTAAGCTTTCATGATAATGAGTTGATTTAAAGTGAATTACAAGCTGTTACAGATAGAGTGTGATGTGTATGAGTTGTTTTTGTACTTCTCGTTTTGGAATTCTTGCGAAAATAGAAAAAGTGCTTGTGGGTATTCAAATTTATTTCAAAATGCTATTGATCAGCGTAGCTCGATTTCTGATTGTTTCATTCTGATTTTCCAAGTTGTAACTTACGCTTGCAATGTTTGTTATCTGGAGTTTCTAATTTGGCTAGCAAAATTAAATGAATGAGTATAAACACAAAGGTAAAGGTGATAGAAATTTGGAGCCACCCTCCAATTAACTGGAAATCAAATTTGGAAAGAAAAAAAGGGGAGAAAGAATGGAAGATGATGTTATCTCGCCTAACTGCACTCTGTATAAATGGTTTTTATCTGCTTCATCTTCTCTAATGTGTAATTTATGCTTCGGTGTTATAGAAAGAAAAATCTAGTGTTGCATTTGCTTGCATAAAAGTCGCAACATCATTGAATTCAAAGAACGGGTGTTTTGTTGATTTGGTAGACTTCTTCGAAAATATAGGAAAACAATGAGATATTAATTTGATTGATAGGAAATAGCAGGTTATTGGTCTCTGTCCCCATATTTGTTAAATCATGCATGCCAACACTCTCCTTGTTGTTTGTCACAAGAAGCCAGGACACACCCTTTGCTTCCAACTTTAATGTACTGGAGAAATCTGATGGGTAGACATTCATTCATATTGGCTGACATCATGTAAATTCTGCTGGAAAAACCATGGAATTGGGATTATGGTGTCTAGTAGATAATCAAGATAAAATAGTGGTCTTGTTTACCACATATAGTTCTTGTTTATGATGATGGAAACAGTGATTACCTGATGTATTTCGTTTAAGAAGAAAGAGAATTTACATGGCATAAATATAAGAAAAACTTTTGTTTGGATTCTGGTTTCCAATCTTTTACAATAATTACCACTCTCCTTTCCTTTCCCCAATCCCAAGATCTTGCTTTCTGCGAATATGCATTGGTAAAAACTCAATTTAATTTGCTAAAGATGTCATCTTTATTTTACTTCTATCATTCAACTGTAGTCATTTTTTTTATCATCTGCTTGTTGGCACTTTATTGAGGTATTGACTGGACGTTCATCAATAATTTTCTCATGTTGTGTTAGGT
Organism: Cedrela odorata; assembly: GCA_035584115.1. Lineage (NCBI taxonomy): Eukaryota > Viridiplantae > Streptophyta > Magnoliopsida > Sapindales > Meliaceae > Cedrela > Cedrela odorata. The sequence goes on along the minus strand of JAXCLQ010000009.1, from coordinate 6,371,949 downwards.
GTAAAAGTATGTTTTCTTTTCTTCTTAAGCTTTTTGTTGGAACGACGTTTTAGCTAACTTCATTAGCTAAGTTGTGTATTAGAATGAACTTTTGTTTGAGGAGAGGTTGGACTGGTTGGAGTTTGGTATCTTTTACTGTAGCTTCATTTTGTTTACAACGGTCAAACTATTTGGAAGATCATATGTTGTCATATGACATGCAAGTGGAGAAGATATGAAGATTTTGCAAGAATTGATGCAATTGACCATTGTAACTGAGGGTTTAGTTGAGAAAATCCAATAAGCTACTGTCCCATTAAATATTTTCCACGTTGTTGTCTTCGATTTGATAAATCAGGTCATGGGAACCGGCTAACTGATTGGAATATTTATACCCCTGGATTTATGGAGGCGTTTCATCGTAAACCATGGCTGAGATCTTGGTGGATATAGATGTAAGCTTACTTTGTTGAAAGATAAAAAGCCTCTCTCTTCAGTCCAGTTAACATCACAAAAATAATTGTGAAATTGCAGAGTAAATATCCTTTCAAAAGTGAAGGACAAAAAATGATTTCTGTAGTGCTTTGTGTGCTTGTATCGAGTAAATATGTATGTGCACTCTGTTAAAGATTACATTTGAGTTTGTTATTGTGGTTTTGTATTTTTCAGGGAAAGCATAAGATCTTTGTTTAAAATTTGAAACAACTGAGGTATAATAATGGGCTCTCTAAATTAAAGTAATGTTTGTAAGAGTTGGAGCAATACAAAGAATTTTACTTTCGTCTGCCAAGAAGCTGTGGTACTAATTCAACAGATGTAAAAAAAAATTCAAAGATATATGTTGAGAAAACAACTGTAGATTTTTCTCAGAAAAGCCTGCTCCATCATCTATAATGCTGTCTCTGTCATTTGATTATGACCTTATCTCAGATAATAGAAATGGCATGGGCTCACTGAATGCATTCAAGGACCATCTTCTAATAGCTTCACTATACAAATTTCTTTATAACAAAAACTCTTAAAACAAGATAGGAAAAACCAATCAACCCGCCCTCATAAAAGTTCTTTGATAAAACAGATACAACTCACCACTTTCTAATTTCCTCTGCATTGCTAGAAACTGTTTGTTCCGTTAAAAGTTAACTTGCTGCTTCTCTCTTGGGTTGAGAAAACTTGAATGTATCATGATCTGTTATGAATAGGATCTGACCCTCTTCGTACTCTTCTTTTGCTTGAATGATCTGGATCAAATTTGTTGTTTATTTGTGTTGACTTCTTCTCTGCATTCATTTCCACCATGGTGGTGTCCTTGAGGATTCGTTGATTCTGCGGCACCATCCCTTGATTATGTTGGTTCTGTCTGAGTACAAGGTCTATACTTCGCATGCCAGAAACTTTATCTGGTTGAACTGCTAATAACCCTATACAGATAAGAAGGACAATCACTCTTTGAGCACAAAACACCATTATTGTCTTCAAACTTGAACAAACAAGAAGAATAGAAGTATCTTCTTTGTGTTTAGAGTAATGAGGGAATAAACAGGTTGGTGGAGATTGTAATCCTTCTATCCTTGTGTTATATTCCTGTAGATGTAACTTGTAAGCCTGTTATTTATCTCTTATTGGATTGGGGGGGCTTTAAAGCATAAAGCAGGGAGGGCCCCACAACACTCAGAGATATTTAGATTCACCCAAATCATAAGACTGCATTCTAAGCAAATTAAAGCTGTTATGGAAGAATCTGACCAGGATAAATAAAGGGGTTGGAACAATTCTCTTGAGAAGCCAAGTATCATTTTTCATTTGTTTCCCTACATCTCTATCATTTGCCGTGCTTTTGTCTACCAAAACTGGTCCAAATCAGTCTCTTGGTTTCATAACCATCTTGCCACATCACCCGACTATGCTTACCTGGATAAGCACTAGGCACTTGGACATTCTTTATTAGCTAATTTAGATGCTCAGCTAGGCTAAGCTCATGTTAAGATTATGTTATCTTAAAATCCTAATATATCTTGAGCTTCTGTGATTACAGTTTTGATGTCTTCATACGCAAATTTGCTCACATGGTAATATGAGAGTTTCTCTTCTGGGTTTTCTGGTAACTTATCATTCCTTTGTTATTAAGAAAATGGAGTTTTTGTTTTCTTTTTAATGGGAGTGACGAGGCAGTCAAAAGCCATGGACCAGGACCACCCGAAAACTACTAGAATTGCTACAGGGCAAGCAATTCATATAAAGAATCAATTGGGTAAGGAAAAGAATATGGAGTAGATCAGCAGCCCCCAAAAGAAACAAACACTCGCTTTATGCCATTCTAAGATCTCCTCTTCACTTTAGAATTCCAAGCTCTCTTCCCTATGCATCTGAAATAACAGTACTTGGTTTCTTGTGCTAAATGTATTTCTTTATGATTTTCTTTGCTCTACTTTGGATTGCCAAGTTCTTAATCCCTGTTCAGTGATTCAGAGAAGGCCCACCTCCTCCCTCATATATATATATATATATATATATATTTTTCAAGTAGTTCTTCTTTTCCTTTATTTCCCTCTCTTTACTTTACTGTTGTTATTATAATATAGTAACATCACATGCATCTTGGAACATTCTAAAGCATAAATTCTTACACTTTGATTTCAAAATCAAAACTGGATGATGGATGAGATATGTTGTTGCCTTAAGACGAAGGTGGAGGATGACTGGTCACTCTCTAAGCAGCAGAACCTTTAGCTTGAACATGATAATTTATAATATGCCAATTCTCTGCTTTTTATCCCCCAGTTGAAGTAATAATATTACTTGAATTGTTGCTTTCTATTCTTAAATTTCCTCATACACTTCATTTCTTTGAAGTCTTTCATACCTTGAATTTCCTAATAGTATTTGATTCTTCAGGCAATGTTTTTGGCAAGCAATTGACTTTGCCATACCAGACTTACCAGTTTACCGCTTGAAGCCTCCAAATTATGGTATGGAAAAAAAATGCCAAGTGGCAGGTTGGACCGGGCCGCTTAGATTGAGGTACGGTTCGTACTATGTTAGGGTTAAATTAACTGGTCACCTATTAAAGTTACAATTAGAATCTTAATTGGGCAGTACCCTCTTGGTGGAAGAAACAGTTTTTATGAGCAACAAAACCAAAACAAAAACAAAGAAAACAGAAAAATATTGCTAATCATATTATATGGCTTTGTAGGTCCTCGAGATTGGTCTTAAAGTTGTGACTTTTTAGTCCTTTCATATAAAACTAGGGTCCCATAAGTTTTAAGAGTTACAAAGCATGTTAAAGAGGATAAAGCAAACTGAGTTTGTAATTTTTACAGATCATATGCCCATCTTTGAAACCATTCCCTCCTTGATTTTCCTTTTTCATTTAAATTTCATTCCTTTAAACTTTATTTTTCTTGGCTTAAACTGTAAAATTAACATCATATGATCAAGGTTTGGTACTGCATGTTATGGATATGGCAAAAACCTCTTCATCCGATCAGCTTGGAAAGGTTTATTCTTCAACACGACAGTTGACAGCCTTTCCTTTTTTTTTTTTTTTCATATGAATAATAGTACACTATCAAAGAATGTTGTGTGTCAAGAATTGCCATGATCTTTTGGTTTTTATTAACAAGAGTTTTGAACATTCAATGAGTGTTTCGTTATTTTATTGGTCAAATAATAACATTTGATATGCAGATGGTCCCTCTTAAAACAGTTGGTGTGAATCTAATCTAATGCTCCGAAGGGAAGACAAAAGTGAGAGGCTACAATCAGAATGTTACCAAAACTAATGTTAAAGTAAGATGCTTGCCTTGTTCTACTTTAAGATTGTTCTTGATAACTATGTGGGAATGAGAATATATGCTTTGCCACTTTATATACAAACCTTCATCTTGGTATTTAATCAATTCTTTTGTATCTGTTTATTTATAATGTGAGAAGGAAATAACTGCTAAAGCATTTGAAGTTCATAAATTTTTTTAAAAAAGACTAGAGCATCAAGTAATGTCCTTGTTGATCATCTCAAGTAACAGAAATCCGGATCCCGGTTCATATCATCATCTCCGTCTTTAATAATGGGCCTCACCGGCTCATCGGCACAATAAAAGAAACCATTTTCACTGCTCGTCTGTCCAGATGGTTGGGTCACTCAGGTCAGATGTTTGCTACTACGCCAATTTTTCGGGTTTTTGTTTATTTAAATATCCTTCAAAAATACGTAAATTACAAATATATACTCTTTGAAGTGAGCAATACTATAAATACCCTTTATTAAAAAGGAAAACATTTTTTTTTTCATATTTTCTTTGCTTATCGCTCTAAACTAAATTTAACAACATAATCATTCCCGTATTTGAAACCATATTATTTTTAGCAAATCTAAAAGATTTTTTTTTTTTTTGTATTTATAAAAATAAAACACATGTGAAATATTAACAAGACATAACTTAAAAAATCACAAAAGATTATAATAAATTACAAAATATATTATCGTGCATCATAAGGAATCGTATATTATAAAAAGTCATGTATTATAATAATTTGTATTATAAATTCATGAATATAGTATTACACGATCATTGTTATATATAAACAATTTTATACTATTAAAAAAATTACACGACTATCTTGTAATTTAATTGCGAGTGTTTTGAGTAAAAGAGTTTTATGATAAATTTACAGACTATTCAAGATAGTAATGTAAAATAAATGAATCATAAGATTTATATGTAATATACCTATATTTACTCGTATTGGGCACAAATGGAACCATGTTTTCTCATGCATGTGTTGCTACCAAGAAAGAACTAAAACTGGTCTTGCATTGCTCAAACCAAATTAAAAATTTTTGACTTATAGCTCCTATCAAAATGGTTAGGGTATTGCTGTCCTTTTCTTTTTTCAACTTGTCTGCGAATTGCATAATTAGGAAGATATTTGTATTAATTTCTGCGATCAACAATCTGCATGGCTTATCGTAATACTGTGGAGTGCTAGATTGAGCGTTTCTCAGGCAGAGACACTTTACACTTGCTCCTACACACAGTAATACAAATACTATGTCATTTTTGCCACCCAGAGCACTTGGAATAGTGAGATTAGGCTCTATTAAAGGATAATTACTTAATTTAATTACATTAATTACGCGTATAACTTACTTATAATAATAATAATAATAATAGTAAAACCTTAGAAACAAGGAGCAGATTTGGTAAGTATCTTCCGTACGGGCATAAATCTAGCCACGTTCGCACAGTCAGGGGTACTTTGGTATTTTCGTTTCCATTTGGTATAGGATTGCAAAGTTAAAGGAAGCAGGGATAGTCTGCAAATTTTCGAATTTTCAGAGGGTATTTGCTGAAAGTTGCTTCCTAGTATCACCGAAATTTCGCAAAGCGGCCAAGAGTAGCAATGGCGACTGAGATGAAAGAGTTGCTGGACTTCCTGTCTTCTCCATCCCCACCGGTAATTTTCCTTCTTTCCTTGAACTACCCGTTTGGGTGCCGAAGAATAGTAGGGAAAAGATGTGAAAAGATCTTGAATAACTTGTAAGTGATTTATGTTTAAGCTGAATCTTTTTAGCTCTCAGAAACCCATGTATTGCTAGTGTCTCTGCTTCGATAAACTTTATGTAGAACTGTTCTAAGTAATTGAAACCACGTGACCTATGTTTCGAAGATAATAGAGGTCGTTAGAAGAAATTGGTGTTTCATGGTATTCATTTGTTGATTGTTTCACGAGTTCAATTTCATTGAATTAATTTTTTCTTATGCGTGCTTTGCGAGTGATTTCATATGTTAAATCTGTGATATGGGTTCTCTTGATTTAATCATATTGTGCTTAATCGCGATTAATCAGATCATTTTTACAAAAAAGAACAAATAAAAGCTTATCGATCTTCTACCAGTATTAGACTTGAGTTACAAGGTCATTTCATATTAATTGATGCTTCTTGATTACTGTTCTCCTTATTTGATACTTTTGTTTTTATATATTCTGTAATAAATGCTGTATTTTTTATGCGAACAAATTAGTTGAAGAAGGCTGCTGTTGATATTGTTCGAGGACTAACTGGGTCGGAGGATGGCTTGCAGTCCCTTTCCCGTTACTCCAAGATTGCCCTGCCATCATTATCTCAACTTTTGAGTGAAAATAAGGTGCTTATATTGTATGATAATGTTTAACCTCTTTTCATAGCTTTATCCCAAATGCTGTTTTCGTTGTTGCATTAGTAATCCGTGTGTAGGATTGTGGATTTACCAACTGGTTTTACATTTCAGGAGGTTTCAGAACCTGCAGCTGAGGCTCTTGTAAATCTGTCACAGAATTCTGAATTAGCTGGAAAGATGGTTCAAATGGGAATGATTAAAACGGCCATGGATTTGTTGTACAAGCCTGACTCAACTATTACCAGATTGCTGGTTATGCTTTTAGTTAACCTTACACAATTAGATGATGGCATCTCTTCCTTGCTTCAGGTGCTTTCCTTCATCTTATGCTAGTGTCTGCCTCTCACCAATGCTTTTGCAATCTATCAAAGTCATAAGTGCATTTCTTTCAAGCAATCACTATCTATTACACGCCTTAAGATAGCATCATCTTGATATTATGTACTGTGATAAATATAAAACATTAATTGTGGGAATTTGCCTGCTTGTTAGACTGAAGATGAGCAGATACAAGGATTGCACATTATGAAGCTTGTGAGATCTTTTTGTCGATCCTCCAGTGAAACTACTGGTAATGTTGCTTCTTTTTGCTTTAGTTTGTTTTAGCATGCAAGTTATACTAAGTTTGTACCTTTGAATTTTGTGTTTCTTGTTACCTATCAAATAGAGTCCTATTGTTCTGTTTTGAGTTCATATGGTTGTCTCCATAAGAGATATTTAGGTGGTAATAACACTGAATTTTATTGGTGGACTTAGAGTATACTTCTGGAATGTGTTAAAATTTGAAAATTCAAAACTTCTTTGACAAAATTATGGGCTTGATTGGCTAAGGTAGCCTAATGGTTGATAGCCACCTGATTTATGGTTTATTCCTGTTTGAAGTTCACTAGAAGCGTAAGGATACTCTTTATAAGAAATTCTAAATTTTTTTCCCTTAGATTTTCTTTTCTTTTACTTATGGTTTTTTTTTTTTTTTGTCTTTTGCACTCATGAACTTAATTATTCCTTTTTATTTGTTCCCACAATTCTTTCTGACATTTTGTTGTTCACAACATCTACCAGATGATCCATTTGAACATGTTGGTTCCATACTAGTAAACATTTCAAAGAATGAAGCAGGAAGGAAAATTTTGCTGGATTCAAAACGAGGATTGTTGAAGCAGATTATTAGACAGTTTGATTCAACCAGTTCATTGCGAAAAAAAGGGGTATGTATGAAAGATTACTCAAATTATTAAATTTCTCTCTGAGGACTCTTACATAAATACATTTTTTTACTTAGGCATGTGAATGGACAATGTGTATTTTTTAATTAAGTGAGCAAAGGACCTAGCTAGTGAAGTTCAATTGCTACAGGTCTTGACTTGAACATTGTTTTGCTCTAGGTTCTATTTTTTAGGTTGTCTCCAAGTATGATGCATGACACATATTGGAATGCTGCCCAATAAAGCCTACATTATCATTTGTGGTGATATACGGATTTGCACGCCCTTTGGTTTCTGTGACATTTGAAAGTTTCAGGTCATTAATGTGATTATATCTATTTGTCCCCAGTAGCATTTAGTTTTTCTAGATTGGCTCTATCTAGTCTTTAAGAAGCTAGTCCTGCTAATGTAATCTGGAAGCCAAGCTTAAGTTGAGCTTAGTGCCACTCAATTTTGATGGTCTAAACTCTTTGAGAAATTTAAATAAGAAAAGTCTAAAGACACAGATAATATAGAATCACAAAAATCACAAGAAAAAGTGATGTCTTAGCCTTTGGTGAATGTTGGATTGACTAAATGAGGACTTTACTTGCAATTGTAAAGATTCCTGGCTCAACTAAGCATATAGTAACAAAGGTTACTCTAGATAAAAAGCTCAAGACAAATTCATCTAAGTTAAGATGATTAGCCCACTGCCTAGCTGGCTCAAGTTTAGGTTTTGTCTGCTTGCAGGTTTCAGGAACCATTCGAAACTGCTGTTTTGATGCTGAGAATCAGTTGCAGAATTTGCTTCTGATTTCTGAGTTTCTTTGGCCAGCTCTACTTCTGCCTGTTGCTGGCAACAAGGTAATATTTTTATGATTTTGTTGATCCTTCAGACATTTATCTTATGAAGCATTTCCTTTTCTCGTCTGTCTTTCTTTGGGGTGAGGGGTGGAAGGGGTATCAAGATTTTTTTTTCTCATTTCTTATTTCATGACCGTTAACAACCAATAAAATCTGCATTAAGTTTTCTTAAATTGGAAATATGAGTGATATTGCTTCATACTGGTCGTTTGGCTATTTTTCTTGCATGCAAGAGATGCAGGTTCTGGGTATTATTTTGAATATCAATTTGTTAAGAATTCTGCAGTACTTTAGTGCTACATTAGTGGTCTTGAGAAGATACTGATCTTCCTTTGGCTTAATTTGAAAATTATATTAACGGATCCTTTGTTTCTTATCTGACTTGGTGACACTGCTCTCTGTCTTTGTGAATTGCAATTTTTGAATGTTTTTTTCACCTTGTTTCTACATTTTACTTGATGATATAACATATGGATTATTTTCTAATGATTTGATTGCTTCTGGCCAGGTATACAAGGAAGAGGACACATCAAAAATGCCACTTGAGCTTGCAAGTGCTCTCAAAATTGAGCGTGAACCTGTTGATGATCCTGAAATTCGCATTCAGGCATTAGAGTCTATTTACTTGATCACATTACAGGTCAGATTATTATTATCTTTTTAATGGATGAGTAATGAGTAAGTACATTTAAAATTGCTTGAACCATTGAGGCTGCACAAAGCCAGCCATGTCCTAGAAGAGGACTTTTTTTTTTTGGAGAGTTATAATACTCTTCAATTAATGTGCTTTGTTATCCTTCCTGTCTACCTTGTGTTCTACTTACCTTCTTAGATAAAGGTAATTCTCTTTGGTAACAAGCATTGGATCTATACCTTCTTCTTCTTCCAGGACGCAGGACGAAGAGCCTTTTGGTCTGTCAATGGGCCACGAGTACTACAAGTTGGCTATGAAGAAGAGGAAAATCCAAAAGTAATGGAAGCGTATGAGCAAGTTGGCTCCTTGGTATGACCAAGTTTTTCTCTGTTCTTTATGATTATTTCATGTTCTTCATTTTATTACAAATATTAGTTGTCTATATTCATTTCGTCTACCAGCTGGTCAATGGCAGCAGTACAGAGGAACCATCCACAGAGACATCAAAGTAGCATTTTGTTATTTGTATGTTCATTCAAATGTTACTCAGCAAGCTTCAGCAGGAAACTTATTTCTAGTCAGTGAAAGTCAAGAGAACTATCTGCCATAACTACAGTTTTGAAATATATCTGCAATATGAAATTCAGAATCTGTAGTTTCTATCAGTCATATTTGAGTTGAAGTTTCTTCACTACATTGTTTGGCAATCAATGTGTGCGCGTGCACGTGTGTGTTCTTGATAGTTGTTATTACTTTTATTTACAAAGTAATTGGTTAAAAGTGTAACCATGTTAATGATTCAGGTTTTGCAAGGCTCCATCACTAAGCAAGCATTGTAAATTTTGAAATGGACGTAAATTACACCAATTTTAGTCTTAAATTAGATAATTATCCTGACATAATCTTTGTAATCAATCTGCATAAAATGGGTATAATTAAGCCAACCAAATGTATGATAAATTGTAACCCTTGGATTAATATTTGGCTGCCGTATGATTAAATTAATGCAATCACTAACATACGGCATGAAAAATTTTATTCTCCCTTGGCGGCAAAAATGTATGCCCGGTAATATAATTCATTCCGTGCGTGCAAAATTTTCAAAATGCATTCCCGCCAACTCCATCAGTTATTCATTAAGAGCCAAATCGTTTCATTTCTCCGTAAACCTTAAACTGGCTTTAACCTAGAAAATAGAACGTTTCGATAACCACATCTGAGAAATGGATGTCTCTGATATAGCGAAGAAGCTGGGGCTCTCAGATTCCAAGCAATTGATCCGTAAAGCTGCCGAGCTCCGTCGTCTCTGCGACGTCCAGTTTGATTCTTCAGTTATCGGAGTCGTAAGTACTTTTATGAAATTTATTATTTAAACCTCTGATCAATTCATGAATAGGGAAATTTAGACCTAAAATGAAAATCCATTAATCAAAATTTGTTAATCTTTTATAGGGAGAGGTCTGTAAGGCTGTGATCTGTCTAGAACTCGCCGCCACAAGGTACCTATATTACTTCTTAATTGGTTCCTGCAATTGTAATATGGGTTTTACGGTAAAATTAACTGGGGTTGACAATTTACAGGTTTGGTGTAATATTTGACCGACAGACAGCGATTAAGTTGAGCGGCATGTCGGAGAAGGCTTATACCAGATCCTTTAATTCGATGCAGAACAGCATTGGCGTCAAGTGGGTTTTTTATTTTTTTATTTTTATTTTATTTTTATGTTTCTGCTTAAAACATTATGTTATGTTCATTTTCATTTGATGTGGATTGTGTTTTTGATTGGAATATTTGGTGATCTAATGTAGGAATAACTTGGATATAAAAGAATTGGGGATTCGGTTTGGGTGTATTAGGCTCATTCCTTTGGTACAAAGGGGCTTGTCTCTGTAAGTTCTCTTTCATTCATTACATTATAGGTTTTAGTTTTATTTGATTCATAGCTTGTTTTGTTTGGTCTGGGTTGATTGTACATATAAATGATATTCATTATGTGATTGTAAAAATGCCCCATAGAGGGGAGTTCCAAACTCAATATTTATCATATCTTTAAAATTTTGCCTCATTTAGAGTGGTAAATCTTGTTTTGTGGTTGAGTTTGTTGGTTCGACAAGTGACTGAATAAAAGGTGTTGGTGTCAGATTTAAGGACCGATTTATTTCTTCATTACCGGCTTCTAGAAGAGCAAGTGCTGACTTTACTCGCCCTGTCTTTACTGCTGTTGCTTTCTACTTGTGTGCAAAAAAGCACAAGGTAAGAAAGAATTAGTTCTAATGAATGATATTTTGAGAACTATATTGGATACAAAAATGTTCTAATTTTTGTTCGTACGTCTTACTTGACAGCTCAAGGTGGACAAACTTAAGTTGATTGAGGTTTGTGGCACATCCGAATCTGAGTTTGCTAGTGTAAGTGATAGTGTTCCCCACAATGCATTATTCTTCTCTGTGGTTGTCCATTATGAAATGATTTTGTACGTAAAACTATAAATATAGGTTTCTACCACAATGAAGGATCTGTGCCATGATGTTTTTGGTATTGCTAAGGAAAAGAAAGATCCTAGGGACGTAAAAGCAAATCGAGGTAACATTTTATTTTACCTCAATACTAAACTTTTATTCTTGCTCCATCTATGTCTATACTTGTTCTAATGTTTGTAATAATATACTCTACATATGAATTGAATACAATTAGTTTATATAATATTTACCCTTCCTTTTTAAGTTCAAGCATAGCATATGATTTTCCTCTAATTGTGGCTATATATATGTAGAACTGCTAGATGTATTACCAGGAAAGAGGAAGTTTGAAGATGAGGGATATCTATCTGATGATGGAGCAGAGGTAGAGTAGTTGCATTTCTAATTGTTATTTATTGCTAATCAACTTAAAACATTTTCCCTTTTCTGTTGTGGTGGGTTGGAGAAAGTTGTGTCTTGCGATTAGATCAAATCAATTTGGGGATACATACCTGTTGAGTTCACCCTTGCAAAGCAAAATATGGTTCTTGAAAGTTATACAATTTGACAGGGCTACTCTTTACATGATTTTGGGGGAGTCTAAAGTCTCTTTAATTCTGATGCTACAAGGAGTATTATGGATATTCTTGTCTACGTCAAGACTATATAGTTCAGTATACTGGCTATCACTATATAGTTCAGTATACTGGCTATCTTTAGATTTGCTTGTTTCCCTGACCTGCTGGGCATAGTACATGCCTGTAATACATATAAACAAAGTATTATACTGTTGAAGTGTTTCTCTGAATCAAGAGTTGCACCACATGGCATAGCTTGGGCAAAATTCTATTTAGGTTTCTTAACCTCATTTTGATTACATAAAATAGATTGAAGATGCTTTTGTCTTACATTGGACCAAATTGTGATAATCAGTTCTAGCCATCTGAATGGAAACCATTGTCTTACAATTGGATATGGTTGTAAAAAATATCAACCATATGCTTCTTCGATAACATGGTAGCAAGATACTACTTCCTCCCCCCTCGGCTTATCTTTTCTCCTTTCCAATTCATGGTTATCTATCCAAGCTTGTCATATGCTGTTTGCTGAAGTTCTTTAGACAGATGTATGGTTCTGCATATATCCTCATGTTTTAGCTCTCAGAATTCAATTCTGTCAAAAGTTATTGACACAAAGCTTCTGCAGGTTTCAAGTTACAAACGGCATAAAAGAAAGGAGAAAGCTGCTTATGAGGAGTGGAAATCCTCCGTCTTATCATCCAACAAAAACAAGGCAAAAGGTTGGAAGGCATTTCCCTTTTATACTTTTGAGTCTATTTCAAACTGCTCTGATTCTTATCATATGAGTTGAACGCAATCTAATCCAATCAATTTTTTTCATTTGTAGCACTTTGTAAGCGAACAACACAGGCTAGTCTCAATTTTCCTAAGAAGGTTCCTGAGAGCCAGAAGTTGGAGGCATTGTAAGAGAGGAGAGACATTCTCTCGCTATTCTTGATGTTATATGTTTTGGGTTGACCACGCTAGAAGTTTACATGGGGAAGAAACATGGATGAAGATTAAGTGCAATTGTTAATTTGGATACAACTAACAAGACAAGTGCTAAGGGTTGGTTTTATCTCATGCTATTGGCGCTCACATCAGTAATCATATGCTCAACGAAAACCATGAATGGATTTCCCAGCACAGAAGGATCCCGTCCCATCCCTTTAAAATATTTCTGTTGGAATTGACTGTAAAGTTTCAATTTTGTCTATATTATTTGTTTAATAGACTCCTTGCTTTGCTGTCTACAGATATTTAAGATTTCTGCAACTGGAGGTACATCTGTGATTGATTTTAAAGATCATATCTCGTAATTCATGGAATAAAAAAGAACCCATTTGAGAAAACAGTGGGCTGACCTGTTTTTATTCGGTGTGCAGGAACTTTATTCATTTGAAATTTCAGAACAATTACTTCGATTTCTATTACTTACTGCTAACAACATACCATCTTCTTACAAAGAATATAATTGTAATGAGTTTGTCAGCCTACACGCCGCCGTATTTGAACCGCCATATAATAAATAATTTTTAAATATTTAATTATATATTTCAGTGAAAATAAATAAATTATTCAAATTAACAGAATTTACTAACGGCTGAAGTGTAAGCGAATGTTTGTGATCTACTGGATTTAAGTGTACCGAGTACTGACCAAACTCTAGGGTGTCAGTGAATACTCGCTGTAAATATTAGGGCACTTTTGAGCTGAGATGCCATAGGTGTCCAGTTGGCGATTGTCTAAACGATGGAATTTTCGATTTCCGACGATTTGTTGGGCACTTTCTTTCCCATTTTAGTATACTGGTTGTATTCAGGATTGTACATCGTTATTGGGACTGTTGTCAAAGGCGTTCTTCTTCAGCAATTTTTTCAGGCTATTGTTTCAATTGTCTTGTTTAAGGTACGTTCTTTTAATGTTTTGTGATGTCTTATTTAAGTCTTCTATGTTGAAGATTGAATTTTTCGGTAATTAGACTTGGCTTGATGTGTTAGCTGAGGAATGCTTTGTACTTGGACTTATTTGTCAGATTGTGGGGAATATTTGTGATCTTGTAGGTTTTGAGTAGCTTGCTTAATTTGTTTTGGGTAGTCATCATGTCAAGTTTTGCTAGTATCTGTTCACTGTAACTGTAGATTAACCTATGAAGGCTCAATGTCAATGTAGCAATTAAGGATAAATGGCTCATTAATTATTCACAGTGCTAATTTGGTTAGCATGGAATCATAGTGTTATGTTTTTAGCTTTGTTTAAAGGCCTTCAGCTCAATTTCCTTTCTTGGGGATGTTGTATTTAATATATGAGTTATTTTAAGGTATCTTAACCTTCTGATTGATGATAAGCTGATAACCTGGATGGTGTTGCTTATATGGAACCTTTGGACTGTCTTTATTTGGCATGATAGCATGCAGTCAACTGTGTGTTACTCTTTCTTCTCACTTTTTGTTTGGTGTTAATAAGTTGTTAATATCTTGGCCATCAATATGTTGTATCCATTATTGCACAAATTTATGGTGGAATCTTGGTTTTGCATAGGTAACAAGAAATGATACAGGGGCGGCGAATCAACAGTCTTCTCTAATTGTTTTAGCTAGGCAGTTTGTTATAGCAATGTTAGTTATGGATACATGGCAGTATTTTATACCCAGATACATGCCCCGGAATAAGTTTTTATATCGGCATATCCATTCTTTACATCACCGCCTGGTTGTTCCCTGTGAATTTGGAGCTTTGTACAATCACCCCATTGATGGAGCCTTATATATTCTTGTCTCTGTTATGTCTTCACCAGCCTCCATCTTCTTCTTCTCCTTCGCCGCCATCAAAACAGTGGATGACCATTGTGGATTATGGCTGCCTGGAAACCTCTTCCAAGCTTTCTTCAAAAAACAACACTGCATACCATGATGTCCACCATCAACTTTCTGGCAGCAAATACAACTTCGCACAACCATTCTTTGTAATGTGGGATAGAATTCTTGGAACCCATATGCCCTATTCACTTGAGAAGAGAGCAGGTGGGGGGCTTCGAAGCTAGGCCTACGAAAGATTACAAGGACAGCTGATCATTAGGTTAGGACAATCAGTTGGTGTATCACAAACTGATTTGTAAATGTTAAAACAATGAAGTCGAAGATACAATGAAACTGAATGTATTCTATCGCCCCTGCAAATTTCAACGTTATGATTGATTAACGTTATGTGTTTGGGGTAATTATGTTTTTAATTACCTTTGATAAATATTATTTTTATTTTAAAAAATTATTATTTATTTTTTAATATTCCCATAATATTTAATATTTTTATTTTAAAAATAATTAAAAATTAATATGCGGTCTAATTATTTAATTATATTTGGTATAAATATTTTAATTTTAAATATATTTTAAAATATCTTCTTCTTTAAAGACTTTTCTCTTGTTTTGGAAATAATAATAATAAAAATAATAATAAATCCTCTCTATAAAAATTAGGGAACTTTAAAGGTGCGATGCCATAGAAGGTGTTCCCGTTGGCGATCGTCTAAACGATGGAGTTTGCGATTTCCGACGATTTGTTGGGCACTTTCGTTCCCATTTTAGTATACTGGTTGTATTCAGGGTTGTACGTCGTTCTTGGATCTTTCGATAGGTTTGAGAATTATAGGTTGCATTCTAGAAAAGACGAGGACCAGAAGAATTTGGTCTCTAAAGCAACTGTTGTCAAAGGCGTTCTTCTTCAGCAATTTTTTCAGGCTATTGTTGCAATTCTCTTGTTTTCGGTACGTTCTTTTATTGTTTCTATTTTCGTTTCTGTATTACAAGAACTAATTTTCGGCCTTGCGTGATGAATTTTGAAGGATTTATCATGGTATTTTTTTAAAAAATAATTTTCACTTCATATTTGATTTTGTTTTTGTTTAAAAATTCTTTATAATTTGTGATCTTATGGCTTTTTAGTGTTTTGTGATCTTTGAATTAAGTCTTCTATGCTAAAGGTTGAATTTTTAAGTAATTAGAATTTGCTTGATGTATCAGTTCAGGAATGCTTTGGTCTTTGACTTATTTGTCAGATTGTGGGAAATATGCGTGATTGTGTAGTTGCAGGTTTCGTGTAGCTTGTTTGATTTGTTTTGGGATATTTATCATGTCAAATTTTTCTATTAGTTCTTTTCTTGAATTGTTGGTTTAGCCTATGAAGGATCAATGCCCATATACTGTTATTCTAACTTCTCAGTTATTTGAACATGCTTGTATGGTGAGCAAAATGGTTTATTAGTAATTAATGATAAGTGGAATATGAGGAGGGGTTTTGTGTAGTTATTTATACTCATTACTTGCTATATCAATTTATGGTATGTGATAGACTTAAGATATATAAAATGATTTTTTTATTTCTTAATATGGTTATTCATGGAATATGAAGCCTGAAAAAATAGGTGGGAGTAATTGTTTGTTAATTTGGTTTTCTGGAATTGGCAAGTTAAGCTTTGTATCTTTGTGCCTTCAGCTCAATTTTCATTTTTTTTTGTGATTTTTAATTAATATATGAATGATTTTATGGGATCTTAACCATCTTATTGATGATAAATTGATAATATGGATGATATTGCTTATAAGGAATCTTTTAATTGTCTTTATTTGGCATAATGGCATGTTTAATATTGATGCACGTTGAGCCAATAATTTGCTAATATCTTGGCTATCATATATGTTGCATCTGTTATTGTACAAATTTATGATGGAACCTTGGTTTTGCACAGGTAACAGGAAATGATGCAGGGGCAGCGAATCAACAGTCTTCTCTAATTGTTTTAACTAGGCAATTTGTTATAGCAATGT
This sequence comes from Cedrela odorata, assembly GCA_035584115.1. NCBI lineage: Eukaryota > Viridiplantae > Streptophyta > Magnoliopsida > Sapindales > Meliaceae > Cedrela > Cedrela odorata. Next base: position 6,355,275 of record JAXCLQ010000009.1, on the reverse strand, counting down.
TGGTTATGGATACATGGCAATATTTTATACACAGATACATGCACCACAGCAAGTTTTTGTATCGACATATCCATTCTCTACATCACCGCCTGGTTGTCCCCTACTCATTTGGAGCTCTGTACAATCACCCCATTGAGGGGCTTCTCAACGACACAATTGGTGGAGCCTTATCTTTTCTCGTCTCTGGTATGTCTCCTCGAGCCTCCATCTTCTTCTTCTCCTTCGCCACCATCAAAACAGTGGATGACCATTGTGGATTATGGCTGCCTGGAAACCTCTTCCAAGCCTTCTTCAAAAACAACACTGCATACCACGATGTCCACCATCAACTTTATGGTAGCAAATACAACTTTTCACAACCATTCTTTGTAATGTGGGATAGAATTCTTGGAACCCATATGCCCTATTCACTTGAGAAGAGAGCAGGTGGGGGCTTTGAAGCTCGGCCTACGAAAGATTACAAGGACAACTGATCATTATGTCAGGACAATCAGTTATGTACCGCCAGTACTGATTTAATCTTTTTTGTTCTTTTACTGATGAGCCGCACTGCCATGTGATTTGTGAATACATGTATTATTGTGTGTTATATTTCTCATCATTTTTTGTTGATAGAAGTTAAATAATGAAGTTGAGATGTAATGAAATTAAATCTATTGTGTGGAGTGGCAATTTTGGTTTGATTTAGCTTTGATTTTCAGTGAATATTACTTGGAGACCCTTGCCTTCTTCCTGGTTCTTTTTAAAGTGAAATCATAATGAACCTGCCATAGCAATTTTTATAGCTGCCGTAATCGTGCAATTTGTCTCTTTAGATATATTAATCTTTAAAGACTTTCTATTTTTTTAAATTTTTCAATAAAAACACTGCTTATTTGCTCTAATCTTGTATTCGTGTAGCTGATTTAATAATTGAAGTTGAAATTTCAAAGAGGGACCCGTAAGTCTATTCATCTTTTATTAGGAACCAATATACCCTAATATTGTATGGGCTTATAAAATTATTTGGCTTGATAATGATTTAGAGTTTATATTATTTCATAGTTGTTGGTCATTTTCTTTCAACATTCCCCTTTTCAGCAATTATCAGCTCATATTATTTGAAGTTTCATCCTATTGTCCATCAAGGCAATTTGCTCTCTTTTAGCCTAATTACACGGCTTTAAATGCCTTTCAATTCCAGGATGGTCCATGAAAGGAAGGTTTTACCACCCTTATCTCCAAACAGACTCATTGACATTCGTTGAATCAGACATTTTTAAGTAGTCTCCCAGGAGAGTCCGTTGATCTGCAAGTTGTAACCACAAATAAGCTTCTTCCAGATATAAATTCCTGAAGAAATTTTTATTCCTTTGTGTTGTCAGATCATTAATGTATCCTTTGTGCTGCAATTATGACACTATCTACCTTCATTTTTCTGTACGTCTTGTTGGCCCAATTATTCACATGGCTGTCCCTCTGGTTGTTTATCTCCTGATAGTTCCAAATGCTCAGCTCATCAAAGTGATAGAAATAGGAGAGAATGTCTTTGCAAAAACTTACTCATTAATTATTTGGTAGGTTGGCTATTTCAGAAGATACCATCCACTCATTTAATTTCTGTGATGGGATCACCATTTTAAAGGAGAAATATATGGTGTAGCTCTGAAAAATGTAGTGCTGTGACTATGATTAGCCACTCTTACAAACAAATTATACCAGAGATCATAAAACACAGCAAACGCAAAGCTGCAACTCAGAAGAATTCCTATTATGGCCTATTCTAACCTTTGTTTTAGTACCAATGAAACTGCTTGTCTGCTTCACTTTTCTGATGCTGGGAATTCTGGCCAGGACTTACATTAAATTGTCAACGATTTTGGTTATATCTCATACAAGAATTGAAATGAAATGAAATATGACGATGTGAAAGAATTGACCACCTTATTTATAAGGCGGTCACCTGGTTGATCGAAGCAGCCATCGGCAACCTACATTATTGATAGGCTTGGCAAACGGGTCATTTTAATTGACATTCTTGGCCTGAAAGTAATCTCTCTGGAAAAGATTGAGAGAACAGACCTCCATCCAACCATTAATTAAGGCAGTTGGTTCGATTATGAAATTTGATCTGTACTCTGGATCACCTAGTACCATTTTTTTCACCTTCTCTGCTTTTGATTATTTAGAACAATTTTATTTACTATTACAGGAATTTTAGCTGATAATGTGCTGCTCCTTCGTGCAATTGGACAATAGCTATGTGGACCTTATCTTCCATTACCAGGAATCGAGAATTATTAAAAATGGAACAAAATGTACAAACAAAACTACTTCTATCTATTTTCAATCATAAGAAGTAAATTGAGGCATTTCAAGGAATTCACAGATACTACTACTGGGGTAAATATTCATCATACTTAGTAGAAAAAATGGAGCTGAAAAGAACTTCAACAGAGAGATTCTAAATCACTGAATGTATAGAAGATTAGAAAGACGTGGGGGGTGTGATCTGGGAAGTGACCGGGTGGCGGCAAGCGCATGAGCATGTTGCCTCTGCCTGGAATCCAGACCTGTCAGTTTAGCCTCAGCTTGAAACCTTGTCATAGTTGTAAACGAATCTGACATTCGATGAATCCTTGCGTCATAATTTGCCTTCTCATTTGTTCTATATGCATCTCCTGCAACATTAACAGCCTTTTGGCTATTGCAACCCAACGAAATGCTCGGACGTCGCTTTGGTATATCTGAGATGGTCTTTTTGGCATTTGAGGCTACTGAAAATGCATTTACTGGACTTGTTGCCGTAGTTGGTGGTCTTAGCTCTTCGTAATCTGACATTACAGAGAAATCTGCAGCACTGGCTGTGACTACACTCCATTCTATGCTTGCTTCGCTTGGTGTGTAACAAGCTGTTGGAGTGGCACAACCAGATGTAGCATCTGATCCTTGCCTTGCAAGAAAAGGGTTGGCTTTGCCTGTTAGATTCTCTATCTCAAACAGGTCTGAGCTTGCATCACTTGCGGCATCGTTATAGCTTTCGCCGGGAGTTGCTGAAAATTCGTCAAGTCTTGGAGTTGCATCCCAGGAAAGCATAGATAGCCTCCTCTCAAGGCTTAAAGACTTGTTTCTCTTTTCCAACCCAGGGAAACCAAACACCTCTAGCGACTTCCTTGGCTTTATTTCTTCTTCTTCCTCCTCTTCTAAGTGTGTTTTGACGGGAAGATTTTCCATCCCAGACTTCATAGTGGGAAAACTGAAACAGTTTTCTCTGTTCAACCCAAGATCTTCTTTGGTCAAGCCAGCAGATTTATCAATTTGAACTGTGTCAATAAGTTGACTAGGTTTGATGGGTTCTCTTGTGATTGCTTTGCCTTCAACTATACTGCAGTTTGTACTTTTCTTGAAACTGGTCTCACCAATATGTTCATTAATATCAACAGAATCTTTGTCAGAACAAGAGCATTTGCATCTAAGACCAGCAAAGAAACTCTTCCCTTGTACCTTGTTTGTCTGTTTCCGAGGTGGATTCCTCAGAAAGCTCTGCAATAACGAGCTTTGGCTGTTCCAACTAGATTCAGAATGAACACTTGGAGTTCCAGGCTGAACTTTGGGTTTCACCGGAGCTACTTGGATTTGTTCTTCTTTTACGTACTGATGTTTCCTTGTACCGACTTTGGTAAGTCTTGGACTGTCATCCATTGTTCCATTGAAGTATTTCTCAGCTCTAAATACTCCAATTTCTTCATCTTCTTCTTTCTTTTTACCCAAGTAATGTTGGTCCTCTTGGGAAGCAATCGTAGGACTCGGATTTTGACTCGACTCCGCAAGTTTACGTAAAAAGTTCTCTTCAGCACCGTTCAAGTACGAAGAAAAGGAAGCATCACGTAGGTTATTGTTACTCTCATAAGACAAAGTTTGTGAAAGGCTAGTTTTGCAGGTTGATGTTACTGTAATCATAGCCACGGAGTATAATTTGGAAAATTTGCTGCAGAAAAACCAAAGCAAGTGGGATTATAAAGATCAAGAATTTGTTTTTAGAGGCAATAAACTTCAATAGGAAGCACTAAAGTACAAAAGGAAAATTGAAAAAGACCCAACACCAGAAATTTAGTAATTGGAAGAGAAGAATAATGAAAAACTATATTGGGACTGTTAAAAGCTTGGTAGAATATAGAATTTGGATGCCTTAGGTGTCCCCTAAGCTACCCAACTGAAAGAAACTGAACATGAAGGAGCTTCGAAGCAATCAAAAGGCTGCAACTTGCCACCGGGAAGAGGAAGAAAGAGGGAAAGCTAGGCTGCTTGGCTTAGTGAGAATTAGTCGTATAAGTAGGCTTGTGAGTTGTGACATATGCTAAATGTTAAAAAGAGTAGACCCTTATGCTTGTGGTCTATCTGACTTCTATAACTTTCTCTCATAAGAGCAGACAGTGCAACGAGTTTCTTGACATTATCCGGCAACCGCCCATGTATTAATATTGCCTAACAGTAGATAGTACGGATTATTTTCTTGGGTATTGGTGGATATGATATCACATTGCTAAGAATTCTATTTTTATCCTAGACATGAAGGGTCAGGATCACGTTGATTACCAGATTATTGGTGATCGCCAGGGAGGCTAAGAAGTCGATATGACTGATGATTTTAGACATCATGTCAATTCATTGGGTAGACTTTGTTTTCACAATTCATGAAATTATGAATAATATCTATCAATGTTCTTGCACCATGTCAACAAAATTCTACAGCACCAATAATTCAGTTTCCAGAGTACTCAATTTTGAGTTGTATGCTTCAAGTTCACATGGCCTATAACATGGTACAGTTAATTTGTCAAATGCTGTTTGATAAATTATCAACGAGAAGGTTAGAACAAAACTGCAGCAACATGTTTTGGCTTGCTTGTTTGTGGTAAAAGATGGTGCATTTACATCATAATAGACCAAACTTGCTTATGTTGTGTATTATCTAATATCAAATCACAAGGATATGAGGTCAGAAATTGAACACGTATAAATCGTATTCATACATACCGTAGTATCCATCTGACAAAATATAATTGAAAGCTAACAATCTGCCCATCGCAATCTTTGACATAAATCTACCAGCCTTGAAGAAATGTAGTCCACATATAAAGTTAACCCTTTACAAACGATGACCTACCATAACCAGCAGGCGGCAGCAACGGCCCCACTTCATACATCCAATAAAGAGAGAGTTATAGAAAAGAAAACATTATCCCACATTGACTAAACTAAGTTTTCTAGAGTAGTTAATAAACGAGATGGATCCTCATTCGCATGGCTGAGCTCAGTGACGCGAGCTTGTAACCAAGTGGGGCATTATGGTAGTCGAACATTGGTTTGGCTTTCCGGGCAGGATCTGATGGGTTTAGATCTGGCTCGCCCAATCCAAGTAGAGAGTTGAACCTTGTGGAGCGGGCGAAGGCCTGGACTTCATGGGTCCTAGAGCGGAGGGCACAGCGTCAGGCTGGTTTCACAGAGCAGCGATAACCTCCCGTTCTTGTCAGTGGATGGATAACGAGTCCGGCCCCTGTCTGGTCCAACAATCCCTGGAAAGCCTTCTCAATTGAACAACTGCCTTTTTTACCTCTACTTTTGGGCTCTGCTTCGGAATATGGACCTCTGCCAGCTTAGAACCATATCGCAATACCAACTCTAACGCAGGAACATTAATTATTTTCCTCTCTTTACATTACTGTTGTTATTGTAATGTAGGAACATCAGATGACCGGGGAACGTTCTAAAGCATAAATTCTCACACTTTGATTTCTAAACTGGATGATGGATGAGATTTGATGTCGCCTTAAGCAGTAGAATCTTTAGCTTGATCATTATAACATAAAATTGCCAATTCTCTGCTTTTTATTCTCCAGTTGAAAGTTGTAAAGTAATAGTGTTACTTGATTGAGTAGTTGCTTTCCATTCTTAATATTGTTTCCCCTTACGTATTTCATTACTACTGTTACGGAAGACGCTTACCCTGTTCTACTTAACTGTCTTGTAGATCATTATCATACATTGCATAAGCATGTGGTAATGAGAATACGTCCTTTGCCACAACTGATTTAAATAAAAAGAATGTCAAAATTATTCAGGCAACAATTTGTTACGAAACTCAAAGCTACAATTCCCTGAGAACCCTCTTTTAGCTGAAATTGAAAATTCGGCCATGGCACAATTGCACAAATAAACTTTCATGTTATTGAAGCAAGAATATCACTCTGATATCATCATGGAAAATCATTGAACATTTCACAGATGACATAAATAGCCCAGGAGAAATATATATTTAAGGAGGCATCCGAATTTAGATATCAACCACACTTCACTGAGCAGTATATGCTAAGAATTTCTGAATTCCATATACATAGAATAAATGAAACAAAATGTTGTGAAAACTAGAGCGCATTGGAGTCACTAATACACATTTTAATTACAAATGTAACGTTTCTCAACTCCTTTTATTGATACAGAACCCTTTCTCATTTATCCTTTAGTTAGCTTGGTCATTCACCCTTGTATGACAGAGAATCTTATTTTTCATGAATTGACGTGAATGTGCGGACATGTTAAACAATTTCCTGGGGCTGAGTTGCGGTATGGTGAGATCCTGATGCTATGGTAAACTGCAGACCCCTATGTTGTCCAGATTGTAGCACAAATGCAACTTGTGTAGCAGCCAGTGCAGCAGCCTCCTGTTTCACCAAATTATGGTAACAACTTCAACAAAGATTCCAAGTGGAGCACAAAACAAAATCTTCATATAATATTTGTTAGTCCCTTTTAATATTTATTTTTCTTGGTTTTCTCCCCAATTTGGTGAGAGAGTTTAAATTTCTTTAACATACACCTAAAAGAAACCAACAAGGAGGCAAGAATTGTGAGGCAAGAATTGTGAGACAAGAACCTGTCTTTGCCTTCGACGCTGCAAGATACTAATGGCCCAAGCCATGATGTAGCAGGGCAAAAGAAACCCGGCAGCCCGAAGCAAGAAAAGCTGCAGAGAATCAACAAGTTGATGAGCGTGGTTTAACTCATAAGATAACCTCATCACTAAGTACTGCAGAAAAGCATAGGTTAGTCAAACATAATGAAATGAAAGCCCATTCTTCTTACAGAGAAAATCGTAGACACATCGTCCTCTCCATCAGCATCTGGGATGGCCAATGCATGCCGCAAGAGCAAAAGGGCCATTAACTGTCAAGCAAAGTTGATTAAGCTTATAATCAGATCTTGATTCCGTCATCATAGAGTTAAATTATATTTTTCTTTTTATTAAAATGGAGCATCCAAGATGACAAAATATAACTGACATAACAATATGCCTGATAGCCAAGTAGGTTCCTTCCATCATTGCAAACACTATCAACTTTTCTTTTGTTAAAAAATCACAATATAAGAAGAAATTTCACCATACATATCAATACTTAACAAAAGTACCAAAAAACGATTGCTCGGATGGCATTGAATCAATACTTAACACATCAAAAATGATTTTGGACTTTTGATATAGAGGTGTAGACGGTTGAAGGGTTAAGAGCTTACAATTAGAACAGCTGAACGGCAAAATGCAGCTCCACTGGTATTTGAAGAATCATACTCGTCATACTCAGCTTCCAAAAAGTGACGTTCTGCCTCTGCAATGGCCAAGAAGCGAGGATCATGCACGTCCAAAGGGGTGCCGGAGATTGTCCAGCCTCCACTAAAAACAAGAATCAATGAAACAAAATACAGAGTTAAAACACTATGATTATGCTAATTCCAAGTAGATTGTCTAGATTAATAAATCTAATGCACATCTAAATCAATTTTTCTCAGCCACATCAAATTTGGTAAATCAAAAAAATATCTACTATACTAGCACAAATTTCAAGAAGAAATCAACAACTGCAAAATAGAAAAATCACAATATATGAAGAAATTTCCATTACCCAATTTCAATAGCAGTATCTTCCAAATGAGGTGGAGCGGTATAATTTGGTTCATATTGCTATGCACACATAGAAAAGGACAAAATTAGAAGATAAATTTCATTTTAAATAATTTTAAAAAATTTAACAATGAATAAGCGACAACAATGTAAGCATACATTGGCATCTTGTTTGTTCTAAACCATGGTCATACAAAACGGATAAGAAAAAGGCATAAGAGCAATGTGCACGTTGCTCATTTTTTTATGCTATGCATACTGGCAAAGTATGATATTTAAGAAGAGGATGTCGAAAATTCAAGTAGCCAAAGTAACAAAATATGATGTTGAAAGCATGTCCGTGGCATACGATACAATATATCAACAAAACTGAAATCCATACCTGATGACATATCTCGCAGGTTATATCTCCTTTCTCATTGCACCAATGCTGAACACACTTTCTATGAGCATACTGGACAAAACATAGAACTTATAAATATACATAGGAAAGAATAAACCCAGAGGAATAAATAGAACCCTAATGTCAATGGGACAAGAAACAAAATGGAATATTATTTGGAGTCATGGAAGCTAATTGTTAGCTTCAACAATAGCCTTTTATGCCAATTATAACTATATGTTGCAGTGTTTATAATTATAAAAGCCTTTTCTTTTCCCTGGCTGGGCAAGATTTGAGGACAACCCCATTCCACTTACACATAAGTTTATTTCTATGCAAACCTGTAGACAATAGAGAAAGCAGGGTTGCTTTTGTTCTAAGGTTCATTAGAACAAAATAAATCACAGGACTATTTGCACTGACATGAGCCCATAAAATTTCATAAATTTGAACAAAAATAAAAAAATAAAAGCTGCAAACTTTCTATCTGTTAGAGAGAATCTCTCATTTGCACAATTCAACTTCACACATCTAAAACAAACCCATTAAAGAACAAAGCATAAAACATCACCAAAGACTTACAGAAGCCAATAAAAGCAAGAAAGCAACGGCTATAAACATATATACCTTGAGACTGCCACTGCAAGCACAAGGTGTCTCCATATTATTAACAGAATCCTCCTCCTGGCATATACGACATTCACCCACCTGAAGCAGCGGCTCATCCTCTCCTACTTGCTCATCCCCAGCATATTCCGCCGAACACGACGGCCCTACTTCATTTTCATATTCACCAGCTCCACGAATTGGCTCACCCGCTCCTTCACCCTTCTCTTGTACGCTCTCCAGCTTCGTCAGTCGGTCAACGTGTAAAACCATGTGATCACTCATTCTCTTTTCTCTTTTCTCTTTTCTTTTTTTTATTAAAATCCTCTACAAGATAAAACAAAAACAAAAAAACAACAACTACAATTTAGAAAAAAAAAAAAAAAAAACAATTGCCAAACGTTTACAAAACAAAAATCTGAACAACCTCGTCAGAATTAACGAAAACGGGCATACGAGAAACCAAGAAACAACCGATCCCGCCGCTTGGGGGCAGCGGATTGGATCGGAAGTTCCACAGTGACCAACAATGATAGAAAAAGACAGACAAACAGACAGACAAACAAGGAAAAAATGCAAGAAAAACAATGGAAAATTGAATCTTTAAACTAATTCTTACATGGAAAAATTTATGTTCGTTCGTTCGTTCGGTCGTTTGCCTTTGTTGATAGCAGAAATGTAGGAGCTCAAAATAAGAAATACAAAGAAAGACAAGACTCTAATTATGGTCGTTGGATTGAAAACGCGTTTTTTTATCAAAGGACTTGGAAGTCGTCGCCAATAAAATAAGAAACTGATATTTAGATAGTTCAGATTAAGCCTCGTATTATACGCTCGCTGTCTGTCAAACTCGACTCGCTGGTTTCGTCTATTTTCTTACAAAAACAAAACAATGGGCTTAAGGGTAGTTTTGTTATTTTCATACGTTGTGTCGTTGGTTGCCGCGTAAATGACCCGTTCTTATTTGGGCCCCACTTGTAAGAATTGGGATATAGTTGGCACCGAATTTTTTTTAACAAATTTATTCAAATACGACATCGTTTAGTCCTTTTCTTTTTCCTATTTTGTGACGTTAACATTCTAGCTAGGGGCGATGCTTCCTTGCAATTATTATATGTCATCTTCCTAAAATCATGGTTAGCTATTACAACAATGTCATCTTGTTTAGTTCAACAAAATTTATTATGCTCACAAACACTTGTTCGGTTTTGGTTCAATAACAGCAACATGGCCGACTGCCCATGAAAAAATACAGGTAGCACCAGTAGCTATTAGGCTTGACTAATTGTATTGTTTCCATTTGAAAACGGTAAGGCAATATTATTAATACTTTTAGCCCGTGCAAAAAGAAATTCAAATGGGGAGAACAATGGTGTAAATTTTAATCTTCTTAAGCGAACCTTAAATGCAATATCTGAAAGCAAGATAATTTAATACGAATGAATCTCACAAAATCTGTTTACATAAAAGAGATTGACCAAACACATCTTCAAATTTGTACCAAAACGTGTATAGACCAATGACATTTATTAACAATGATCATCCGGGCATCATTTATCAGAAAATAGGGTATGCTAAAGGAGGACATATAAAGTAACTTATTAATGCAGTGCAACCCACACTAGAGCCTATAAATAAAATTTCAATCTCAACACAAATTCTATATATTATAATAAACAGATAGTGTTCATGGCGATTCACCCATTCTGCATAGGCAAGTGATAAAAATGGATGAATTGCCATGAACAAGAATTTGTGATGCAGGCGACGGATCATGTATCAGAAAAAAGAAACTAGAAAATTGCTATAAATAGATCGTGTTCATTACATTTCGTATATTCCATAACTAAAGATATGAAGTAAATGAAATGTCATGAACAACGATCTCTTTATAGATATGATTTGGAATGTATGACATACCTCCTCACTCTGAACCCTCGCATACAATATGATTCCATCTGGTTAAACAGGGTGACTTCTTATAGTTTTGGTAATGAGAAAGCATGTAGTACAATACCAATCAACTGGTTTTTGTGTTCCTGCTATATATAAATAGGGGTTCTAAAATCTTAATCTTCTACACTAGTTCCCACAAAAATGTTCCAACCATATTCTTTACCTGCTGAAACCCCACAATATACAATCTCACAACACTCATCATGATGGTAGCAACCTTGCAAAGGTGGCGACTTCGGCAGCAAACTGGGGAAGCATACAAATTAATTGGGTATTATAATTACATGGCACTCAGCTCTCCTCCTGATCTGCAATAACATTTGATTTATCTCTTCTCTATAATGATATCATCTATTGACACGACTAACTATATATCGTCCTTTTTCTAGATCATAAATTGTCTTTAACTGGGGTTTCCTCTACTTTGATATAGACCATGCTATAAACATCAACAATATTGAAATTGCAATTAGAGAGAACAATGTGGGTGAGTCATCACTGATAATGGCAGCAATCCAGCTGGTGTGCTGTACGTCTAAGTCAGCTGTAGTTTGCAAAATGAAAGCTCCCAATGCCCAATCAAGCGGAATATTTTCCACCTGATTAGCAAACCCAATCCTGTTCAAATGTAATTCCTATCAGTAGGATTTTGTGAACTGTAAGGAAAAAAAATTATATCTACCTGCATACTGATCTGATATATAAAGCTAGTGAAATACTAAACATCCCCAGGCAATTTCAGGCAGAGAGACACAGTTTGATTTGTTTAGGATTAACATGAAAGAACATTGATCAAAGTGGTTATGATGCCTAAATTGAAATGCTCTACTTAACAAGGTACACCAAAAAATAGTATACCTTTCATCATCCAAAGCTATTCCAAGATTGTCATGGAGTAAAGCCACTATATATGCTGAAGAGAAACAATAGCGCAACAGATCTTCATCATCAAGTGACTGGTGTTTCTTTCTCAACTTTGACCACTCTTCTCCACAGAATTGTTCTCCAGCCATAAGCAGATCAGATAGAAATGCCCTTTGGTGCAACCCAAAGAACTGTGGAAGCAGTAGGAGAAGCAAGCATGGACAAAAAGGCTTAAGAAATCATGTAAAAAGTACATCTAAGACTAAGCATGCTGTCTATGGTCAAAGAGAAGCTTCATCCTTCTTCCAAAGGGTTTAAAACCAGAAATCAAATGAACCAAAAAATTAAAAAAAAAATGTTCACCATCAAAACGGGAGATAAATACCTTTGATGTGTGGAAGAAATTTTCTGTGGCCAAAAAATTTCCCTGCAGTTTAGGCATGAAAGTCGATCCCAAATAGCAGCTTTTATAGGAGCATTTCTCTGCAATTCAGCAAATAAGACAGCTATTACTGCAGTTGAAAAGCAACCTGATAAATGATTGTGCTAAGAGAGTTCTGACCTTTTCCTTTTTGTAAGAGCATTAAAGCAGCAGCTCTGCATTCTGAAAAGTTACCCCCAGCTTGAAGAGTTGATAATTTATTCTTTGCAGCCAAAGAACCAGGAGAGAGCTTCCCTGCCTCTATATGATGTAAATACCCTTTAGGAGAACAAGGATCTGTATATATTCCCTTCTGCAGTGACTCTGCAGCTGCGTTAATAGAAATAATGTATAAACAATAAAAGAATATCACATTTCTACAAATTCTGAAATTACACAATGATTGTCCATACTAACTAAATCAAAGATAGGATTGTAGAACAAGAGAAAACATTTTTTCTAATAGCAAGCACATTGTGAGTTAAACCTGAGGGCAAAATAAGGGGCCACAACCTAGCGGGTGGCCTAATCAGGCTTCCTAATAATTGCAAAAACTACTAATTGATATAAGCAGTTAAGAAAAATGACCAAACCTTTCTTATTCAAATTAGTGTTGCTAGCAATTATTAGGAAATATCCATGCCTTCCATTTGGAGGGCGTGGATTCGAATACTCACCTTAGTGTTGAGGGAGATCATATCGTCCCATAAATTCGTGGGGATAGATATTGTCCAAACTGGACATAGAATTTCAGGCCATGCTATAGTTGTACTAATGTAAACTCCCGGTAGACTACTAACTTTAATGTTAGATTTAAGGGAAAACAAATTGTGTTGCTAGTTGACCCAGATATAAATTTCTCAGTCTTAATAAAATAACATAAGACACAAGCAGTGACATTTCTCCTCTAGATGACAGAAGGCTTGCTATCAGGGCAACTTCGCAAGATCCGGAAAGATAATGAAATGCAGTTCATCATGGGTGGTCATTTTGAGACTTGGGAGTTCAAGGCATGGTATAAAGTTTAAACAACTTTTGAATAAAGTTCGCACGTACAAAAGCTATGCAGAAACCTAAGGCATGTGGCTACCTCTGTTAAAATGTCCTGAAGTCAGTGATTCCCTTAATGATTCCAATGCAACATTCTGCAAAATGAAACAGGTTACAAACTGATCAATCACATTTAAACATCTTAGAGGAAATTAGTAATGGCTTACTTCAAAAACCCCAAAAAGAATATATTGCAGCCTGAGACAATTAACTAAAAGTAGAGAAGTTCACAAAGACAATCTAAGTAATTATGCCAGGGACCACAATTATTGCGCAAGTTTTGTTGTCAAATTCACAAGCTGGGGTCTGGAAAAGGAAAAATTAAAACAAAATGCTTAAAACTGGCAATTCCATGTACAAATTGGAAAATATATGATTACATCTAAGCTTATTGGCATAGCACTAGTGAGTGTAAGGCCATTTGCATGCCAACCCACCAATATCTAACCATCACTAGCGGTCGGCCAAAAACAGAAAAGAAAAGGAGAATGAGGAAATAATGAAATACAATAAGCCCTGGGTACATTATGGGTTGATTCATGGAAAAGAATAGCTAATGCATACTTAACTAAGTTCATTGCTCGCAAACAGATAATAGTTGTAAAGAAAATGAGAATGATACTGCCCAAAGAACATAAGTAAAGAGATGATGGTTACCTGGCCCAAATGAAGGAAGCTATGGCTGTAGAGATTGTAAGTGACATTCCCAAATTTAATTGCACGTGAAAACTCTGGAGGCAAAGGCTCATTTGAAACAAAGGCTACCTGAACAAAAACACACCAGCTATTATATTAAACTTTTCATATAACATATCGCAAGTACCATTGCAGTGAACAGAAAGATATCATCAACCATTCCAAATTATTAAGAGTACTCAAAAGGAGGAAAGAGGAAACTAAACCTGAGCTGAGGCACCCCCAAGTTCAATAATCCCAGTAGTTTGCAAAGGATCACCTCCAAGGGTACCAAGTGCATAATTTGCAACAACCCAAGCATATACACCTTCATCAGAGCCTAACATATTCATAATATTCAACATTCAGTTTTAAAAATTGTAAAAAAGTAAAACACACAACCACAACCACAACCACAACCATGTTAGTATAAGTTTTCAATATTCATTACCAAGCCTGTATAAAAGTTATGCCTAATAAGGGCACCTGTTATCATCTTGATTATATTTATATTTGTCATAGAGTCATTCTACAATATTGAGTCTATTATTGACCATGGTGAAGATCACTTCATCATGTTCATGTTGATAATTCTGCTGCATTGCAATTCTCGAATACCAAGTCCGTTTATTCTTACAAAATGTTGGTAAGCATCGTCCGTTGGTCTACAAAAACCTAGTACGAGTACATGCAGGAATTGTAGAATTTCCATAATTCTAGTAACAATTTCCAGTGCCATGCGAAGCTAGGATACTTATGCTACAATAAGAATAAGCAAAAACAATCATACTCTTCTACATTATCATCTCATTATGTTTTCCTTAATATATCACATTAGATTAAGCTAATTCTTATTGACCGCAATATCATACAAAAACAAAAACCAACAACATACCCGTAATTACGGTAGCCCAATCATCTCTGAACCTAAACCCAGACGCTCTAAGCACGCGTCTACACGAGCCCAAAATCTTCTCCTGAACCTCAACATCAAGCAACCGCAACCCGGCCGTCGCCATTAACTTAATTTCAGTTTTATCCCAAAACTCCACCGGCACTTTCCCCTTCCCAAAATCCACCAATTCTGTCAACGACTCCCCCGCATTTCCCGGATTCTCCGCAAACGCTGACAATCCCTTATTCACCCTCATGCTTCCCAACTCAAAATCAAACTCATCGGTTTCACTTTTGTAACTGAAAACATGAATTCTCGTCCCCGTGCTGCCTCCGTCTATAACGATGCCATATCTAACCGAACTGTGAGGTTTAGGTTTAGCGGCGTGGATGAACACGTAATAACACGAAATCAGAGTGATGAACGTGGCGGTTAACACGATGGGGATTGTAAACGAGAAATTCGTTTCGGTATTCTTTGGATTTCGCGAGAAAAGGTTGGAGGATCTCGTAACGGGTCGGATTTGGAGCTTGACTGGATCCACGTTGCCCGGTTTGGATTCGATCCGTGTACGGGCATGCGATCGTCGCATCAAAGGTTGAGAATTGTCCGAAATGCGAAGTGATTCATATGATTTTGTGAAACCGATAAGATAAATGGTAAGATTTGATTAAATAATTCTTATTCTGTTCAGGAATTCGGATTGAAAGAGACGAAGACACGGAGAGGGACGTCGTTAAGGTTTCGCCCTCTGTCTCTCCGCGTTCAGATTGATCTGGTAATTATTGAAATCTAATGACTGATCCGTCAGGGAGTTTTTTTAGAAAAATGACCTTCAAATGATTTGTTTCGACAAATAACCAATGATGTTCTCTTTAGACAAATGACCTTCAAAGGTCATATGGATAATGATATTTAAATCTTTAAGTTTATATATTTTCATGAATAAAGACATAATTATCGATTTATTTCAAATTGGTCCATAACGCTTATTGAATAACCATATGAACCTCTTAATATTTTGAAGATCAGGGTTGTATGAGAGTAAGTTAACATTACATATATTTCAGTTATTTTAATAGACATTGTAACTTATTTGTTATAATTAAATAATTTATATTTTTACTTGTGATATTACAAGCATTTGGGAACTGATATTATTTGTCCAAACTCATATACCAGTCCCTGTGCTCAAATTGGCTCTTATACCAACCAATTTGTACAATCCAAGAGTTGGACCAAATTGGGTGCCAAATATTCATGAGAATTATGAATGTTGAGCGACTAATGACTATAAATTACTTCCTAACTGAAGGAAAATAATGTCATTTGCAGTTGATCTAAATTTTATAATTTGCTTTGCCGTTGGGCATAGCAGATTCTCCAGCTGGGTTGAGCTCATCCCAAGCTTCAATGCAAGTCACCATGGCATCGTCCAAGCTGTCAAAGTAGGGATCTACTTTCGAAAGCTTTTCCTTGACCTGTTTGGACAGTTCAATGAAGCACTTTTGCACAGTGGTGCAGTCTTTCGGAAGAGTCGCAGCTTGGAAGAATGGGATTGTATCTTCCTGCCAGAAAATGCCCTTGTATTCCTTCTTTAGGTTCACAAACGGATTGCTTGCTTTGCTGTGGAAGATGTAAGGCACACCTGCCTTTTCTCCCAATCCCAAATGGTCACAAATCACCTCGGTGCATCGTCCAGCCCAAATATCGTCGTATCGTCCAATTGGTTGACCATCACCCATGAGACCAAAGTACATTGCAGGGCCAATCAAATGACGGTCGAATGCCAGATTCATACTACACATGGGGAAGAGGGTGCCCTTAGGAATCGTCAAAATCATATCCACATACCTAGTGTTCCTCTCCGCCGGCTACACAAGCTGTGTTGGTGCATCATAGTCAGGAATGTTAAGCCAGAGCCCATGAAAACAGCAGTTGGAACACCCTCACGAAGACTGAATGGGTATCCACGGACAAAGTCTGTGCCGTCTCTGAAGGGGTTACAGAGTGTTGAAGAAAAAAGGAATTGAAGGGGACAAAGTCTGTGCCGTCTCTGAAGAAGACCATTAATGGTGAATACAACCACCAACATTGACCGCCCAACAATGAGATTAACTACATATTCAGTATTGAGATGTAGTTACAAACATGTTCGAAACCTCCTAGGTAATGACAGTCGTCCGGACCATTTTAAAATCCTGTCAATATTCATCGATGGAGCTAAACCAATGCTGTTAACATTTTGATTGTCTTTGTGGATCAGCATCAGTTGATCAATTCTGGGTCGATAAACTGATCTGGTCTTCCACCAAAGTTCTCTGCTATGTTCCATAAGAAGTGATTGATTATGTGCTTTCTGTGGCAAATCTGTCTCTAGATAGGAGCAAAATTTTAAGGAGCAAAAGTGATCAATTAATTATCTAGTAATCATTAGGGTACTTATTTGAATGTATTTGAGGCATGAAATCACGAGAGAAAATACTGCAAAATAGGTAAGTATAAAACACTTTGCAACTTTTAATTCATAATTGTATGGGATGAAATCTCTAACTACTAGTTAGGAGTGATTAAATACAAGCTATTAGTTTTATATAAATGCTTATTAAATTTAATTAGTTCTATATGTGATTTTTAAGTTAATATATAATTACATTCTAATTAAAATAATACTTATAGAGAGCTTTACAAATAAAATTAAGTAGTTTGATTAATTTTTATAGAAAGTATTAAAGAAAAAATGTTAAAATGCGTAAATATTTTTTTTAGTACTCCCAAACGGACTTTGAATGTCCGTTTAAGTGAAAGGACTAGCAATAAACAAAAGTTGTAAATAAAAATGAGCGTTTACCAAATACTTTAACTAAGTACAACAATTTCAAACATAATCTTAAAATTGCTTAAATTTCATTGTTTGTGATTGAATCAAAACCTGCCAAATGACAAATTCGAATGCTAACAAATCATGTAGAACACAAAAAGGGTTTGTTGTTTTATGGCATAAAGACATTTCAATGTTTATTGAAACTTTAATAGACATATCTCATTATGATCTTATTAATATCTGTTAATATATGTTGATCCATGATTTTTGTCTATCAAAAGTCAACACATTATTTGTTTTTATGGGAAAATAAATTTGTTAAGATCTTTCTCCTGGGGCTTGGAAATGTCCTTGAGTCAAAATCATCTGCAACTAACTTTAATTAACTTTCTAATACTACGACAATTTTTAAAAAACACGGATTAGAGGTGTCAAAAATCCTGTGATAATCTTCTAATATTTAAGTTAGTAAAGGATTATGTTTAATTGGGGTGACTATTTGTAGGATTTTTGGAAAATACTAGCAATAATTAAGGTGTTACTCATCTTTTTGCATTTTTTTTGAATATTTGTTTGACAAAATAACATCCTATTTTTAGAAGAATTTATAGATTTTCTTCCTTTTATTTTAACTTTTATTTATAGGTTTTCGACTTTTTTTTATTATAATTGGAGTAGAACTCATAGTCGACTTGAATTTAGATTCTAAATATTTCCTTATTATAAATGTAACGAGACTCAAATAAAATTTTATTTTAATAGTACTTTATTATTTACATTTCCCAAGATTCTATTAAACCCCACTTTCCTTATAAGTGGACTTATGAATTTGGTTAATAAAGATTCTTATTATAATTTTAACTTACCTTGTGAAACCTCATTGAACTAATACTCCTCATAAATATGACCTATGATATTGTATTTTGTCTTTGGTCTTTTTCTAAAGGTGACTTTTAATGAGAACATGAATTATACTGAGAAGGGCTTCTTAACAAGGATAATAAATATGTCGAGGAGGACTTCATGATGAGGACAAGAATTATGCCGTTTTCAAGGAAGGCTTCTGATGAGGGCAAGAATTATGCCGAGGAGGCCTTTTTGATGAAAACAAGAATTATGCCAATGATGACCTTTTTACGAGGACAAAAATTATACTAATGAGAAATTCTTGATTAGGACAAGAATTATGCTTGGAAAGATTTCTTGACGAGAACATGAATTATGTCGAGGAAGGCTTCTTAATGAGGACAAGAATTATGTCGGTGATAACTTTTAATGAGGACAAGAATTATGCCGAGAAAAGCTTATTGATGAGGACAAGAATTATGCCGAGAGGGCTTCTTGATGAGCGCAAGAATTATGCCGATGAGAATGAGGACTTTTTGATGAGAATAAGAATTATGACGTTGAGGGCTTCTTGACAAGGATAAGAATTATGTTGAAGAGGATTTCTTATTAAAACATAATTTGATGATAACCTGACTTCTTTTTTTGAAAATAAGTAATCTAATCTAACCCGATCTCATTTTAAATATGATCTTCAATCAAACTTACCATGCTTATATGGATTATTTCTGTTGACCAGGAGGTGATTTGACCATTAGAAAAATACTATTACCCAGCAATATCCAGATGTAAACAAATACCTTGCTATAATTTTAGCAAATTGTGTGAAGAGCAGTTTTATTCATTGGAGCAACATAAAAGTTTGCTATATAAGAACAATCGATGGAAACGTGCGTGAAAGGTGAGTATGCATGAATCAAAGTAGATAGACGCACGGCATCTCATAGACCATCAAAGTAAAAGTAACTTCTTCACCGAGGATTTTGTGTGGCATGTGAGTGGTTTCCCCTTTGAAAAATGAACTGTAATTATCACATATTACGGAGGACACCCACATTGAAGTTGAATTGGAATCTATTCATTCTCACCATCTACTTTTATAAACCAAGCTTTTTATTTTTATTAATACAATCAATAATAGAGAGCAGTGAGCTTTGTCACTCTATACAAGGATATCCCTCTCCTTATATGTACCAAAGTTTTGGGTCCTAGGCAGTAAAATATGGAGGACAACAGAGAGGTAGAGAGAATGGAGAGCCAAAACCAGCTCTCACAGCCACAGCAGCAAAACGGCACCACTTTCCTTCGGACTTCTTTCAATGGACTTAATGCCTTATCAGGTTTCTCTCTCTCCCTTGTGTATATATATGGGCAGTTTATCAGGCCTTCAGTAGAATAAGAATATAGTAAAAATCTTTCCTAGCATTTGACTCGAGTGTTCTGTTGTTTCGGTTTATTGTCATTCAAATCACTGTAAAGGTTTCAAGAACTGATTGGTGGTGCCGAATCTGCTGATTGCTATTTTTTTTCCTTCGTGATCATGATGAATCTATTCTGGATTATCGAATATCTTCAGGTTGCATATGTCAGAGACATTTGCTTCAAGCATTAACTTTTCAACTGTGTTTTTGCACTGATATGATCTGTCTTCCATTTTAACAAGTTTCACATATGTCTAGTTAAAATTTCTCTGTTTTTGTTGTATGCAGGACATAAAGAAAACACCATCTTTTAATTTTCACTCTAGACTACACAAGCTTCTGATTTTAATTCCTCTCCAAGTTGATCAGCTATGACCAAAATTTTCCTTAATCTTATTATTTATTAAAACAGTGTTTATATAGCTTCTAAAAGCTAACCAAATTCGTATTTCTCTGTGTGTTCTCTAACGTATTGATTAGATAGGCAGCCAGGATGAGCTTTGCTTACTATAGATGTAACTGAAGATAACAAATGTCAAATTGGTTACCATGTTTTCTCAGGTATTGGGACACTATCAATTCCATATGCACTTTCTCAAGGAGGGTGGCTGAGCTTAATAATTTTTCTTCAAGTGGCGATTCTCTGTTGGTATACAGGTTTACTTCTGCGGCGATGTATGATTGCACATCCACTCATCAAAACATATCCTGATATAGGCGACCTGGCATTTGGACATAAAGGAAGAGCTTTGGTATCAATTTTCATGTGGCTTGAACTGTATTTAGTTGCTGTTGAATTTCTGATATTAGAAGGTGATAATTTTGACAAGTTGTTTCCAAACATGAGTTTCAAAATTGGTAGCCTAAGAATTGGAGGAAAACAAGGCTTTGTTCTTCTTACTTCCCTTGTAATTTTGCCCACAACATGGCTAAGGAATCTGGGAATTCTGGCCTATATTTCTGCTGGTGGGGTTATGGCATCCGTTATTCTGGTTGCTTGCGTTTTATGGGATGGTGCAGTTGATGGTGTTGGGTTCCATGAAAGAGGCATGCTTCTGAACTGGGGAGGTTTGCCCACTGCTATAAGCTTGTTTATTTTCTGTTTAGTGGCCATGCTGTTTTCCCCACATTGTGCAACTCCATGAAAGATAGGAAGCAATTTTCTAAGGTAAAACATGCCATCATCCTTATTAGAGAATGAAATTTTAATCACAGAAGTTCTGTTAGTGCAAAACTAATTCATTACTATTTCTCTTGTATTGTCTTTCATTGCAGGTTTTACTTGTATGTTTTATTGCAAGCACTATAAACCATAGTTCATTGGCAGTTCTAGGATACTTGATGTATGGGGATCATTTGAAATCTCAAGTGACATTAAATCTTCCTCTAAGAAAACTCGGTACAAAAATAGCAATTTACACTACTCTAATCAATCCCCTTACCAAATATACAGTGATAATCACTCCAGTTGCTACCGCTCTTGAAGACACGTCTCATTTCCGCAACAGCAAATCTCTTAGTATTCTTATCAGAACTGGGCTGGTTATCAGCACAATGATTGTGGCCTTGACAATTCCATTTTTTGGATACGTTATGGCGTTCACCGGCTCATTCTTGAGTGTCACGGTCTCAATATTGTTTCCATGTCTGTGTTACCTTCCGATTAATAAAGCAGCTCAAAGTTTTGGCTTAGAGCTGATAGTAATTGTGGGGATTTTGGTGGTTGGTTCATTTATTGGTGTACTGGGCACCTACACTTCTTTGAAACAAATTGTAAACCATCTCTGAAATTTGATTGAGATGATCGGATTAAGCTACGTTAATAAGATCAAAAAGAACTACTATTAATTGGGATTTTTGCAAGGGGAGATGCAGCAAGAGATGCAACTCAATTAACATGTCCACAGAAGAAAAGCACTAGGCATGATTACAATTTACAACTTCCTTGTTTCATGCGAAATTAAAGCAGAAGAACTAAGATAAAAAAAAAGGGTAGCAAAAGTAACAACATAATTATGATAAGGGCTTATCAGAAGAGTACCAATTTGTATATTTATACTATTAATGAAGGTGGGGAACGAGGAAAACATGTGCAAAACCATATTAATTATTGCAATAAACAAGAAGCTCTTATCTTTTCATTATTAAAATTCCCTCTTTTCTGGTTACAGATTAAAATAATTTCTCATTGGGGGAAAAAAGTGTAGACGTGGCTATTTGTTATTCATTAATTTTAAATGATTTGTCATGTTTTTGGGTCCATTTGATTATTGCCAATAAACAAAAGCATTCCCTCCACCGGCTCTGACAAACAAACAGTCATTTCAATTGTTTAGATAACGCAATCTTCTCTTTTAGAACTTTATACAAACACAAACACTCAAAGAAATGAAACTAGGAACCCGCTCTCTTTACTACCTGAATGCGCCTCGCTTAGAGAGCTCAAACAAAATCAAGCCTTTACCATCAAAACCCGCCTTCAGAATGACCTCACTGTTCTCACCAAGCTTAGCAATTTCTGCACCCAGAAATCAACCACCTTACAAATGGAACATGCCCAACTGCTGTTCGACAGAATCCAGAAACCAGACATCCTTTTTTTTTTTTAATACCATGGCTAGTGGGTATTCGCGCTCAAAAACACCAATCGTGCAATTTCTCTTTTTGTTGAGGTTCTAAATTCTGGTATTTTACCCGATGACTAATCATTTCCATCTCTGCTCAAATCATGCGCATGCATGGGCGCTAAAGCATTGCAAGAAGGTAAACAATTACATTGCTTTGCTATCAAACTTGGGCTGAATTATAATATATATGTATGTCCGACACTTGCAAATATGTACGCTGAGTGTAATGATGTGGATGCGGCTAGGCAGGTTTTTGATAAGATTTCAGAACCGTGTGTTGTTTCATATAATGCGATCACCACGGGGTACGCTCGAAGTAGTAGGCCAAATGAGGTATTCTCATTGTTTCGTGAATTGCAAGAGAGGAACATTAAGCCTACTGATGTTACGATGCTTAGTGCCTTGTCATCTTGTGCTTTGTTAGAACCACTGGACCTAGGGAAGTGGATTTATGAATACATTAAGAAATATGGATATGATAAGTACGAGAAAGTGAATACTGCACTTATAGAAATGTATGCAAAGTGCAGTAGCTTGGATGATGCTATTTCTGTCTTTGATAACATGAGTGTGAGAGATAAACAAGCTTGATCAGCAATGATTGTGGCATATGCAACTCATGGGCATGTTCATAAAGCCCTATTGATGTTTGAGGAAATGATAAAGGCACGACTGAGTCCTGATGAGATTGCATTTCTGGGTCTCTTGTATGCTTCTAGTCACACTGGGTTAGTGGATGAAGGTTGTAGGTATTTTTATAGTATGAAGGAAAAGCACGGGATTGTTCCTGGAATCAAGCATTATGGATGTATGGTGGATTTTCTTGGTCGAGCTAGACGCTTGGACGAGGCTTATAGGTGTTGGTTATATGCTCTAGATCCAATAGGGATAAAAAATATAATTGTATATTATTGTATTGATAAATAAAATTGGTAATTTATTTATAAGTTTTGTCTATGTTGACTACTTGTATATAAAGTTCTTAGAATGACAATTAGAGGAATTAACTTAAATTTAATTTATGAGATCCCATCATTCTTAAGTGTTCCCGATCGTAGGATTATCAACACTAGGACATTGATAAATCGAGATTAAATAGGCATGTGTTATGTCTGCTTCCTTGAGAAGGAAGGTAGCTGATTTCATAGGCTACTAGTGAAGATGTTCACTTAGTCTAACATATGAATGTTTGTTAGAGAACAAGTTTATCGAACTGACCCGCATGAGAAACTCATATGGAGTGTTATCCACATGTCTATGAGATTTTTCTAAGTTACGATAGTATGACTGATCCTTAGACTTGAGATCTTCATAGTATTTTGTTTGTGGATCATATATGCTTTGACATTACACCTCCGTCGTCCATAGCGAGATTGCGCATAGGGTAATGATTGGG
>JAXCLQ010000009.1:6298297-6331276 GCA_035584115.1 Cedrela odorata | reverse complement strand
TCATTTATATTAGATAGCTGGTGGTCCAATGTATCAATGGGTTGTGATATGGTGTCCATTGTCCAACTAATATATCAAACCAGGCTCTTTTGATCTAATATTATATTAATGTGGCAGATTTAATAATTTAAGTTAGAAATTTCAAAGAGGGACCAGTAAGTCTCTATTCATCTTTTATTAAGAACCAACATACCCTAATTTTTATGGGCTCATGAAATTATTTGGCTGGATAATGATTTAGAGTTTACATTATTTCATAGTTGGTCATTTTCTTTCAACATCCCCTTTTCAGCAATTATCTGCTCATATTATTTGAAGTTTTATCCTATTATACATCAAGGCATTTTTCTCTCGTTGAGACTAATTGCACAGCTTTCAATGCCTCTCTATTCCAAGGTGGTCCATGAAAGAAAGGTTTTACATCCCTTATCTCTAAAGCTAATGCCCAAAACAGATTCCTCATTGACATTTGTTGAATCAGACATTTGTAAGTAGTCTTCCAGGAGAGTCCATTGATCTGCAAGTTGTAACCACAATTAAGCTTGTTCCAGCAATAAATTCCTGAAGAAATTTGTATTCCTTTGTGTTGTCAGATCATTAATGTATCCTTTGTGCTGCAATTATGACACTATCTACCTTCACTTTTCTGTGTATCTTGTTGATCCAATTATTCACATGGCTGTCCCTCTTGTTGTTTATCCCCCGATCGTTCCAAATACTCAGCTCACCAAAGTGATGGAAATAGGAGAGAATGTCTTTGCAAAAACTTTCTCATTAATTGTTTGGTAGGTTGTTGGCTATTTCAGATGATACTATCCACTCATTTAAGTTCTGTGATGGGGTCACCATTTTAAAGGAGAAATATTTGGTGCAGCTCTGAAAGCATAGTGCTGTGACTGTGATTAGCGACTCTTACAAAGAAATTATACCGGAGCTGGAAATGGACAGGGCAACAGATATCACAAAACACAGTAAACTAAAGCTGCAACTCAGAAGAATTGCCTGAATTTTCCATTTTTTTAGTGCCCAATCTTACCTGGAAACACAGTAAACTTTTAAGTGAAACTTCCATATTCACTTTATATTAGTACCAATGAAACTGCTTGTCTGCTTCACTTTTCTGATGCTGGGATTTCTGACCAGGACTAGCATTAATTTGTTCGCGATTTTTGGTTATTTCTCATACAAGGATTGAAATGAAATATAATAGTGCGAAAGAATGGACCACCTTATTTATATGGTGGTCACCCAATTGATCGAAGCAACTATCAGCAACCTACATTCTTAATGTGGAAATTGATAGGCTTGGCAAACGTGTCATTTTAATCGACATTCTTCGCCTGAAAGTTAGCTCTCAGGAACAAGATTGAGAGAGCAGACCTCCATCTAACCATTTATTAACGCTTGAGGACGATTACGAACTAGTTTTATTGTACATTTTGCTCCATTTTTAATAATTCACAACTCCTGGTAATGGAATATAAGGTCCGCATAGCTATTGTCTGATTGCATGAAGGAGCAGCACATTATCAGCAAAAAATTCCTGGACTAGAAAATAAAATAATTCTATATAACTAAACCCAGCAAAGAAGTCAAAAAAAATAAAAAAAAAGAAAGAAAGAAAAGTACTAGGTGATCCTGAGAATAGATCAATTTTCAATCATAAGAAGTAAATTGAAGCACTTTAAGGAATTCAGAGAAAGTATTACTGAGGTAAAATGTTCATCATACTTATTAGAAAAAATGGAACTGAAAGGAACTTCAACAGAGTGATTCTAAATCACTGAATGTATAGAAGATTAGAAGGACGTGGGGGGTGTGATCCGGGAAGTGACCGCACGGCGGCAAGTGCATGAGCATGTTGCCTCTGCCTGGAATCCAAACCTGTCAGTTTAGCCTCAGCTTGAAACCTTGTCGTAGGTGACAATGAATCTGACACTCGACGAATCCGTGCGTCACAATTTGCCTTGTCATTTGTTCTATATACTTCTCCTGCGACTCTAACAGCCTTGTAGCTCTTGCAACCCAATGAAATGCTGGGACGTCGCTTGGGTATTTCTGCGATGGTCCTAGTTTTGGCATTTGAGGCTACTGAAAATGTTTTTACTGGACTTGTTGCCGTTGTTGGTGGTCTTAGCTCTTGGCAATCTGACATCACCGAGATATCTGCAGCACTGGCAGTGACTACACTCCATTCAATGCTTGCTTCGCTTGGTGCATAACAAGTTGTTGGAGTGGCACAACCAGATGTAGCATCTGATCCTTCCCTTGCAAGAAAAGGATTAGCTTTGCCTGTGAGACTCTCTATCTCAAACAAGTCTGAGCTTGCATCACTCGCAGCATCGTTATAGCTTTCACAAACAGTTGCTGAAAATTCGTCTAGTCTTGGACCTGCATCCCAGGACAACATTGATATCCTCCTCTCAAGGCTTGAAGAATTGTTTCTCTTTTCCAACGCAGGGAAACCAAACACCTCTAGAGACTTTCTTGGCTTTATTTCGTCTTCTTCCTCATCTTCTAAGTGCATTTTGACGGGAATATTTTCCGTCCTGGAATTCATAGTAGGAAAACTGAAACAGTTTTCTCTGTTCAACCCAAGATCTTCTTTGGCCAAGCCTGCGGATTTGTCAATTTGAACTGTGTCAATAAGTTGACTAGGTTTGATGGGTTTTTTGTTGATTGCTTTACCTTCAACTATACTGCAGTTTACACTTTCCTTGAAACTGATCTCACCCATATGTTCATTAATATCAACAGAATCTTTGTCAGCACAAGAGCACTTGCATCTAAGACCAGCAAAAAAACTCTTCCCTTGTACCTTGTTTGTCTGTTTCCGAGGCGGATTCCTCAGAACACTCTGCAGTAACGCGCTTTGGCTGTTCCAACTCGATTCAGAACGAACGCTACGAGTTCCAGGTTGAATTTTAGGTTTCACTGGAGCTACTTGGGTTTGTTCATCTTTTAGGTATTGATGTTTCCTTGTACCGACTTTGGCAAGTCTTGGACTGTCATCCATTGCCCCATTGAAGTATTTCTCAGCACTAAATACCCCAATTTCTTCATCTTCTTTTTTCTTTTTACCCAAGTAATGCTGCTCCTCTTGGGAAGCAATAGTAGGACTCGGATTTTGACTTGACTCTGCAAGTTTACGTCCAAAGTTCTCTTCAGCACCGTTCAAGTACAAAGAAAATGAAGCATCACGTAGGTTGTTATTGTTACTCTCATAGGACAAAGTTTGTGAGAGGCTAGTTTTGCAGGTTGATGTTACGGTAATCATAGCCATGGAGTGTAGTTTGGAGAATTTGCTGCAGAAAAACAGAACCAAGTGGGATTATAAAGATCAAGAATTTGTCTGCAGAGGCAAGAAACTTCAATAGGAAGAACTAAATTACAAAAAGAAGATAGAAAAAGACCCAACACCAGAAATTTGGGAATTAAAAGAGATGAATAATGAAAAGCAATATTGGGGAGTGTTAAAATCTTGGTAGAGTATAGAAGAACAACCTTGTTCAAGGGACAAGTAGAATTTGGATCCCGTAGGTGTCCCCTAAGCTACCCAACTGAAAGAAACTGAACATCAGGGAGCTTCAAAGCAATCAAAAGGCTGAAATTTGCCACAAGGAAGAGGAAGAAAGAGAGAAAACTAGACTGCTCGGCTTAGTGAGAATTAGTCCTATTAGTAGGCTTGTGAGTGGTGAAATATGCTAAATGTTATAAAGAGTAGGCCCTTATGCTTGAGATCTAACCGACTTGTATAATTTTCTCCCATAAGAGCAAACAGTGCAACGAGTTTCTAGACATTATCCGGCAACTGCCTTGCATTAATATTGCCTAACAGTTGGCAGTACTGTTATTTTTAAGAATTCTATTTTTATCCTACACAGGAAGGGTCAGGGTTACGTTGATCACGAGATTATTGGTGATCGCCAGTGATGCCGAGAAGATATAACTGATGATTTTAGACGTCATGTCAATCATTCGGTAGACACTCTTTTCGCAATTCATGAATTTATTGATAGTATCTATCAATGTTCCTGTACCATGTCAACAAAATTTTACAGCACCAATAATTCAGTTGTGAGCATACACAATTTTGAGTTGCATGCTTCAAGTTCGAATTTAGCTATGATACATTTAATGTACCTTATATTTAATATGCCATCGCTAAACCCTTCAAATTCACGTTAACTCTCAAACGATGTTCAATAAATTAGCAACGAGAAGGTTAGAACCAAACCTGCAATGACCTGTTTTGGCTTGCTTGTTTGTGGTAAAAGAAGTAGCATTTATATCAATATACAGCCAACTTGCTTCATGTTATATGTTATTTTAAATCAAATCAAAATGATAAGAGGTCAGAAATTGAACACGTATACATCGTATTCATACCGTAGTATCCAGCTAACAAAATACCATTGAGAGCTAACGATCTGCCCATCGTAATCTGTGACATAAATTTACCAGCCTTGAAGAAATGTAGTCCACATATAGAGTTAAACCCTTTGCAAACGATGCCCTACCATCACCAGCACTGCAGGCAGCAGCTACAGCTCCCACTTCATACGTCCAAACCGTGCATTCAATAAAGACAATGTTATTATATAGTTTCGATGTACACAAGCGATAAGAAATTAAATGGAATAAAATTTTAGATATGAGAGCTATTAATGTTATCATACATCGACGAGGAAACGATGCATTTAACAGCAGATAATAGATGAGATGGATCTATTGCCGAGCTGAATAACGCGAGCTTGTCACCAAGTGGGGCAAGGTGGTTGAACATTGGCTGAGTTTTCCAGGTAGGGCCCGTTGGGTTGAATGCTTGCTCGCCCAGTCCAAGTAGAGAGCTGAACCATGCGGGCGGGGCGAAGCCATGGACTTCATGACTCTTAGAGTGGAGCACACAGAGTCAGGCTGGTTTCACAGAGCAGAGATAATCTCCTCCTGCACTTGTCAGTGAATGGAAAGCCGCTTTCAAAATATGTGGATGTTCTTTTTATTATTTATTCGGATAGTTCACTCTACCGTTGTTATTATAATACAGTAGCATCTCCTGCAACTTGAAACATTCTAAGGCATAAATTCTCGCACTTTTCTTTCAAAACTGGATAGTGGATGAGAATTGTTTTTGCCTTAAGCAGTAGAATCTTTAACTTAATCATCATATTATGAAATGTCAATTCTCTGCTTTTTATTCTTTAGTTGAAGGGTGAAGTAATAGTGGTACTTGATTGAGTTGTTTCTTTCTCTTCTTAATATCATTTCCCTTGCGAGTTCCAGTACTAATGTTTAAGGGAATGGGGAATATATGCTTTGCCATAGCTGATATAAAATAAACCGTCACGAAAACTCGCTTATACTTACTATTCAATTATTTCATCTCACAATAATTATATCAACAATTTGTTGCGAACTCAAAGCTACGATTCCCCGAGTGAGAACCCTCTTTTAGCTGTAAATTCGGCTTAATTCGACTTTAGTCTATAGCACAAATAAACTTTCACGCTCTTGACCAAGAATATCACTCTGACATCAACATGGTAAATCTTGAACATTTTGCTGATTACATAAACAGCCAGCCAAGTAGAAATACAGATTTCAGCAGGCAACTGAATTTAGATATCAACCCTACTTCATTGAGCAGTCAATGCTAAGCTTTTCTGAAATCCATATACATATACAAAGAATAAATGAAACAACATGCTGTGAAAACTTAAATGCATCGCGGTCGCTAATACACATTTTAATTACAAATGTACTGTTTCTCATTTATTGGTAGGGAACCCTTTTTCATTTAACCTTTAGTTGGCTTGTTCATTCACCCTGGTACGACAGAGAATCATATTTTACATGAATTGGAGTTAATATGTGGCCGTATCAAGCAATTTCCTGCAGCTGAGTTGCGGTATGGTTAGTTCCTGATGCTATGGTAAACTGCAAACCCCTATGTTGTCCAGATTGTAGCACAAATGCAACTTGTGTGGCAGCCAATGCAGCAGCCTCCTGTTTCACCAAATTATGGTAACAACCTTCAACATAGATTCCAATTGGATCCCAAAACAAAATCTTCATATAATATTTACTAGTCACAAAATCTTCATATAATATTTATTAGTCCTTTTTATTATTGTTTTATTGGTTTCCTCCCCAATTTGGTAGAGAAAGTTTAAAGCTCTTGAACATACACCAAAAAGAAACCAATGAGGAGCCAGGAATCGTGAGACACAAACCTGTCTTTGCCTTCGACACTGCAAGCTATTAATGGCCCAAGCCATGATGTAGCAGGGCAAAAGAAATCCAGCAGCACGAAGTAAGAAAAGCTGCAGAGAATCAACAGGTTAATGAGCGCAGTTTAACCCATAAGATAACCTCATCACTAAGTACTGCAGAACAGCACAGGTTATGAAATATAATGAAATGAAAGCCCAAAATCTTCTTACAGCGAAAAAAGTAGACACATCATCTTCTCCATCAGCATCTGGGATGGCCAATGCATGCCGCAAGAGCAAAAGGGCCATTAACTGTCAAGGAAAGTCAATTAAGCTTATAATCAGATCTTGATTCCGTCATCATAGAGAAGAAATTGATTTTTCTTTTTATTAAAAAGGGAGCCTCCAGGATGCCAAAATATAACTGAAATAACTATATGCCCAATAGCCAAGTAGGTTCCTTCCATCATCGAAAAAACTATAAACTTTTCTTCTGCTTAAACAATCATTTTCCATCAAATATTATCCTTATATACGACTTATCCTCAGTTATGATTGCTCAAATGGCATTGAATCAATACTTAACAAATGGAAATTTAACCATTCATATCAAAAATGATTTTGGACTTTCGCATATAGAGGTCTAGAAGATTGAAGCGTGAAGAGCTTACAATTAGAGCAGCTGAATGGCATTGAATACTTAACGAATGGAAATTTAACCATTCATATCAAAAATGATTTTGGAGAGTGAAGCGTGAAGAGCTTACAATTAGAGCAGCCGAACGGCAACATGCAGCACCACTGGCATTTGAAGAATCATATTCGTCATACTCAGCTTCCAAAAAGTGACGTTCTGCCTCTGCAATGGCCAAGAGGCGAGGATCATGCAAGTCCAAAGGGGTGCCAGAGATTGTCCAGCCTCCACTAAAAACAAGAATCAATGAAACAAAATACACAGTTAGAATGCAATGATTATGCTAATTCCAAGTAAAATTGTGTAGATTACTAACTCTATTGCACAACTAAATCAATTTTTCTCAGCCACGTCAAATTTGGTAAATCAAGAAAGTAGATACTATACTTCCACAAAATTCAACAGGAAATATCAACTGCAAAATAGAAAAAAGCACAATATATGAAGAAATTTTCCATTACCCAATTTCAATAGCTGTATCTTCCAAACAAGGTGGAGGAGGTGGAGCAGTATAATTTGGTTCATATTGCTGTACACACATAGAAAAGGAAGAAATTAGAAGCCAAGTTTCATTTGAAATAATTTTTAAAAATATAACTATGAATAAGTCACGTCAATGTAAGCATGCATCAGCATCTTTTTTGTTCTAAACCATTTTCATACAAAACAGATAAGAAAAATATATAAGTGCAATGTGCATGGTGCTTATTTATTACATTAGCTTAATTATAATCCATCCTGAAAAGTTCTAGAACACAGAAAAGACAGTGTCAAACTTGATGCCGCATTGCATCACATCCTTGTATTATCATACATCAAATTCAGTATTCAAATATTATTAGTTGCTCATTTTTTTATGCTATTCATACTGGCAATGTATGATATTTAAGAAAAGGAAGTTAAAAATTCAAGTAGTCAAAGTAACAAAATATGATGTTGAAAGCATGTACGCGACATAGGATACAATATAGCAATAAAACTGAAATCCATACCTGATGACATATCTCGCAGGTTATATCTCCTTTCTCATTGCACCAATGTTGAACACACTTTCTATGAGCATACTGCACAAAACATAGAACTTATAAATACATATTGGAAACAATAAACCCAGAGGAATAAATAAAACTCTATTGTCCATGGGACAAGAAACGAAATGGAAAATTATTTGTGTCATGAAAGCTAATTGTTAGCTTCAACAATAGCCTTTTATACCTATCATAACAAAATGTTGCAGTGTTTATAATTATATAGGCCTTTTCTTTTCCCTGGCTGGCCCAAGATTTGAGGACAATCCCACTTATACACAAGTTTATTGTCTATGCAAATCTGTCGGCAACAGAGAAAGCGGGGTGGTTTTTTTTGTTCTACGGTTCATTAGAACAAAATAAATCACAGGCTTATGCGCACTGCCATGAGTCTATAAATTTTTTATAAATTTGACCCAAAAATTAAAAAAGAAAAAAATGAAACTACAAACTTTCTAACTGTAAGAGAGAATCTCTCATTCGCGCAATTCAATTCCAAGCATTTTAAACAAACCCATTAAAGAGCAAAGCATAAAAAAAACACCAAAGACTGACAGAATCCAATAAAAGCATCAAAGCAAGGGTTACAAACATATATACCTTGAGACTTCCTCTGCAAGCACAAGGTGTCTCCAAATTATTAACAGAATCCTCCTCCTGGCAAATGCGGCATTCACCCACCTGAAGCAGTGGCTCATCCTCTCCTACTTCCTCATCCCCCACATATTCCACCGAACACGACGGCCCCGCTTCATGTTCATATTCACCAGCTCCACGAATTGGCTCACCCGCTCCTTCACCCTTCTCTTCTACGCTCTCCGGCTTCATCAGCCGGTCAACGTACAGAACCACGTGATCACTCATTCTCTTCTCTCTATGTTATTAAAAACCTCTACAAGAAAAAAAAAAAAACACCCACAATTTTAGAAAATCCCCAACTGAAAAAAAAACTAATGCAAAACGTTGACAAAACAAAAATCTGAACAACCTCGTTCGAATTAACGAAAGCGGGGATACGAAACACCGAGAAACAACCGATCCCGCTGCTCGGGAGCAGCCGATCAGATCGGAGGTTCCACGGTGAACAAAAATGAGAAGAAAGCAGAAAGACAAACAGAGGAAAAAATGTAAGAAAAATGACGGAAAATTGAATCTTTAAACTAATCCTTACATTGCAAAATTTATGTTCGTTCGTTCGTTCCCTTTGTCGAGAGCAGAAATGTAGGATTCCAAAATAAGAAATCCAAAGAAAGACAAGACTCTGTAGTTTTGGTCGTTGGATTGAAAACGCGTTTTTGATCAAAGGACTTGCGAGTCGTCGCCACTAAAAATAAGAAAATGGTATTTATAGTTCAGTCTAAGCCTCGTATTATACGCTCGCTGTCTGTCAAACTCAACTCACCTTACTGGTTTCGAACTTTCGATTACTTTCTTACAAGACAAAACACTGGGTATTTAAGGGTAGTTTTGTTATTTTTATGAGTTGTGTCATTGGTTGCCGCGTATATGACCCGTTCTTGTTTGGGCCCACTTGTAAGAATTGGGATATAGTTGGCAACAGAATTTGTTTTTAATAAATTTATTCGAATACGACAGCGTTTCTTTGTTTTCTTTTTCCTATTTTGCTGTGTACGAGAAAATTAAAGTATTCTTTCTGGTGGGCAAAATTACTATGTTTTATTATGTCTGCAGCCCTACCACATGGTCTTAAAACTTACCCACTAAAATTCATCAGTCTATTTCTTACAACTTAAACCAAACGCTGAGATGAAATTCATTATATAAATAAATTATGAAAATTAATTTCAAGAATTACAAACAAAAAAAAAATATTAAAATAAAATAATAATTATAATTAAGAGATTTATCAATGATCCCTACCAAGTGTTTTGAGTTATATAATTTATTTTGAAACATTTGCAACTTTAAATTTTGTGACATTAACATTCTAGGGACGGTGTTTGCTTTCTATTTTTTTTTTTTTAATTTTAAATTTTAAATTCGATTGGGCTTAATCTAATCGAAGAACAGCATATCAATAGTGTAAATAATAATATTCTTAAGAGAACCTTAAATGCAATATCCCAAGGCAAGATTTTGCTAAGTTGGTTTTTTCTAAAATTTCAAAGGTAGCCAATCAGCTAATAAATGGCAAATTTGGCTATATGATTTGATAAGAATCACATAAAATCTGTTGACAGAAAAAGAGATTCATTCACCAAAATTATCTACCAAAATCCTTATAAATTAATGGCATTTATAAGAAAATAGGGTATGGGAAAGGAGAAAGAAATAGCAACTCACACTAGAGCCTGTAAATAAATTGCCAATCTCAAGTGAAAAATATGTCCAGGGTCCCTTTCTTACACTGAAATTATATACATGACGATAAACAGATCGTGTTCATAGCGATTCACCCACTTTTTATAGGCAGGTGATAAAAAATGGATGAATTGCCATGAACAACGATCTTTTTATTGGGATGTTTGCGATGCAGGCCGCGGATCATGTATCTAAAACTGAAATAGAAAATCAATCAACTGGTTTTTGTGATGCAGGCTTCTTATAGATTTGGTAATGAGAATTGAGAAAGCATGTGGTACAATTACAATCAACTAGTTTTTGTGTTCCACTGTATATAAAATGGGAATCTAAAATCTTAATCTTCTACACTAGTTCCCACAATAATGTTACAACCGTATTCTGTGCCCAGCCGAAACCCCACAATATACAATCTCACAACAAACATTCCTGATGGTGGTAGCAACCTAGCGAAGGCAACGACTTTGGCAGCAAACTGAGGAAGCATACAAGTTTTAATTGGGAGTTATAATTCACGGCACTCAGCTCAGCTCCCTCCTGATCTGCAATAAGATTTGATTTATCTCAGGCAGCATTGAAAGCATTCGCTGTGAAGTCCCCTTTTCTAATTGAGCTCTATAATGCTATCATCTATTGGCACGACTAACTATATATCGTCCTTTTTCTAGATCATAAATTGTCTTTAACTGGGGTTTCCTCCACTTTGAAATAGAGCATGCTATAAACATCAACATTATTGAAATTGCAATTAAAGAGAACAGTGTGGGCGAGTCATCACTGATAATGGTGGTAATCCAGCTGTTGCGCTGTGCGTCCAAGTTGGCTGTGCTTTGCAAAATGAAAGCTCCCAGTGCCCAATCAAGTGGGATATTTTCCACCTGATTAGCAAACCCAATCCTGTTCAAAAGTAATTCCCGTCAGTTGGTTTTTATGAACTGGAAGAAAATGAAAAAAATTAAAGCTAGTGAAATACTAAACATTCTGCAAGCAATTTCAGGCAGAAAGACACAGTTTGATTTGTTTAGGACTAACATAAAAGAACATTCATCAAAGTGGCTCATGATGCCTAAATTGAAACGTTTACTTAATAACTAAACCAAAAAAAAAAAAAAAAAATTATACCTTTCATCATCCAAAGCAATTCCAAGACTGTCATGGAGTAAAGCCACAATATATGCTGAAGAGAAACAATAGTGCAACAGATCTTCATCATCAAGTGACTGGTGTTTCTTTCTCAACTTTGACCACTCTTCTCCACAGAATTGTACTCCAGCCATCAGCAGATCAGATAGAAATGCCCTTTGCCGCAACCCAAAGAACTGTGCAGGCAGTAGGAGAAACAATCATAGACAAAAAGGCTTAAGAAATCATGTAAAAAGTACATCTAAAACTAAGTGTACTGTCTATGGTCATAGAGAAGCTTCATTCTTCTTCCAAAGGGTTCCATACAACGATATTTGAAACCAAAAATCAAATGAAACAAAATATTTTGAAAAAAAAAATGTTCACCTATCAAAATGGGAGATAAATACCTTTGATGTATGGAAGAAATTTTCTGTGGCCAAAAACTTTCCCTGCAGCTTAGGCATGAAAGTTGATCCCAAATAGCAGCTTTTATAGGAGCATTTCTCTGCAGTTCAGAGAATAAGACAGTCATTACTGCAGTTGAAAAGAAACCTGATATATGGTTGTTCTAAGAGAGTTATAACCTTTTCCTTTTTGTAAGAGCATTAATGCAGCAGATCTGCATTCTGAAAAGTTACCCCCAGCTTGAAGCGTGGATAATTTATTCTTTGCAGCCAAAGAACCTGTAGAGACCTTCCCTGCCTCTATATGATGTAAGTACCCTTTAGGAGAACAAGGATCTGTATATATTCCCTTCTGCAGTGACTCTGCAGCTGCATTAGCAGAAATAATGTATAAACAATGAAAGAATATCACATTTCTATAAATCATGAAATTATGCAATGATTGTCCATAATAATTAAATCAAAGATACGATTGTAGAACAAGAGAAACATTTTTTCTAATAGCAAGAACATCGTGAGTTTAACCTGAGGGCAAAATAAGGGGTCACACCCTAGCAGCTGGTCTAATCAGGCCAACTTCCTAATAATTGCAAACGCTGGTAAATGATGTAAGCAGATAAGAAAAATCTCCAAACCTTCTCTTTTTCAAATTAGTCTTGCTAGTTGACCCAGATATGAATCTCAAACTCTTAATTTAATAGCATAAGACACAAGCAGTGACATATTTCCTTTAGATGACAGAAGGTTTGCTATCAGGACAACATTACAAGATTCAGAAAGATAATCAAATGCAGTTCAGCACGGGTCATTTTAAGATTCGAAGTTCAAGGTATGGTATAAAGTTTAAATAACTTTTCAATAAAGTTTGCATATACAAAAGCTATGCAGAAACCTAAGGCATGCGTAGCTACCTCTGCTAAAATCTCCTGAAGCGAGTGATTCCCTCAATGATTCCAATGCAACATTCTGCAAAATGAAACAGGTTACAAACTGATAAATCACATTTGAACATCTTAGAGGAAATTAGCAATGGCTTACTTCAAAAACTTCAAAAAGAATATATTGCTGTCAGAGATATTAACAAAAAGTAGAAAAGTTCACAAAGACAACTCAGTAATTATGCCAGGGACCACAATTATTGTGCAAGTTTTGTCGTCAAATTTACAAACTGAGGTTGGAAAAAGAATTTTTTTAAAAAAAGAGCTTAAAACTGGCAATTTCCATGTACAAATTGGAAAATATATGAAAACGTCTAAGCTTATTAATGTAGCACTACAGGCTTGAGTGCAAGGCCATTTGCTTGCAAACCCACCATTATCTAACCATCACTAGCAGTCAGCCAAAACAGAAAAGAAAAGGAGAATAAGGAAATAATGAATTACAATAAGCACTGGGTACATTATGGGTTGATTCATGGATAAGAATAGTTGAAATATACTTAAGTAAGTGCATTGCTCGCAAACAGATAACAGCAGTAAAGAAATGAGAATGATAATGCCCAAAGAACATAAGTAAATAGATGACGGTTACCTGGCCGATATGAAGAAAACTGTGGCTGTAGAGATTGTAAGTGACATTCCCAAATTTAATTGCACGTGAAAACTCTGGAGGCAAAGGCTCATTTGAAACAAAGGTTACCTGAAACGAAAGCGCACCAGCTATTATAATCAATTTTCATATATCATATCGCAAGTACCAATGCAGTGAACAGAAAGATATCATCAACCATTCCAAATTATTGAAAGTACTTAAAAGGAGGAAAGAGGATACAAAACCTGAGCAGAGGCACCCCCAAGTTCAATAATCCCAGTAGTCTGCAAAGGATCACCTCCAAGAGTACCAAGTGCATAGTTTGCAACAACCCAAGCATATACACCCTCATCAGAGCCTAACATATTCATGATATCCAACATTCAGTTTCTGAAGTTGTAAAAAACTAAAAACACAACCACGACCATGTTAGTATAATTTTCAATGCTCATTATCAAGCCCATATAAAAGTTATGCCTAATAATGGCACCTGCTATCATCTGAAATATATATATATATATATATATATTTTCATTACGAGCCGTTCTACAATATTGAGTCTATTATGGACCATTGGTGAAGATCACTTCATCCTGTTTACATTGATAATTCTTATAGTATAGCAATTCTCGAATACTAAGTCCGTATATTCTTATGAACAGTTGGTAAGCATTGTCCATTGGTCTAGAAAACCTAGTACGTAAATTTCAGGAATTGTAGAATTTCCATAATTCTAATAACAATTTCCATTGCCATGCGAAGCTAGGATACTTATGCTACAATAAGAACAAGCAAAAACAATCCTATTCTTCCACATTATCATTTTTATTCTGCTTTCCTAATTATATCACATTGGATTAAGTTAATTCTTGTTAACTACAATGTCATGCAAAAATAAAAACCAACCACATACCCGTAATTACAGTAGCCCAATCATCTCTGAACCTAAACCCAGACGCTCTAAGCACGCGTCTACACGAGCCCAATATCTTCTCCTGAACCTCAACATCCAGCAACCGCAACCCGGCCGTCGCCATTAACCTAATTTCAGTTTTATCCCAAAACTCCACCGGCACTTTCCCCTTCCCAAAATCCACCAACTCTGTCAACGACTCCCCGGCATTGCCCGGATTCTCCGCATACGACGACAATCCCGGATTCACTCTCACGCTTCCCAACTCAAAATCAAACTCATCGGTTTCACTTTTGTAACTGAAAACATGAATTCTCGTCCCTGTGCTGCCTCCGTCTATAACGACACCGTATCTAACAGAACTGTGAGGTTTAGGTTTCGCGGTGTGGATAAACACGTAATAACAAGAAATCATCAGAGTGATCAAAGTGGCGGTTAACGCGATGGGAATTGCAAACGAGCAATTTGATTTTGTATTCTTTGGATTTCGCGTGAAAAGGTTAGAGGATCTCGTAACGGGTCGGATTTGGAACTTGACTGGATCCATATCTCTCGGTTTAGAATTGATCCGTCTACGGGCATGCGATCGTCGCATCAAAGATTGGGAATTGTCGGAAATGCTAAGAGAATCATACGATTTTGTGAAAACGATAGTTGTAAGATTTGATTAATTAACTTTTGTTAATCAAATGAAAGAGACGGATACAAGGAGAGGGCTTTCGTTAGGTTTCGCCCTCTCTCTCCGCGTTCGGGTCGATCTGGTCGTAGTGGTTATGGAAATCGAATGACTGATTCGATTCGATTTGAGCGCAAGTCTGGGAGTCTCCTTTTT
This sequence comes from Cedrela odorata, assembly GCA_035584115.1. Lineage (NCBI taxonomy): Eukaryota > Viridiplantae > Streptophyta > Magnoliopsida > Sapindales > Meliaceae > Cedrela > Cedrela odorata. The sequence goes on along the minus strand of JAXCLQ010000009.1, from coordinate 6,316,216 downwards.
CAGACAAATGACCTTCAAATGATGTTCTTGCAGAATGAACAGCGTTCTTTTTCATTTTTAAAATTATGACCCCTCACCGTCTGCCTTGTTTCTTGTTGACTTGAGATCTTATGGATAATAATATTCGGATCCTTATTTGTTACATTATTATGAATAAAGGTATATAATTTTTATTTATATTAGATAGACTCCTAAACTTTATTAAAATCACTAATTATCTTTACATCTTAAATTTTAACACCAAAAAATATTTTAGTTATTTTAAAATAATTCAGAGGCACCAATTTTATACAAATAGACTATTTTTGTTAATGAAATTTTAATCATTTAATAGAAATTGGGACTTAATTGTTATAAATGAACAACTTATCACTCTTACTTGTAAAATTTTAAAAATACGGGGATCCATATGTTGTTTTTCCAAACTGATATTCGTTTACCGTTGGTATCCCGTTTCCTTGCAATGGTATCTCACAAGTTACGACTCTTTCGGAAATCCATGTTACAAGTGTTTGACAATTCCATGACTGTAGATGAGTTTTGCAGAAACAAGGTGGCAAACACTAGGGCCAGCCGGAGGACAGAGGTTTCGACGAGTGCCCAAAATTGCTTTGTTGTTTGAACTTTTCATGGGTGAGCTTGCTTGGTTATCTTATCCGTGCAGCATGCATGTAGCTCGTATCTGTTTTTGTTTTCTTGAAACTAAATCATTTAAATGTTCACAATGGAAGTAGCTGGGCAATAAGTGATCCTTGATGATTCAAAACATGTTTTGATAAGACAACAGTTGAGAACCCATTAGCAGCAGTTTGTGGTTCGTTATTCTTGAATATTTTTCAACAAGAAGAAGACAAAACAGCATTGCTAATCCTTTTGTTATATATATATATATATATGTACATTATTTGATGCTGATGCTAATACCTTTGTCCGCACCAGGATAAGGATTGGCTCTTCCCTTTATGATTAGTGCTTTACGTTCTGAACCGACGCATATCTAAAGTTGAGAGAAATAATTATGGGTTCCTGATCAAGTACATTTTGTGTCTTCAGCTGCTTTTCCTCGTCGGACAACAGTAGCATGCTATTTACACAATCATTTCGTCACATATATTACCAGTTCGTTTCATCCTATGTATGTCCACGCAAACTTTACATAATTTAAAGAATAACAAAGGAACCAAATTGATACACAGACTTATACTGCTACAACAGTCTTTTATCTTTATATCATCTGATCAGATAATATCAAATGGCGAAAGTAGAGATAAATTTTTATAAATTAAAGTGATTCTAGTCATGTCACTTCATCAAAACTTCAATGGAGAGAAAAAGAGAGATTGTGGGTAGAAGCACTTTTCTGATATTGACTTTTCCCCTCAGCATTGATTATGTAAATGTTGACTTAACCAACTGGCTTGACATTTCCACTTACTAGGTAAAAATTTGCGGGTACTTTGAGATCTTGGAGTACAAGTGACCTAAACTAATTGGCGGAATGAATGATGTCAGTAATCAAATGCTGGTAACTTTTGCCAGAGAATGGAGCTGGCAAATACCGCAAATTTTCAAAAGATAAGCGAATTAAAATCATGGCTAGTTATTATATTTCATCCTCATGAGGGTCTCTGTATCCATTAACTAGTGATGATAACTGTATAATTTTCAAAAGGTAAAGGGCATACCAAGAAATAGAGTAAGCAGAAATGAGCCTTCTTACAGGTAGTTGGATTTCTACTTTTCTTTTGGGAAAGTTGAATTTTGATTTTGTCAGCAACAAAAGAAAATGGTATGTATAAGAAATGAAATCACTCGTTATTATCTATAAATGAATAAATAGATGGCAAAATATTAGTTATTAAACTTCGATCTATCAATGTAAGAGGAAGACTTGTGGCTGTGGTTTTGCATGCAGCAAAGATATGAAAGGTCCATTTACCAAATTTACAAATTAGATTATTTTGCATAGTGTTTGACTGATGAATTTTTCCAGTTTGGTCTAGCCAGGAAAAAGACGATGCAATTGATTCTTTTGTCTTGAAAGAATCTAACCTTTTTCTTTTGAAAAGTAATAGAGATAATTAAACATGTTTCCTGACTCATCATATAAAGTTGCAAAAGAAGAAAATTATGAGCCTTTACACTATTCTTAAAGCTGGCTGATTCTGATTGAGAAGGTTTGACTGCCCACCAGTGAGATTAGTGTATATTTGCCATTGGGATGCGTGATTTTTTAATTCTGTTGTAGAATACAATCACTAATTGTTGTAATAAACATCGATTGTCCGAAGTAAAAATAAGCATTTAGTTGTTGTATTAAGAAGTATAATAGTTACAAATATGTCCGAAACCTCCAATGTAATCATAGCCGTCCGGATCATTTTAAAATCTTGCTGATTTTCATCAATGAAGCTGAACCAATGCTGTTAACATTTTGATTGTCTTTGTGGTTCAGCATCAGTTGATCAATTCTGGTTCGATAAACTGCTCTGCTCTTCCACCAAAGTCTTCTGCTGTGTTCCACAGGATGTAATTATTATTATTATTTTTTCTGTGGCAAATCTGTTTCTAGGCAGGAACAAAACTTTAAGGAGCAAAAGTGGTCAATTAATTATATAATAATCATCAGAATAATTGTTTAAATGTATTTGAGATGAAATTTTTGAGAGAAAATACTGCTAAAGTAGGGGAGTGGCGGACAGGCTTAAAACTGTCGGTTTATCTAATTTATGGTACTCTAGGAATTCAGGTTTTGTAACTTTGATTTCATAAAGTCAGTACAAGTGAAAGGATGAGCAATAAACAAAAGTTGCAAATAAAAGTGAGTGTTATAAGTAAATACAACAGTTTCAAACATAATCTTAGTTCCTTGAATTTCACTGTTTGTGATTGAATCAAAACCTGCCTTATGACAAATTCAGATGCTACCAAATCATGTAGAACTCAAAAGTATTTGTAATTTTCTGGAAGGAAGACCTTCCAATGTTTGTTAAACTTTACACAGACATATCTCATTATGGTCTTATCAATATCCAAATGTAAACCAATCAAATTATTGAAAAATACTTTGCTATAATTCTAGTAGATTGTGTGAAGAGCAGTTTCATTTATTGGAGCAACATAAAAAGTTGCTATATAAGAACAATCGAAAGAAACATGCCTGAAAGGTGAGTATGCATAAAAAAATGCATGAATGTATGAAAGTAGATAGACACAGCATTTCATAGGAGAACCATCAAAGTAAAAGGAAAGAATTTTTCACCGAGCTTTTGGTGTGGCTTACGAGTGGTTTCCCTTTTGAAGAATGAACTGTAACTATCACAAATTGCCAAAGACATGCACATTGAAGTTGAATGGGAATCTACTCATCCTCACCATCTACTTTTATAAACAAAGGATTTTGTTTATTAACAAAATCAATAAAAGAGAGTAGTACACTTTGTCACTCCATATATTATATATACAAGGACATCCTTCTCACAAGTACCAAAGTTTTGGGTCCTAGGAAGTAAAATATGGAGGACAACAGAAAGGTAGAGAGAATGGAGAGCCAAAGCCAGCTCTCACGGCCACAGCAACAGCAAAACGGCACTACTTTACTTCGGACTTGTTTCAATGGACTCAATGCCTTATCAGGTTTCTCTTTCCCTCTCCCTTGGGTAATATATGTGCAGTTCATCACGCCTTCAGTAGAATAAGAATATAGTTAAAAACTTTACTAGCATTTGACTTGAGTGTTCTGTTGTTTCAGTTTATTGTTATTCACTCATCAAATCTGTAAAGGTTTTAAGAACCGATTGGTACTGATTACTATATTTTTTTTCCTTCATGATCACGATGATTCTATTCTGGATTATCGAATATCTTCAGGTTGCATATGTCAGAGACTTCTGCTTGAAGCAAAAACTTCTCAACTGTATTTTTGAACTGATATGATCTGCCTTGTCAAGTTTCATATATGTCTTGGTAAAATTTCCCTGCTTTTGTTGCTTGCAGGACATAAAGAAAACACCATGTTTTAATTTCCACTCTAGACTACACAAGCTTCTGATTTTTATTCCTCACGAAGTTGACAAACTATGACCAAACTTTTGCCTTAACTTAATCTGATTCTTTATTAGAACAGTGTTTATCTTGCTTCTAAAAGCTAACCAAATTTATATTTCTTTGTGTTTCCTTTAACATGTTGATTAAAAAGGTTTCCAGGATGAGGTTTGATTACTACAGATGATAACAAATGTCAAATTGGTTACCATGTTTTCTCAGGTGTTGGGATACTATCAATTCCTTATGCACTTTCTCTTGGAGGGTGGCTGAGCTTAATAATTCTTCTTCTAGTGGCAATTCTCTGTTGGTACACAGGTTTACTTCTGCAGCGATGTATGATTGCACATCCACTCATCAAAACATATCCTGATATAGGCGACCTAGCATTTGGATATAAAGGAAGAGCTCTGGTATCAATCTTCATGTATCTTGAACTGTATTTAGTTGCTGTTGAATTTCTGATATTAGAAGGTGACAATTTAGACAAGTTGTTTCCAAACATGGGTTTCAAAATTGGTAGCCTAAAAATTGGAGGAAAACAAGGCTTTGTTCTGCTCACTTCCCTAGTAATTTTGCCCACAACATGGTTAAGGAATCTGGGAATTCTGGCCTATGTTTCTGCTGGTGGGATTCTGGCTTCTGTTATTCTGGCTGTTTGTGTTTTATGTGTTGGTGCAGTTGATGGTGTTGGGTTCCATGAAAGAGGCATGCTTCTGAACTGGGGAGGTTTGCCCACTGCTATAAGCTTGTTTACTTTCTGTTATTGTGGCCATGCTGTTTTCCCCACATTGTGCAACTCCATGAAAGATAGAAGGCAATTCTCTAAGGTAAAACATGCTAACATCCTTGTTAGAAAATGAAATTTTAATCACAGAAGTTCCGTTAGTGCAAAACTAATTCATTTACTATTTCTCTTATATTGTCTTTCATTGCAGGTTTTACACGTCTGCTTTATTGCAAGCACTATCAACTATGGTTCAATGGCAGTTCTAGGATACTTGATGTATGGAGATCATTTGAAATCTCAAGTGACATTAAATCTTCCTCTAAGAAAACTCGGTACAAAAATAGCAATTTACACAACTCTAATCAATCCCCTCACCAAATATGCAGTGATAATCACTCCAATCGCTACTGCTCTTGAAGACACATCTCATTTCCGCAACAGCAGATCTCTTAGTATCCTTATTAGAACTGTCCTGGTTATCAGCACAATGATTGTGGCCTTGACAGTTCCATTTTTCGGATACGTTATGGCATTCATCGGTTCATTCTTGAGCGTCACAGTCTCAATATTGTTTCCATGTCTGTGCTACCTTAAGATTAACAAAGAAGCTCAAAGTTTTGGATTAGAGCTGATGGCAATTGCTGGAATTTTGGTGGTTGGTTCATTGGTTGGTGTACTGGGCACCTACACTTCCCTGAAACAAATTGTAAACCATCTCTGAAATTTGATTGAGATGGTGGGATTAAGCTTTTATGTTAATAAGATCACATAAAACTACTATTAATAGGGATTTTTGCAACCGAAGATGCAACAAGACATGCAACTGAATTAACAAGTCCCACAAAGAAGAAAAGCACTTAGCACTATCACAATTTCCTTAATTCATGTGAAAATTAAAGCAGACGAACTAATATACTAAAAGTAGCAGAAGTAGCAACATAACTAGGCTTATCAGAAAAGTACCAATTTTTCAGTTTAGGATATTAATAAAGGTGGAGAATGAGAAAAATAGGTGCAAAACCCTCTTAATTATTACAATAAACAACATAGCTCTTATCCCTTCATTGTTAAAAATCCCTGTATTCCGGTTACAGATTCAAATAATTTCTCTGTTGAAAAAAAAAAAAGTGTAGGCGTGGCTATATATTATTCACTAATTTTGAATGATCTATCATGTTCGTGGGTGCAGTTGAATATTGCCAATAAACAAAAGTTCTTATCTTTGCATTCCCTCCACCGGCTCTAACGAACAAACACTCAATTCAATAGCTTAGCTGCAATGGCGACAACCCCATTTCCACCAATAATTCAATCTTCTCTTTCAAAACTTTACACAAATATAAACACGCAAAGAAATGACACTACGAACCCGCTGTCTTTGCTACCCAAATGTACCTCCCTCAGAGAGCTCAAGCAAATCCAAGCCTTTACCATCAAAACCCACCTTCAGAATGACCTCAATGTCCTCACCAAGCTTATCAATTTCTGCACCCAGAACCCCACAACCTTATCAATGGAACATGCCCACCTACTGTTCGACAGAATCCCGGAACCAGACATTGTTTTGTTTAATACTATGGCTCGTGGCTATTCCCGCTCCAAAACACCAATTCGCGCAATTTCTCTCTTTGTTGAGGTTCTAAGTTCTGGTATTTTACCCGATGACTATTCATTTCCATCTATGCTTAAAGCATGCGGGTGTATAGACGCTAAAGCATTACGAGAAGGTAAACAATTGCATTGCTTTGCTATCAAACTAGGGCTGAATTACAATGTATATGTATGTCCTACACTTATAAATATGTATGCTGAGTGTAATGATGTGGATGCCTCTAGGCGGGTTTTTGATAAGATATCAGAACCGTGTGTTGTCTCATACAATGCGATCATCACGGGGTACGCTCGAAGTAGTAGGCCAAATGAGGCATTGTCATTGTTTCGCGAATTGCAAGAGAGGAACATTAAGCCTACTGATGTTACTATGCTTAGTGCTTTGTCATCTTGTGCTTTGTTAGGATCACTGGATCTAGGGAAGTGGATACATGAATATATTAAGAAATATGGATTTGATAAGTATGTGAAAGTGAATACTGCACTTATAGATATGTATGCAAAGTGCGGGAGCTTGGATGATGCTATTTCTATCTTTGATAACATGAGTGTGAGAGATACACAAGCTTGGTCAGCAATGATTGTAGCATATGCAACTCATGGGCAGGGTCATAAAGCCATATTGATGTTTGAGGAAATGATAAAGGCACGACTGAGTCCTGATGAGATTACATTTCTGGGGCTCTTGTATGCTTGCAGTCACACTGGACTAGTGGAGGAAGGTTGTAGGTATTTTTATAGTATGAAGGAAAAGCATGGGATTGTTCCTGGAATCAAGCATTATGGATGTATGGTGGATTTATTTGGTCGAGCTGGACGCTTGGACGAGGCTTATAGGTTCATTGATGAATTGCCAATCAAACCCACCCCTATACTATGGCGAACCTTATTATCAGCTTGTAGTAGCCATGGCAATCTAGAACTGGCGAAGCAGGTCATTGAGCGAATTTTTGAACTAGATAACTCTCATGGTGGGGATTATGTGATCTTATCAAACCTGTGTGCAAGAGCTGGGAGATGGGAAGATGTGGATTTTTTTAGGAAACTGATGAAAGATAGAGGTGCAGTGAAAATTCCTGGCTGTAGTTCCGTAGAGGTGAACAATGTAGTGCATGAATTTTTCTCTGGGGATGGAGTGCAGTCTGTCTCTACAGATCTCCACAAAGCACTTGATGAGTTGGTTAAAGAATTGAAGACGGTTGGATACAAACCGGACACTTCTCTGGTCTATCACGGGGATATGGAAGACAAAGAAAAAGAAGGTACGCTTAGATATCATAGTGAAAAACTGGCCATTACTTTTGGGCTCCTAAACACTCCACCTGGGACAACAATTCGCGTTGTGAAGAACCTTCGGGTGTGTGGGGATTGTCATTCTGCTGCTAAACTTATATCATTAATTTTTGATAGGCAGATAGTCCTTAGAGATGTCCAACGATTCCATCACTTTAAAGATGGGAAGTGCTCTTGTGGAGATTTCTGGTGATAAAATTGTTTGAACCTAAAATCATGACAATCATAATGGAGAAATGTATCCCGGCCTTGTCTTGTTCTGATTTCAACCACAGCAATTCGTGGAAAGATTTGTCCATATTTCATTACATCCAAGCCTTCACTTGTGCACCAAGTCATGTCACAAGTGAGAAAGCACTAGATGAGGTTTCCCATTATTGATCTCAAACAATCCCACTTGGTATCCCCATGTAAGTTAGGGATCATTAACTTCAAAATTTGAGAATTCGGATATTTTTGACACGAGAAGAGATTCATTTCAACCAATCGGAAATAATCTAAAGTCTTGTGTTTGGTAATGAAGTTGCACGTGTACAAGGATTTTTTCCTTTCGGCAATATAAAACTGACCTGTTGATTTCAGTGCTTCTAACCTTGTATGAAAGTCATTCTCTTGCCGTTTCTATATGATTTGGTAGTTGAAAGTCATTCTCTTGCCATTTCTATGTGATTTGGTTGTTGAATTGATATTATACAAAATTGTGGGGTTAGGCTGCTATGATACCATATTGAAATGGCATTTTAACCAAAAACTTAAATTTGAAGGTAAAAATTATCTAAAGTTAAACTTGAAGGTGAAAATTCAGACAATTGTATTTAAGTGGCTTAATATCACCCAAAATTATTGTAAATGATTACTCTGAATGTTTGTTGCACATGGTTGGACAGATCTTGAATTACATCCTGGCATTATAATATATGCCAAACATAGACTCAACGTGAGTCATGCTCAAGGTTTCCAAATGACCATTGTAATCTGGTCAAGATTTGAATGAGCTTCTTTATGCTCAGACTTTGACGTCGATTCCGCAAACTCTCACAAAAATATATAAAGGAACAGATATGTAGATAGCATTTTTTTCACAGCAAAACAAGAAAATATATCAAATATGTGCCCGTAATTATTCTTCACATGGTCATTTGGCTATAAATGTAGTCATTTACACGACTGCATTATCACCTCTCTCTTAAAAGAAAACCGGAAAGTAGAAGGAGGGTTGGAGAGAGATGACATCCAACTATTCAAGCCTTATCATGTTCTTAATAATACGGTCTCTAATAGTTGTTTGCCTCTCGCAGCGTTTTGAATTTTTCTCCTTCCCCAATCAGGTCAGTGACAATGAGCTTGTTTAAAAAGAGATATCATCTCTGTAATTTCAACAATACTTCAACTTAAAGTTATTCTAATTAATTTACCTTTCTTATTCAGTGGCCAGGATCCTATTGTGACACAAAGAGAAGTTGCTGCTATCCAACAACTGGAAAACCTGCATCAGATTTCAGCATTAATGGGCTTTGGCCCGCTAACAAGAATACCTCATGGCCTGAAAACTGCAATCCTCACAACCCTTACAACGAATCCGAGGTATCTAGATTCCGGATATATTTGGGATTGAAGATATTGTGATTTTTAGTTAAACAGAAGCATAACATATAGACACATATTCTATTCTTGCTTTGTAAGTTATAGAAATTGTGTTGTTGATTTATGTGACTAACAAGATATGTAAGAAAAGAAACGCATCCCCCTCCTGTTACAGTAATAGCAATATTGTCACGAAATGTTAGAAAACAAGCGTTCATTTGCAACCTTTTGTGTCACCAAACTTAAGTTTGTTAGCTGAAATGCACAGATCTCAGACCTGATCCCTAAAATGGAAGTTAGTTGGCCAACTATTTCATGCCCAAGTCAGAACAGCCCAAGGTTCTGGAAACATGGTACATTCTCAGAGTCTGCCCTTGACCAGCACAACTATTTTGAAAAAAGTCTCAACCTCAAAAAAAGTGTAGGCCTTCTCCAAATTCTTAAAAAATTAGGTTCAAGACATTATGCTATTGTTTGTTCAGATATTACTTTATAAAAAAACTGTCCTTGAGGACTAGTTTTAACAGAAGCAAGAAAATATATGATGCTACAGTCATTGAACCAAATGGGAATTTTAACGATTTGCCAACATCATAGAGACAATTAAAGGTGCAACTGGGCATACCCCTGCGGTGGAATGCAATGTCGATGCAAAGCGTAACTGCCAGCTTTCCCAGATTTATTTGTGCGTTGATAAATCTGGATCGAAGCTGATTGAATGTCCTGTGTCACCCAACAGGATATGTGCGTACGAGATCTAATTTCCTGTCTATAGACATGGTAGAGGACTTGTTGGAGCAAGTTGTAGAGACATGATCTATTGTAGCATCGATGCTTTGCTCGAAACAGTAATATTTTCGTAATAAAAAGGAAAGAAAGGAATGCAGTGTTGATGAACCATTTCTTCTTGAAACAATTATATATCTCCAATTGTGGTTGAGTGATGTCAAGAGGAGAATATTTTGGTTCAAAAAATGTTGCTTTGCCTAAACAATTATGATAAAGGACTTGCAGTCACACTGGATTGCTGGAGGACAGTTGCTTCTGTATTATGAGCAATAAGTATGAGATTATTCCACAATTATGGATGTATGGTGAATCTACTTGGTTAAGCTCAATGAGACTTGTATTTGATATTGAGTTGTTGTGACTTTGAAGTTAAAATTATTAGAACGCGAGTAGTTTCCACTAATAATTAGTGTTTATCAAATACTTTTGATGTGCTTTTAAAGTTAAAGTAGAATTAACGACAGTTTAAACATAACTATATCTATAGTGGAAATGGTTGTACTACATGAGCGAGTCTTCACTTATGCCCCTGCTCTATGTTTGTACATCCTATGCTTCTGTGGCCGGATTTGGTACTTCAATCAAAATTCTTGTGCTTTAAACTGATGAATTGTTTATACATCTTATCCTTTTCTCTCCCACAACTCGCGTGGAAACTATTTGTGCCACCCAGAGCTACCGTAACAATTTTTATCTGCAAATTCTATATATTTTCTGTGACATATCGTTGACGAGATCTTGATTGTATCCTACCATTATAAAATATGCCAAAAGTTGACTCAACTTGTGCCATGTCCATGGTGATCAAGATTTGGATGCGATTGTTTGAGCTCAGACTTCATCTTGATTTCCTGAACTCACATTTAATTAAATGATGAATATCAAAATAAGAAAAAGGATACATTGAAAACAAAAGCTCAAATAACAATCTTTAGCACATTTTTCACAAAATAATAAAATATATCAGCATGGTGCTTTACAAGTTCTGTTCACGTGATAAATTTGTTTATAAATGCAGGCATTTCCACCATTGCATTTTCACCTTTCTCTTAACAGAAATTCAGGAAGCAAAAAGGAGGGGATGAGAGAGATGACATCCAACCATTCAATCTTTACCAAGTTCTTGATAATACAGTGTATGATAGTTGTGTGTGTCTCGCAGGGTTATGATTTTTTCTTCTTTGTGCAACAGGCGAATGAGCTAGTTTCAAAAGAGATACCATCTTGTAATAGCAGCAATTAATATTTATACAAATACTTTAGCTGAAATTATTCTAATACATTTACCTTTCCAATTCAGTGGCCAGGATCGTATTGTGATACAAACCAAACTTGCTGCTAACCAACAACAGGAAAACCTGCTACAAATTTCAGCATTCACGGGCTTTGGCCAAACTATAATAATGGCTCATGGCCCGAAAATTGCGATCCTTAAAACCCTTACAATGACTCCTATGTATCTATATTATATCTGGTCTGCAAGTAATAACAAATTTGATGTTAATTGATATGACTAACAGAAAATGTAAAAGAAGTGATATCAAATGTTACAAAACAACCATTGATGGAATTTGCAGCCTTTTATGTCAACAATACTTGTTAGTAAACTCAGGTTTCTTATCTGAAATGCAACAGATCACAGACCTATCCCCAGATGCAAGTTAGTTGGCCAACTCTTTGATGCCCAAGTGGGAATGGCTCAAAGTTCTGGAAACATGAATTGGATAAACATGGAACTTGCTCAGAGTCTGTCTTCGACCAGCACAACTACTTCGAAAGAGGTCTCGACCTCGAAGACGGCGTATATCTTCTCCATATTCTTAAAAATTCAGGTAACCCCTTTCTTCTTAAATCATTTTTATAATGTCCTTAAACACATTCAAAAAAAATTATGACGATATTGCAAGAATTGAACCAAACGGATGATTGTACAGCTTAAACAGCATATTACAGGCGATTAAAGGTGCAAATGGGTATGCCTCTGGGGTTGAATGCAATGTGGATTCATCGGGTACCAGCCAGCTTTACCAGATTTATTTGTGAATTGATAAATTGGATCGAAGCTGATTGAATGTCCGGAACCGACAGCCGGCGGTGTAAGTCCGAGGTCGAATTTCCTTGCCTCTAGAGATCAGTTCCACAATTTCTTGATCAGAACTCGAAAGATTAAGAGGAAAAATAATAATAATGAAATTCAAAGTGTTGAGGAGATAGTGCAGAGGTCCATTGTTGGTGAAGATGAACCATTTTCTTCCTGAAACAATTAAAAATTACCGAAGATTCAATTGAAGTTATTGAAATATTCAAGAATATGTTGATCCAATTATCAGTAATCTTCGACCTCTAAATTAAACTAATCAGAACTTGAAAATCAAATGCAACAATAATTTAACAGTGTGGACGAGTGTGAATGAAGGAATTGTGGGTGTCGAAGTATTTCCGTGTGAAAGCAAATGGTAGACGTGATGTCAATTGAGGAGCAGAATTTTTTGTATAAAATTCAAGTAATTTATTGCTAGAACCAGAACTAAACAAATCAGAATTCAAACAACTATGATAAGGTTAAGGTGTGCTTGTATTGGCAGCTTTAACTAGCCCATTGCTAACCAATCTATGACTTGCACGCAGTGACACAGACACCCATCGCCAATCTATCCAATTTCATATGCATTATCATATCATAAGCAAATTAGAAAATTGTTTAACTCCAACTTCTAACAAACCTGCCCATATGATGTCGGAAAGATAGAAATGATACTGTTTCTTCTACATTATAAGTCCTATTCATAAATTGGTGTTGAGTCGACCATCATTACATTTTAAATTTTGAAATCAGAGGATATGTAATGATATAAATACCAAAGAAAGGGGCAGAGAATGAAAGCAAGAAAGGTAAAAACAATGAATACGACAGACAAAATTAAATGAGAGAGCCGACACTTATGGGAGATACCTTACACAAGTAAACGACCCATATTATCATTGCAATTATTAACGTTAAGAATAACTACAAGTAATAAGCATATACTGATCCGGATTCTCTGTCAATCCAGTGCCTTTCATTTTCGCCTACAAATACAATACAGCTATCATATCGTTTCACACCATCTTAGCTTCCTTATATGCGTTGATTCTAAACCCTTTTCCCCATTGAGAAAAACACAAAAAGAGATGGAGTCCAAGTACGCTTCTTTGTCGATCAAATTACTCTTCATTCAGTATTTGTCAGTTCTTTGTGTTTCCCAGAACTTCGATTTCTTCTACCTTGTTCTGCAAGTAAGTGATGATTGATGAGTGATAATTCTTTTGTGGTTTGTTGGTTTGTTTGTTAAAATTTGTGGGTTTTGCATTTTGTTGTGATGTAGTGGCCAGGATCATACTGTGATACAGCAAAAAGTTGCTGCTATCCAACGACGGGAAAGCCGGTAGCAGACTTCGGCATTCATGGACTCTGGCCAAACAAGAAGGATGGCTCGTATCCATCCAACTGTGATCCTGGTAGCCCCTTCGATCAATCCCAGGTACTTCCACTTCTCAATTTTATTGCAATCTCCGTACATTTACCGCATTATACAATACTAGTTATTATCCGACAAGCAGTAGAGAATCTACTTCAGTGCAAGAATTACTACGTTTCTTATTTTAAAAACGTTTTTGTGATTACTCTAAAATATATTGGAAAAAGAAGAATGTTTTGAATATCTGACAGCGTTTTCCATGAATGCGAACATAAAAGAAACGCTTTGTAAGTGGAGTGATTGCTGATCACTCGCCCTCTCTTTAGCACTACGCAATTACTGTGAATGATTGACACTATTCAAACATCTAATAAAGACAAATCTCTTTTGCTATAAATTTCGTTTCGTTTTCGTTTCAAAATAATATAACACTCAGAAACTGTCCCGTGTGAACTCAACAAAATTAGCACAAGTAATCCTTTTTTATCATTCGTGGTATAGATTACAGACCTGAAAAGCAGCTTGCAAAAGAACTGGCCAACACTGGCTTGCCCAAGCGGCAATGGCTTAGAATTTTGGTCACATGAATGGGAGAAACACGGCACCTGCTCGGAATCCGTCCTCGACCAACACGGCTACTTCCAGGCAGCTCTCAGCTTTAAGAACCAAGTAGATCTACTCCAAATTCTCGAAAGCGCAGGTGAATAGAAATTCTACTGCAATCATCTATATTTTTCTTCAGGTTTTTACGTATAGAACCAAATTCTAATTTTTATTTATGTACAGGAATACAACCAGATGGAAATCCTTACAGCTTGGAAAGCATTAAAGATGCGATAAAAGAAGCAACTGGGTTCACTCCATGGATAGAATGCAACGTTAATCAATCAGGCAACAGCCAGCTTTACCAGATTTACTTGTGTGTAGACACATCTGCCTCAAAATTCATCGCGTGCCCAGTGTTCCCGAAAGGCAAATGTGGTACTCAGATTGAGTTTCCTTCCTTTTAGAGGATGCCTGTCATTTCTTCATTCAATGTTGATGATACATAGTTTGATTATTGATCTTGTGATATTGTACTAAAGTAGTTGCCTTCCTGTTGCCATTTGGTGTTAATTATGGCTTCTTTGCTGCTCTTCAAATTGCATTAGTTGTCAAGTTCATGGTAACTTCTCAAAAAGTAAACTCTTATGAGTGGTCTTAGCCATCCTTTGTCTTTCCCATCCTTAGAACCAAAATTGATGATATCGTTATATCTCTCAAATATGCAAAAGCAGTCACTCCAAACAAACTTGTGGTCGAAAATGATACAATATCAAATAAGATAATTTCCAAACCATTTCATGTAAAATTTTAGCTTACAATATTTGTAGAAAATGGTTACATATATCAAAAGAAAAGAGGGTGTTTACTTGGGTCATGCAACCAATTCTCCCTCAATCAAGAATCAAGATTCTCTATTTTATCTGAATTAATATTTCATTCTAACAGAAGCTCAAGCAAGACAACACCTACTACTTTATCTCACAACTCACAATTTAGTGGAAAATTTCTAGATGTGGCGATCCCATCGAATAAATTGTTGATTCTTGGACATCCCTTCCTTTGTATGGCCTTATACAGAGAAAATGAACAATAACTTCCCCTTATTAGGTACAAGTACGAGTATTTTTGTGGGAAAAAAGCTTTTTAATTCCATGACTTGTGCTCTCCTTGATGTACACGAAACATTTCCTTTCCATGTGAAAGCAAATGTAGATGCATTGTTTAGGAGGAGAAAATAGTTCCCCATTTATTTCCCTAATAATTTAATTAATAATCTGAAACCGTCCGAACAGGTTTATTATGTAAAGCCAATTGGGTGGGAGGCCCATGTCATTGTCACGTTTCACCAAAACAGTTGACTTGTATTATTGCCACTACCCACCAGTTCAATTGGTCCTACCTGTAGTAATTGGCATTTGTTTTAGTAGACTTTTAGTAGTAAACCATATTAAAGAAAACTTCAAAGCGTTACGGTTTCCTTCATTGCATCATTAATCTGGAACATAATTTGTAGAACAAGTGCATTGACAAATTTTTAATTTCTTTTTTCAGTTGATAATGAGACAAATATTAAAATAAAATCTTGAGTTTGTTTTTTATTCGGGTTTCTTGATCATGTTCTTTCCTCGAAGAAGGGAACATTAATTTTTTAATAACAGATTGATGCTGGAATATATGAAATAAAATAATAAGAGAAAAGAAGTACAAAAATGCAAGCAAACCATGTAATAATAAATGAGCCGAAACTCGCAAAAAGCATATACTGTTCCGGATATTCTGTCCATAACCTTCCTGTTTTTGCCTATAAATCCATCTATCTACCAAGTGCTAATCCCATATCATAAGAAATCTTATAAAGTTGCCAGAAAGAAAGAAAGATCATCAATCTAAAGATGCAAATCAAATTTTCAATCTGTATCAAGGTTTTGATATTACAGTATCTCTCAGTTCTGTGTGTTTCACAGGACTTCGATTTCTTCTACTTTGTTCAACAGGTAGGCAGATGAGCTTTCTCTGTAATGTTGATGTCTCTCTTTGGATGATGCATATATGTTTCTAATCTGTTAGCTTTTGATCATATGCGCAGTGGCCAGGATCATACTGTGATACAAAGCACAGTTGTTGTTATCCCAAGTCAGGAAAGCCTGCAGCTGATTTCGGCATCCATGGTCTTTGGCCTAACTACAAGGATGGCTCATATCCATCAAACTGTGACCCTGATAGTGTTTTCGATAAGTCTCAGGTATTTACCATTAATACGGTTCAATTATATAAATGTCATATAGATGACTGATGATAATCGTCTCTCTCAGGCTATCTACCATTCCAAGATTAAGATTTTGGTGTCTATTAGTTCTGGCTGGCTATTCAGGATTTAGTTTGCTTATTATCTCTTCTTTATGTATGTCATGGAATATATATATAGATCTCGGATCTCATGAGCGATATGCGAACGAATTGGCCAACACTGTCCTGCCCTAGCAACGATGGCACCGCTTTCTGGACACACGAATGGGTAAAACATGGGACATGCGCAGAATCTGAACTTGACCAACGTGAATACTTCGAAGCAGCTCTCAAGTTGAAAGAGAAAGCAAACCTCCTACAAATTCTGAAGAATGCTGGTACGCAATTACACAATTTTAATGAATTAAGTCTTCTGTAAGCTTCATCTAATCAAACTTTCATTAATGTTGAAACCCTTTCAGGAATCAAACCAGATGATAAATTTTACGACCTGGACAGCATAAAAGACGCCATAAAAGAGTCTACTGGGTTTACTCCAGGAATAGAATGTAACGTCGATCCAGAACATAACAGCCAGCTTTACCAAATTTATATGTGCGTGGACACTTCTGCTTCAGAATTCATCGAATGTCCAGTGCTACCAAAGAAGAGATGCGCTTCCAGTGTCCAGTTTCCCAAGTTTTAGATCAAAAGAGTACTAGATTGGAAGCCCTTAACATCTCCATTTCTTTTTCTTTTCCTGTATTTTGCATATCTTTCATCAATTGTTGTTGCATTTCAAACGATAATCAATTACCCAAAATGATATTCCTTTTCCCTTGGGATCAATACGACCCTGATTCTGAACACAAGACCAACTTGACCACAAGTGAAGACACCGCAATCAAATTAAGCAAAGAGCCCAAGCCCACCCTGCCTGGAATCATAATACATATTGATGAATCAACCCACTTTTTCAATAATAAATGTTCTTTAATTAGACATTATAATATTTTCAATGAAATGGGGGCCAATGATAAAAAGTTAAGTGGACTTATCACTGCCCATTATTTAATTCGAATTAAATCCCGATCAAGTGAAATAGGCAAGTTGTTCAGTGGAGCAAAAGTTTTAAATATGGAAACCAGACATTAAATTAAAGTAACACTCATTGTCCACACCTTTATTAATTCGGTACAGCCCATGTACTATGATTACTGGTGCCGAGCTTTTCCGGTTTCCTTCATACACTTGGCGTCTTCATTTTAATCCACGTTGCATGCTTTTTTAAAGGCTTTATTACAATATAATTTTCATAATTCCTAACGCTTTAATATAATAATAATATTAAATATATAAATTAATATGACACATAATTTACTTTATTAATTATATTTAATTTTTATTATGTCAATATTTATTTAATATGTAATAATTAATAAAATTGTCACATTATTTAAAATAGAAATTAAAGTTATGATTCATAATTTTTATTTTTTATATAATTTATATATTATTGAATTAATATCAATTGAACGACTGAAATTATATTTTACAATATATTAAATACTCAATAATAATGTAATAATTAATAAAAATTGTGCGAAAGTGACAAATTTGGACATAGCAATTTTGAAT
>JAXCLQ010000009.1:6285960-6298197 GCA_035584115.1 Cedrela odorata | reverse complement strand
TGTTTGTTTAGCGAGAAAATCGAACGAAATGAAGTAATTTTTTTTAAAAAAAATGTATTATTGTATTTTGTGTTGCTACGCTTTTCAAGTTTAAAAACTTCACTTGAACTAAGCTCGGTAGTTGTAATATACTCGAACGAATTTTTGTATGTAACAAATATTGATATTTTTAGTGTTCAAGATTTTATTTTTATTTTTATTTTTATTTTTGTGCATTTTCCAGTATGAACAAGAGGAAGCTACACTATGCAGGCTGAAATGAACTTTTTTCCAGTTACCTCGATCAAATATTCAATTAAAACTGCAACTAGTTTGATTGTTCTCCAGTTGAGAACTAAATTTCTTGATCATACAGTAATGCAGTTTGAATTTGTTTCTGTTTTTCCACTTATATGCATATCGGCTGTTGATGTAATGTGGTCCCTACCTCAATGGATTTGGTGATCTAACAAGTTATCTCGTAAACAATATAGTTAGTGCTGGCTGCTACTTGGTGCGTTTCTAACTTAATTAAGTCATTGCAGAATTTTGTATAGCTTAGACCTTTTACAAGTCAACAAAGAATATTAATATGCGCATTGAAAGGTCAAAGTAAACTACTTTCTGTAATTTTCCTAGGTGGGGTGATACTAGGCCATGTTTTAACCTTGATGACTTGATCATTTAGTTGAATTATAGAGGAAGATGATATCTCAGTTTTCATGAGTGAGTTCCTTTATGGTTGTTCTTTAAGATTATGGTGAAAGTGTTGCGCGATTTTGGGGATTTTCGGAAGTTATTTCAGATGTTATAGGACCACTCCTGTTTTGATAAACTTTGATGTAGCTTTCTATAGCTCAATTACGAATTATTTCCATATCAAAGGATAGGCAAGGCCACCAGGTTTCATTTTTTATATTTTCTTTCAGTTTCATGTTATGTGTGTTTAATCATTTTTTTCTTTCCAATAAATCCTTCTTTGGCCGAATCTTTTATTCATAAGGATTTTGCCAAGACTTGTACTTGAATTCTGTATTTTAATTCTGTATTTTGCTAACATCTCATTTGTTGACTAATTGCTCTTGGAACTTGTTCTGGCTTGACAGTCTTTTCTCTGATGTTCCATCAAGAACTTATGCAGTGAAACTGTCATTGATGTAGTGGAAGCTTTCAATTGTCAAGCCAAAGGAGATGTTTGCAAAAAAACAAAAACAACTAACTGAAAATAAGATCTGAACCTTGCCTCCAAGAAGTGTAACTATCCTTCTACTTTCGCATCCTATGCCTGGATTGTATCTTTCTGAAAGGTTTTAACGGTCTGTGGCTACGTACATAATCTTTTTACACTTTATTAGCACCCCAGCTTTGTGGATTTGCTCACTGAATTCTGTTTTTATGAAACTCAATCATGTGTTGATCGCGAGTCAGTTGTATACTGGCTATTTTATGCTCAATCTCTATGGAAAGGAGGCTTAAAATTTTTGATGCAATTGTTTAAGCAGCAGAATGAAGAAATGGTACGGTGGTGTTTTAATTGCATCCTTGTTTACATTGTTGCTCCTGAGATATGGTCTCATGAAAAATCCTATTGGAGATAGTTATCTGACAAGTCCTGTCCCCGCTAATGCAAGTAATCCTCTGGAATGGATGCGTACTGCAGCTCTCCCCGCTGTTCAAAATCCAGGGAATGCTTCTCAAGTGATTTCAATTCATACCATAGCCTTCGACCTCTTTGCTCAGAGGAATATATCCAAGGAAGAGCAGCAATCTTTGCAGACCTGGAATCTATTGAAACATTTAATTAATCATTCTCAGGTTTTAGCAAATGGAGTAGAGGCTATCAAGGAAGCTGGAAGTGCTTGGAATAAGCTTATGGTGTCACTTGAAGAGGAAAAACTTGGTTATACTAATGAAAGTTCAGCCAGGAGAGCAAAAGAGAAACAATGTCCCCATTTTATAAATAAGATGAATGCCTCCAAACTTGACAGCAGCAGTTTTAAGTTGCAGGTTCCTTGTGGACTAACTCAGGGTTCTTCTATCACTATTATTGGGATTCCAAATGGTCTTCTTGGTAATTTTCGGATTGACTTAACGGGAGAACCACTTCCAGGGGAGCCTGATCCACCCATTATCTTGCATTACAATGTTAGGCTACTCGGTGATAAGATAACTGAGAATCCTGTGATTGTCCAAAACACCTGGACTTTAGCTCATGACTGGGGTGATGAGGAGCGTTGTCCATCCCCTTCTCCTGAAAAGATTATAAAAGGTAAAAGTTATTATTATATTTTTAATTTGTTGAGCGCAATGAAAGGTAAAAGTTGTTCATGTACTGCTTATGCATGTTTCATTCATCACATTAAAAACAACTTGGACTTTGTTGACATTCAAGTTTAAGACAATATTCTCTATTTTTCAAAATACCCATTTTAAACTCTCCACTCTATGTAGGGGCCTTTAATGTTGAAAAGTATATAGGGCGAAGCAATTATAACATTTGCATAAACTTCAGTGCATTTTCAATACGTCATTTAAGGTTATTAGTTGTTCCCTAGATGAAAAGCAATATTTTGTTGCGAAGTCAATGATTTAATGATTTTCTGAATGCAGTGTTCAATTCAATTTTAGTTGGGTCAATTTTTTATCATTATGATTTCTAGCAACTGAATTTATTAACTGGAATCATTTTCTAAGTGCTTCTCTCTTTGTGCATTCTGTTTACTTCCTCAAGGCTGGTCATAAATTACTGTTGTTTGCCTTGTTATATTCTGACATAACTCATCTACTTTCATGTCCTAGTGGATGAGTTGGATCAGTGCAACAAGTTGGTTGGTAAAGATGACAAGCAGCTTTCTACTACTAGCATGCACTTGAATAACTCTAGGATGTCCACAAAGGCACAAGAAGGATCTAAAACCAGAAGATATTTTCCTTTTAAGCAAGGTCATCTTTTTGTTGCCACAATTAGAGTAGGATTAGAAGGAATTCAAACTACCATTGACGGAAAGCACATAACATCCTTTGCTTATCGCGAAGTAATTTCTTTCATCTGTCTCTCCTGCAACTTTTGGAATTCTGTTATTTGAAAAATACCTACAAGTGAACTTATTTGCTTTTCTCTTGTCATATTTTCAGACTTTGGAGGCATGGCTTGTTAATGAAGTTAAGATTTCTGGAGACCTGAAATTAATTTCTGTCTTGGCCAGTGGTTTACCCACATCCGAGAATTCAGAGCATACAACTGATTTAGAAGCACTAAGATCTTCTCCTCTTTCTCTTCATAAACCAGTGGATTTGCTCATTGGTGTTTTCTCTACAGCAAATAACTTTAAGCGAAGAATGGCTGTTAGAAGGACATGGATGCAGTACGCTGCAGTGCGGTCAGGAGCAGTAGCAGTTCACTTTTTTGTTGGTTTGGTGAGCTTGACTATGTCTTACTTTCCACCCCCACACACCCCATTCCCTTCCTCTCAACAACCCCCCACCACCAACCCCCCCTTCTTCTTGGTACACAACATATCCTGGTTGTTGTACAGTGGAAACACGCAATAATTGATGAATTTTTTATTTTCTAGTAGGTCTCTTCAAACTTAGCAATAGCACATGTAGAGGTCTCAGTTTTGAACTCAACATTTGTGTTTAAGGTGTAAAGTTCTTTTAGTTTTATAGCCTATTGCTGAAGTACTTACCAAGTTTGAGGCATATTGCAGCATAAAAACCAGATAGTCAATGGAGAACTCTGGTATGAGGCACAGACATATGGAGACATTCAGCTGATGCCTTTTGTTGATTACTACAGTCTCATCACCTGGAAAACTGTAGCAATCTGCATCTTTGGGGTAAAGTCTTGTCTCTTCCTTATATCAGGAGAATTCTTCCTTTACCTCATTGACCTTGTCTCCTCGACAGACGGAGGTTGTTTCAGCAAAATTTGTCATGAAGACAGATGATGATGCATTTGCTCGTGTGGATGAAGTGCTGACTTCTTTAAACAGGATTAATGTGAATTCTGGGTTGCTTTATGGACTCATTAACTCAGAGTCCCGACCACATAGGAATACCGATAGCAAGTGGTTTATTAGCCCTGAGGTAATTTTTCCACTTATCTCGCTTTGAATTCAGCAACTTCAACTTGCCAACTTGGCTCATGGCTTGTTGAATGCTGCTAGCATTTGAGTCTTCTAGATCTTTACTTCCTGTAATTAACAAAAAAAAAAAAAAAACATGAATACTTGATGTAGTTCTTTGTTGTTGGATTATCCCAAAATATTTGGGTTGTTGCAAGAATAAGATAATTTGCACATTAGCAACCACAAATTATCCAAGATTATTTCATTGAAAACATAACTTTATTTTTCTGCTTCTCACATGTCCCCCTTGACTATTTGCTCTTATGAAGGAATGGCCTGAAGAGACTTATCCCCCTTGGGCACATGGTCCTGGTTATGTTGTGTCCCGTGACATAGCAAAGGCGGTGTACAAGAGATACAAAGAAGGCCGATTAAAGGTATGATAGTCAATTGTTTTTTTTAATTTCCCCGTCTTAATATAAACATTTTGGACTATCAATACCATTTACCTTTCCCCTACTGCTGTTTTTATTACATCTATTAGCTTAATGCAGTTTACCATTTTAAATTCTCATTGAACAAATTTAATGCTCCATATGGCAGATGTTTAAGCTAGAAGATGTGGCAATGGGCATTTGGATCTCAGATATGAAGAAAGAAGGTCTAGATGTTCGGTATGAGCAGGAAGATAGGATCCACAATGAAGGTTGTAAGGATGGTTATGTTGTTGCCCACTACCAAAGTCCTAGGGAGATGCTCTGTCTTTGGCAGAAACTCCAGGAAGGAAATGCTGCTAGATGTTGTGGCAATTGATAAGCATAGTCATATTCTTCACTGGGCTTTATGTAGCTAGAGTTAATATACACATCTGGGGAATCAGATTTTGATAGAAATAATTAACAGCAGGATTGAGCAAAATCAAGCAAAGGAAAGAGTTCATATATTTTCTCATCAGGGAAAGAACATAGGGTACTGGTACTGAGGGTTGTCCAAAATTATCTATTCTTGTACAAATAAGATAGGGAATATTTTTTAGTGGTGCATATTAGATGGACAAGGTATCAATGTCAAGTAGAGAGGAGAGAGATGCAATGTATGCACAGATACCAATCAGTATTAGGATGTTAGAAATGTTCACTTACTATATAATGTTGGCTCTATTCTTCTATAGTTTACAGTTACACGATTTTTTTTCCTTCATGATTTTGGTGAGGATTTGCATCGAGCATTCATAGAAAGAGTCCTGATGGGTTCTGTATCTTAAGAAACAAAATAGGAATTTTAGTTGGCTACTTAACCTGCCAATGTTATACAAAACAAAAGGGATTCTGGACGTCTAAATCCAAATCCGTGCACAGGAAAGTTCAGTAATTGAAACCTCAAGTTCCAGATTTGTCAACACTGGGAGAACAAAGAAAGTAAAACCCTCAACAAATGTTCTGTAAAACAAGGTCAAGTGACCATCATCCTGTGCCGTATCTTGTGTTGGGGAAGACCAAGAAAAGGTCGCTGCAGATTACTCCAACCATGAGAGGAAAACCCCGTCACTTCATCCACCTCCTTAAGGTGACCGGGGAAACGGCAATTCATCACACAGTGGTAGGAGAAAGCAATCACCATGAAAACCATCACTGACGTAATTGCGTGGACAAAATCAGTTAACCCAACTTTATGCCACTCATCTTTCGAAACCTCCTCTCCAAGACTAGAAAAAGCAAGAGAGAGTGCAAAGGCCAAGGACATGAATCATTTGGGTGCTAACTGGAGAGCAATCACCGTTGTTTGATACAGATGGGAGGAGCATTTCAGAGGTTAAAAGGGTTCCTGTGGGGAGAAAGTTTACGAGCATTGATGTTTTGGAGAGAGTCTTCTTCATTCCTTCGGCCACTGCTAGTCTTCTCCAGCCGTGAGCTGGAAGAGCTTGTTGGGAAGATGGGTTTGTAGATTTTGATTCCAATGTCTTCATTGTTCTCCATTATGTTGAGTAGTTATTGAACAAACATAAATAAGAGATTAAGACGATATCCTGATAGAAGTGAGTTCGTTCAATGTTGTAAGTGAGATTCTTTAATACTAGGATGTAATAACTGACTGTGATTTTGAATATCTAACGTTATCAGACGATAACTACCTCCTTCCCAACCGTTGCAACTGGTTTACAAAATGGCTAGCAAAAATAAATATTAGTAAACTATCAATGCATATTTTAATTCAACCGTTATAGAACTGCATTATCAATAGTTTTCTACATTGTCTTGGAAATTTCTGAACCGACCAGACACATGTCCCTGCAAAGATAATTAATTTTACAAACCATTATCAAATACATGCGGTTTCGGGTTCTCTCTTTTTATAGAGAGTAAGCAGTGAAGCCAACGTTTGGTATGAAAAGGTGTGCATGTTCCAGTTGGCAAATTCTACCAAAATGTAGGCTCAGTTTTCATATCACCAGGAGACTGCAATTTCAAAGTTAAAAAAGAAAATGACGATCTATTGTGTCAAGAACCCATGACGAGATATTGGAATCTCAAAGGCTTGCATTTTCTCCCCGCGACTGCAACCATTGCGATCATAAGATGCTATTTCATTGATGTTAAGATCAATGCAAGTTTTGATGAGCTCTTCTCCAACACGCTCAGCAGCCTCCTAGAAACAGAACAAGAACACTCACCAGTGAGATACAAAAGTTAGAATTACAGAAAGGGCAGCCATAATTAGCAGTGGGCACTGGCCAAATCTTTTAGTTTTCCCTCTGTAAGCAAGAAATATAATGCTTGATGTAATGCTTACAACGGTGGTACAAGGTGGATTTCCACGAATGAATTTCTGCAGTGTGCTTCCGTAAAACAAACAGTTTTTGTTTTGATCATCTACCAGCATAGCATATAACTGCTTCTCGGAACAGAAAACTGAAAGCCTTGGTTTTTTGGGTGTGCCATTAAACTGGTCAAAACATTTGAAAATCAAATATTGCTACAACAGCCAACCACAACAACTCATTAAAGGTCAGTACCGTGTCAATAAGAAAATGGATTTTTCATCCTTGAAACAAAAACATGATTTGACAGAGCAAATCATGGCAGTACGTCATGAAACTGAACGGAGAACCAGCAAGGCTTCAACGCATACACAACTGCGAAAAAGAAATCAGTGAAACATACCTTCTTTTGAATCCTTCTGTTTCGGATTTTGACACTTTCCTGGCGAGCATTTACCCTTGCTTCGACCACTAGTGGCTTTAAAAAGAAACCTACTCGACAGTGAAAGATTTACAGTCAATCCAGAATGCAAAATTACATGCTCAAAGGGTCTGTACTCTCTATGCAATTAAAATCAAACAAAAACTAGAAAATGGGATATAGTTTTTGCTTACTTATTCTCTGATTGGGTAAGAAGTTGAAAGGTTTCGGATAGGCTCCAAAGAAATCGCAAGTCTTGAATTGTAGAGCGGAAGTTTTCATAAGAGCCATGGTAACATTTAAAATGCCCAAGAACAGGAATACATGAGAAACGAGTTACATAACGCCTAAAGAATGAGCTACAAGAAATTTGTGACCACAATTTATCACAGAGGACTTTTATCAAACAAGTTATATGCGTAGTCCAGTGACCCTGTTGGCACTTCTACCGAAAATTAATTTTGTAGACGATACCGAACTTACCCTTATAACTTTCTAGGTATCACTAGAATGAGCAAGATGCTTCGTTTTCGGCCGAAGGAAACCCCAAATCCCAAATACCAGAGAGCCCAATATTGATCCAGAGAGTTATTGGGAAATACAATTTAAATGAAAGGAAATAAATAAATGTACACAATCCACATGGAATGGTGTACAGATACTTACGAAATAAGCAACAGCACTTGATTACCTCTCAATAATATCTTGGAAGATAGAGGATAAACATCAAAAGGAACATCAATCATTATTCAAACTTCACATTCACAGCTCAAAGATGTTCCACATCTTTCCGCAACCTGTTGTCTTCCTCTTCCTGTGGGCATTGCCTTATATATCCCCACTTCCAGTTTCCGTTTATAATCTATAATTCACCTGTACCTTATATCAAGAAAGATTAAAAAAAAAAAAATTCTTAATCCAATCTTTTTTTTTTATAAAGTTTTTGATCACTCTCGTGCTTCTGAAACACCAGAGATCTCATCTTTGTTTGAGAGACTGTTACAACACAGAGACATGTCTCTGTTTCTGCCTTTTATGTCAGGCTTCACAGGAAACATCACCACCAGAGAAAATCCTGAAAACCGAGATGAAGAAACACACCAAACAAATACAGATTCAAGTGAAAGAATCGTTCTCATCAATCCTTTCACTCAAGGCATGGTGGTAATTGAAGGGACGTCAAGCTTAGATTCTCTGCTGAGAAATTTAGTTAACAAAGATGGTCAGCCACCGGCTTCGAAGGCTTCAGTTGAGTCCATGCGGAGTTTCAAAATTGGTAACAGTGAAAAGGAAGAGTTTGGTGGTGAGTGTGTTATATGTTTAGAAGAGTATGAGGATGGTGAGATGGCCAAAGAGATGGCATGTAAGCATAAATTTCATGCAAATTGTATAGAGAAATGGCTTGGGATTCGTGGGTCGTGTCCTGTTTGTCGATACAAGATGCCTGTTGACGAAGAAGAAATTGGTAACAAGAGAGATGAACAAAGGAGAGAGATTTGGGTTAGTTTTTCATTTAATAGTAGTGGGAGAACTGGTGGAGATTCTAATCAAAACGAAACTACTGCTCCTTCCAGTGATTCTAGCGACGTCTCTTCTCCTAGTCCTATCCCTGATCAGGAAATTGAGAATTAAGGGAGTGTTTGTAAGAGTTTTTGTTTTTGTGTTTGTTTTTTGCTCTGGTATGGAATAACACGTACAGCGTCATTGCTTGAAATTAGAAATACTTTGTAATTTACATTGGTTTCTCGCCATCTTTCGGCCATGATTTTTTTCAAGTTCTTGACACAAGTTTGGGAGAATAACAAAAGAGGCTGCTAACTTGTTAAAAGTGTTGGTTGTGATATAATCATATAGAAAGTACCGACCTTGAACTAACTTGAAATGGAATGATTGTGATCAAATTGCAAAAATTTAATCTAGTTATTAATGTTAGTTTTATTACACGTTGCTTTATTCAAATTGATACAGTTGGAATCACCAGAATATGATGCTAAGGATTTTGTTCGGAGTAATTTTTTTTTAATTTCTTTAATCATTTTGATCCCTTGGTACCTTCCAAGCATCAAGAGCGTGGCCGTTGGATTTGTGCCCGGTGATTCTTGAAAAGTTGACCTGTCAATTACTCTCAATCCAACCCCCATAAACCCTGTAATCATCTTCAACAACTGATCCAATGGCGCAACCTCCAGGATAGTGAAAGAAAGTCCTGACTTTCTTTTGGCATAATTTTCTCCGTTCATCGTCACTAGACATCAACTTTTCTTGGGATTTAACTCCCAGGAAGAGAGAAACTGATTGAGACTTTGACAATTTCTCAAGCAATTGTACCATCTTTACACATTCGTCCAAGTCTTTGTCCTTCGCTAAATAATTGTATTTCACTGAAGGGTTTCTCCTGGGGTCTGTGCTGTCCAATTCAAGCTTTCCTCTTGAGGCTGGAAATGCAATCTTGGCAGTAATTGGCATCCTCCATGCGTTGAAGCTAATTGGTACAACTCCAGCTTGGATTATGAATCTGAAGTTATCTGCTATGCCCACGACTTCAGGTGGCTCAGGTAGCCGTTTTTGCGGCATAGTGTCTACCAAGCCAGCAATGCAAGGATTATCTTGCAGTCCTTGCCCAACCTCTTTCAAATCTGACGTGATTGGAATGTTGAAATCTTTGAGGTGATCGTGAGGTCTGATGCCTCTTAGCAATAAGATTTGGGGACTGCCTAATGCCCCTGCTGACAAAATAACATCAACCCATGTACTTGAATTCTTTGGCCGATTGAGTTGAGCTTCATGATTATGATTAGAGCTACCATTGCTATTAATGAACCTTATGCCACGAGCTCTGCTCTCATTTGACTTGCCTGCATCATTTGAACAGATTTTGTGAGATCCAAAAACTTCATATATCCCTAGTAAGATTGATCATACATGATGATTAGATCAAGAAATTTCTATATTCATAGTTAAGATTGCTTACCGATAGTATTAAAGATAATGTTCTTCACAGTTGTATTCAGAAGAATAACAATATTTTCCGGATTTCCTAGCTCCAGAAGATCGGCTGAGGTGTGTCTCTTTCCACATTGATCAAACACAGTTCCACCCACCTTTGTTCCCTCAATATGTTCCAAACTATAACCATCATAAGGTAGAATCCCTGCTTCGAGAAGGCCAAATTCAACAACAGTCTGCCATGGTGTCAACTCAGGTGCAAAAACTACCTTAGATTCTACCCATCCATAAGCCTCTTTTAGAAGCTACTCATCCCATCCGGCTCTTTTAACAAAATCCTTGCTAGCTCTACTGTAAAAATCGCCATTTATGGCTGACGATCCTCCAAGCACCCGTCCTCTATGGTTTCGAACCCCATCCTTGGAGATGAAGCTTTGTGCAACCGATGAGAACTCATCAGTTTGTATCAATGAGAACCCATAGCACCTCTTTAACTGTAACCAAGGGATTTCCATAAGGTGAGCCACCACGTTCTACTAATAGAACAGTGAAATCCTCAGATAAGGTTGCAGCTAGTGGGCGGCCAGTTGTGCCTCCCCCTACAACAATGTAATCAAAGGACTTTCCTGAGACTTCATTGATATCTGAAGTCATATAGGGGACTCCTTGTCCTTCAATAAGACAAGAATGAGATCATTGTTATAATTGAACGTTTAATCTTTTAAATCAAAATCGCGTAAGAATCCGCATTTGTGTGAGCACCTTACCTTGAGACAGGGAGGAAGAGGACAGAGGCAAGCTTAAGAGTAAAATGCTAAAGGCTGTGAGAATCTCATGACAATGAACCGTCTGTGGGAACTTCATTTTTGGTGTTTGTGCTTGGTTGAGGAGAGTGAAAGGGAAACATTATCTATTAATCCCTGCGGCTATATAATCATTGAGTTTCTCAAGCATGATAGCTAAATTGATCCTTAGCATTCATATATTTAACAATACGCATGGTCTGGGTAATGTTTCATACGTTATTTGTTGGATGTATGATGATGTTGCAGCAATGATTTTGTCACTGCTTCCATTTTACTTGAGTAAATACAATGAAATTAGTAGAAAATTAACGGCCCGAAGAGTCTCAACCTGGATGTCTTGGGGCAGCAATAACTGCAAGCACTAATTTTGACTTGTGGGGGTTAGGGGTCGTTGGATTATTTATAATGGGGGACAAAGTTGCTTTGTTTTAAAAGTATGATGAGAAGAATTTATGGAACTAATGAATGACCCAGATAACTCCGAAAATCTGATAAAATTTTCCATGAGACATGCCTCAATAGAAAACATAAACAATTCCTGAAAAACCTTGCTGGTCGACTCAGAGGCTGCACATGACCGAGTTTAAAAGTAGCATCCGGTTGCTTTCATGACCACTAAGAGTATAGGTATCAAATTATCAGTTGTTTCCAGGATAAAGAGTGACAAAGAGATCTATCCACACAATATTGTATTATACCTTCATTTGATATGGATATACTTTCAAAAGTTTCTTGGGGGCCCATACACATTACAATATACATAGTTTATAAACAAAAGATTTGCACTGAGAATCAAGTTCTCTACATAGACTATAATACTAAAACCCAACTATAAAGTTTCCAACACTCTAAAGGGGCCAATTAAGTTGTTCTATCCCTTGCAATTCAAGTCTATTGCTTTGGAACCTGATTCACTCTCATTCTGGTATTGGCTATTGAGATCAAATCTACCCAATAATCCAGAATTTCTCAACTGGTCACCACTTTTCTCTTTTTGGGTTGCTAATCTTGTAGCAAGCGGTTGCTCATCACAAAAGCCATCAGAAATGGTGCTTTCACTTCTCTTCCTCCCACTAGCTTGATTGCTTGAACTATCTTTACAAGGCTTGTCTTCTGGGTGAACATCCATTAATGGAAGTTCAACAGAAGTTTGATTAGACTTAGGAGTATGACCGATCTCTTTTATTGCTTGCTTCTCTTCCTTTCTCCCAGAACTTTCAGATGATGTCAAGGAGCTTTCCATGGAACATATTGTGC
>JAXCLQ010000009.1:6169139-6285735 GCA_035584115.1 Cedrela odorata | reverse complement strand
GCAAATGTCTCTGCACCTGAAAATAAGAGTTCCACTTGATTGGCATGTATCAATACACTATTGGGAATCAGCAACTGGGTTTGGGATATGGTTTACTGGTTATACCTCAATTTGTTCATGAAGTTTTCTTTGCACTTCCATTTGAACTTGGAGAGCTTGAGCAATCTGCAAGCTTTTGATAAACACAAAACTTGAATCAATTGGAGCTCTTTATAATATTATTATTATCACCATCTAAATTCAACAAATTGATTGGGACAATTTCTGACTATTACTCATTTAATTGGTTGAGAGTTCCATCACTGATATTCCTATTGCGATGCCCATCACTGCTATGATTCTCTCTGTAATCTGCAACAGAGACGGATAAAAAAAATCCAAAAAAGAAAATAAATTAGATAAGTTAACGATCATATATGTCTGCCTCATCTGAAGCATTTCAATCACCTTGCTTATTGTCAATGCCGGTCTCTGCCTGTTGGCTCTTCCCCAGTCTGTATTTCTGCAACGAGACAAATATAATCAAAATCATTTCATTGTGATACTGGTAAACAAAGAAGGGTGTACTCAAATTTTCGTTGTAATGAGAAAATTTGCCTGCAAATGGCTTTTCAGGTGGTATAAAGTAAGTCCAGGAATTCCCATCACTCTCATCAAACTCTTAGGTGTCGCCTCTGCCCAAAAAGAATTTAAAACTTAATGTTAAGATCAAAAAGGAAAAATCAAAATCAGATAAGAAGATCATTGAACTTGTACATCTAAATATATATATATATATATATATAGATACTTAACTGTCTGGACCTCCAAGCTGATTGACTGCTTCAACAAATCTTTGATGAAGTTCTGGAGTCCATTTAAGCCTAGGCTTAGCATCAGTAGATAAAACCAAGTTCATGTTTTGATTTTGCATGCCCATTTTATGTTAGGTGTAGGAGAGACAGATAGAAGACTAAAACACATATACGGGGGGCTATTGATCCTTTAAGCTATGTTGTGGGTTGATTATGTGGCAGCCATACTTCTCTTTATAATTTTGGGGGAGTTGGTTGCCTGTCCTATGTTCTCACTCCATATCTGGAAACA
Organism: Cedrela odorata; assembly: GCA_035584115.1. NCBI lineage: Eukaryota > Viridiplantae > Streptophyta > Magnoliopsida > Sapindales > Meliaceae > Cedrela > Cedrela odorata. The sequence continues at coordinate 6,284,649 of JAXCLQ010000009.1, read as the reverse complement.
TAAGTGGGGTTATGTTATGAGGGAATATATGCCATGAGCTGTGGCTCTTCCTTTCTCTTTATCTCATCTTCCATTTCATACCCACTTTTTTTTTAAATTTTATTTTCTTTCTTTTTTCTATGACTTGAAAGCGGTGGAGAGAATCTCTGATGCAGCAAAAACAGAGAAAGCAACACGGTTCAATTTGAGTCTCAAAAGAAGAGAAAAGAGGAAAAAGTGTATGGTTTGTTTTTATCTTGCTGTTTTCTCATTTATCTCTCACACATACACATACACTCTGCTTGATTCGCTTCTGAGTTAGGTTAGCCCCACCATGATGAATAATGGGATCAACTTTCCTTACAATGTGAGAAGTTTTGAAGAAAAATAAAAATTTGATTGAAATTTATACTCTAATGGATATTTCTTTTTGGTGATGAAAGGGAAACCCAAATGGGTCTCTCTCTTTTATATTTTTCTTTCTCCATCTCTTTTCCTTTTTCTAATTTTTATTTTTTGATGAGGGTGTGGTGGGATTGGCACATTCTTTTTGTTCTATATAGGGATGGAGGAATCAAAGAATCTAGCCTAGATTTTAGAACACCCAAACCTACCCTATTTTTGTTATAAAGAAATAGTCTAGAAAAAGTGAATCATATCAGCCATATTATAGAAGTGAAGTTAACTTGTAAAGGTTTAATAATCTCATACTATGTATTCTTCTGTGAAAATTGAACCAAAAAGACACATACATACATCTTTACTGAGATTGTCCAATTACAGGGGAATCTCAGGACTGGAGATTTTATACAGACTGGCATAGCTTAACATATAGCAATAATTTCACAAGTGGTAACATCAGTCAAGGACTCAATAATCCACCTTAATCAAATGTCAGCCATCCATACAAATTCAATAATAACGGAGAGTAACTCAAATAAGGATAAACAACTGCTAAATTCTCCTAAAAATCAGGCAGCTTTTAAGCTTGGAAGATTAGTTAAACATAAAACATGCATACCTTTGAATTAACTGAGTGCTAACTCAAACAGCATGGATGTGATGCAAAGCAAAAAACCATGGTGATAGTGGTTGTGATGTAAATAAATACCAACTAACTTCCCTAGGCAATACCAATATCATGATTCTCTCTCTCTCTCTCTCTCTCTCTCTCTCTCTCTCTCTCTCTCTCTCTCTCTCTCTCTCTCTCTCTGTGAAAAAGCAAAAATGCATAATGAAATTACAAAAAGGTCTACATAATATATAGGCTTATGCTTTCTTCTAATATGAAAGCAATAAATCAGAGTTCACTCTGCATAAAAGTCTCTTAAAGAAATATATTCCAAAGGAAGTGTTAGCTTTAATTCTGTAATCCATATCCAAGCTCAACCGAAGAAAGAAATTTTCACCACAAAAAGAAAAGAACAAAAGAAAAAGAGAAACCACACTGGCCAACAACAAATCCTAAAAGTCTAATGAATCAGATCGATCTTCAGATTTCTTGGTTTTCGGTCAAGAGTTTGATCTATGGAATCAAAGTCCAATGATTGATCTCCAAAACATTGCCATCTGAGTGCCATACATTCCGTTCCTCTGCTGTATAGATAAACAATTTCCTAAGATTCAAAGGTGAGTAAAATTAGATACCAAGTGTTATTTAAGCAGACAACTAAAAGACTAAGAAATTCATTAATTAATAAAGAAAACAGAAGATATGTACATGGATGCCTTTAAGATTGTCTGGATAATCTGATGTTATTAATAGAACATTCCAATCAGATGACTCATCACATTTGTATTAACTGTGTTAGTTAAGACAAACAGTAAAGAATAAAGACTGTTACCTCATTATTATATTGGATAGAATTTTTTACTTGAGATCAAAATGTTGGTCCCAAAAAATTAGCGGGTCCAATTTCACATCAAGAGAAGGTTCTTCCTGAACAAGCATCCGCTTCTTCATTCTTGATCTGTAATTTCTTTGGTGGCAAGCTCATAGTTCATATTCAAAAGAAAGGAATATAATTATTCATGAGTGTTCATGATATGTGGCCCGAATGTTTGAAAAACAAGAAAAGAGAGAAGAGTTATTCAACCTTTCTCTTTAACCAGCAGCTGTACTTGAAGCCCCTTTCTTGCTTTAAAATATTCCATCACTAGTAAAGGAGATTCTGGGATGATGCCAAACGGGCCCTGGTATTTTTTAGGCCAGTAAGAGAAGGTCCGGTGAATCAAAAGTCATTTAAACAAAGGTGTCTCATCAATTATTATTCTTTAAGGGGACCCATTACAGGAGATATCTCATAAATCTAAAAGCATGGAAAGAAGATGAGAAGAATGTGGCCCCAGGAATCAGGAAATGAGAAAGAAAAGGAACCAGTCACCATCCCATCAAAGAATAATGTAATTTTATAGCTGCAATTTTATTGTCCAACCTAGTAGCCTACTGAAAATGACGATAGCAATATGTCATTTATTAAAGTAACTCTACATTATCCAAGTAACTGTTCTAAGGTTTTACAAGAAAGAAAATATCAAATATTGAAGTTTGTATTCAAATGACATGGGCAAATTTTTCCTGCACCCCCAATAAATAATAAGTGACAGTTTTGAAACACAAGGATAAAACTACAAACATGTGCAAACTGACAGATATTACCGATATATGATAAGCACAAACAACTCCTGTAACCCAGGTGTGTGTTCAATGACAGAGTGCTGTGGCAAACACCCCTTCTTTTGTTGTGGTGGACAAGGTCAGCGTGCACTATTGAAGTAATAACAATCAAAAATATTAGAGAGAAAACAGGCAAACTCTTGTTTCATAAATTGAAAACAAGCAACTTCATCCTGTTTTCTTACAAGAAACAGAAGGTATATCAAAATAACACCATTTTATAAAATCCTGAAAATAATTTCCCTGCTGACAAGGTATAACAAGAACAGATGGATTTACAGATAAATTAGAATGTTCAAAATAAAGCCATTTTAATTGTAATGATGAATGAACTGGCATGCTTTCATTTCAGTAGACATGATTACTTGATCTTCATGTGGGAGCATCTACCCAGTCATGACTCATGATCTGTCTCCAACAAAAACGGTCCACCAATCTCACAAACTTCAATAGTTCAATGATATGTTATTCCGTGTAATAGGCATACCACAGAATCAAACTGGCTAAATAATATAGATCTATCAATCAAGAGAAAAAAATATAATCTAAAGATTAAGGAACAAGGAGTTCAACAAACTACAAAAATTTAACATGTGGCATTACATTTAAACTTACTGATAGTATGCATAGCTTCATCTTATGCCTTAGCACAAGTAAAAGTGAAGAACAATGTACAGGAATCTAATCCAGCACATGGCATATAAGTGGTAGATATGATTACTTTCGTCACCAAGACAGTGAATATGGCACTTGCCTCATTGAGTGATGTCCAATTTCTAGAATCTAGACAGGACATCTTTGTCCAAGACCCCACAGCTTTATTGATAGAGACAAAGTGGAATCACGATGAAATATTCCCTCAAATAATTCACAAACAAGGCTAACTCATTTCTGATGAAACAATACATCCATTTCTAACCATCTATTGATTGGCATGACTCTGTCACGGAACACAATACTGAGAAAGGAAACTGCATTTCTCACGAAAAGTGGACAAGAAAAGAGAAGATGGCTAAACGGAGAAACTGACATTAATTTAATTTAGCCTCTGTTCTTTTCTGAGTTGATCCCTCAACTTCCCAGTGTCATTTCCCCCTCAAATTTTGTATTCAACTTTAGTATAAACTAATAAAAAATGATAATATGATAATGCTACCCAACTATAAATATATTTTTCTCACTGTACAAAAAGTAAAATAATATTGTCATTTTCCAATTTTATTCTTTGGTCTTACGGTAAAAGGGATAAGTGAAGTTAACAAATTGTACTCTTTAGAACAGTAAAAAAAAAAAAAGGCAAATAAATCTTCCAGATCCTTGATGAAGATCACACCAATTTGACGGTAAGAGTATAACTTTCCCAAGTACTTCAGCTAAAGATTTGGCTTGTTTCTTCCAAGAAATTTAACCAACTCCGAACAAACTGAGGAGATATTTATTTGCATCACAGTGAAAATGGCTAATATCACTTAGGAACATGGTAATTTCCCTCACAAAATTGCAGCTTCCTAAGTTTACAGGTAATTAAAATCCAACCATTCCCAGCACCATAATCGCCCGTTAAGTGTATTAGGATAGAGGAAGAATGAACACTCAAAACTTACATCCATTTGCATTTGGAATCATTATCGTTGTTGGGATTTATCCCAACAATTATCACTATGTTCACTTAACTTTCTCCGTCTTCTGAGAACTTGAGTGAGCATATATAAACATAAAGGATGATAATAGCCTATATGCTACATTCTCGAAAGACCTAAAGCACTTAAAAGTAACAAATTTAGTTGCCCCACTCAAAATTACACGCTTATCCAGCCCTCATTATTTTATATCTTTGCAAGTGAAATCCAAGTCAGGCAACGCCTATGCATATAGGCTTTTTAACATGCGAGGCAGCGCTCAGGAAATTAGGGGTCGGCAGAAACCAAATCAAGATTTGATTTGGTTAGAAAATGTGTTGGTGAGATTTCGCTTTAAAAAAAAAAAAACTTATAATTGTCGATTCGATTTTTAGTTTTGGAATCAACTATACCAATCAAATCAATTCTTTTTTTATTTCAGTTCAAATCAAACTAAACCGAACTAAACTAACAAATATCAATTCCATTCAATTTATTTTTTATTATCGGTTCGATTATAATCTAAATCAAAATTAATAATTTTAATTTCATTTAAAATCTTGCACAAACCAAACCACTTCCCACCCCTACAGGAAATCCCTGTACATCAAAGAGAAATTACTAAACCTCCACAAGCAATGAACCCTAGGCCTTTTATACTGCCAAATTTACTTCTATCAAAATCCTAGATAAACCCAGATAAATTATAAGAACTAAAGATGGCCAGATAAGTGAAACTATAACAGGTGTCCAATATCTTGCCCATCTCCAACAAAAATACCAGATACCTTTTGAAAGAACATAACTTGAGAAATTCACACATAATAACATCCAAAACATGTATCTCATCAAAAGAAGCTGGTACTAGCCAGACCATGACAAAACTACACTTTAAACTCCACCTGTTTTGGGCAATTAGACCAAAAATTAACAAAGATTGTCCAAATTCTGGATTCTAATACAAAAGCTAAATATTTTACAATGCTTGAGAGAAGGGAAGCTCTCGTCAAGGAATGCAAGTGGTCGTTCTCAACTAGCCCACCATTTTTTCCGGCATCCTTCCCCGATTTCCGACGTCTTCTCAACGCATTCATCATTTTCAAAGCATTAATATGATTTAAGCAATCCATTGCAAATCAATTCCATTTTTAGCATAATCTAAACGTACACTTTTTAAACGAAGCATTTGCACAATTAGAGCCAACCTCATCGTACATTTTTTTGAACGAAGCATTTACATAATCGGGCTAGACGGAAAATCCTATATTATGGATACCAGCCAAAATAATTTAAACCAGAAAACGGTAGCGTTTCTTACTTTTTTATAGTGGTTGGCGTGGTTCGGAGGTCCTGTGGTTGTCTTCTATTTCCTAGTACGGGGTCACATTCTGGAGTCAAAACGCATCCCACAGCGTCATTAATATCGATGGCAAAACTCCACCGTTAAGGTCAGCCATAGTGAGATGACGTTTTAGCTAATTTTGCGTAATTCAAATCTCAACTGAAGAAGTAAAACTATCAAACAACCATTTTTTGTATTTTGATATAAACAAAATTCAAACTTTGTCTTCTTATATCATCTCAAAAAATCTTACTAGCATACACATGAAAAGGTTAGTTGAATATTGGTATCATAAGTCATCTTCAACCCCTTAAAATTCTAGATTCATTTCCTTTCCCCAGAAAATTATCCTGCAGTTTCTTTGCCCACAAACAAGCTTAGACTTAGTAAAGATGTGCAAACATGGAGACCAGCTCCCTAATGGTGCAAAATGCCCAAATAATTACTAAATATTTCAATGTCTTTATTAATAGCTTTTCATCTGTTTAAAGATTTCAGTTAAGCTGTTTTACATAAAATTCTTTTTCGTCGACGCTTTAGTCTTGCTTTAAAGAAACTCTGTTGCAATGTGTGTGTATATATATATGTGAATTTTTATTTTAATGATCAAATGACTAGTGACAATTGAAAATTCTAAAACTTTCTTCGCTTGATGCATGTATGGTTCGCCTGTCAGTCAGTGAATTTAGATTATTTTAATTAAATTTATGGTTGATGCATATTGTTCTTGGTACGTCATTGCAATGCAAGCTTCTCGTTACTAGTTGGAATATTCAGCAATTTCTTTTTATTGACGTGCATGGTAACTTGATTTCAAATCTTTCTTGCCATTCTTGATCATTTTCTTCCAGGAGTTCCCTTCTACTGTCTGTTTCCAGTTGTCAAAAAAAGAAAAAATGACTGGCAATGCAGCAGACATATATCCTTCTAATTACAAAACCAAGTAATCTTTGGTATAAAAAACAAGATGGTAAAGTGTAGGGGTTCATTGTTATATGATCAGATTTCAAATTTTGTGTTAAAATCTGTACGATTCCAAGGAATTACTTGGCTCCATTGTAATGATATCTTCTTCTTCCTCTCGTTCTTGGTGACTTCTCCAATGTCACATATTAGTTCTGTTGAATTTGAAGTAGTCTTAGGACTTGAATTTAGTGGAGAACATCATTAAGCGCGCATTGAATCAAAGTCAAAGACAAATGTTATTGTTATTAATGAAGGAATTGGCATCTCTCTTTGAGGAATTTCGTAGGGTATGGATAGATATACAGAAATGAGAAACTAAATTAAACAACTGTGTGTTAGTAAAACAAGAACAAGCAATTCCAATCAACGGTTCAATATTAATTAAATGAGTTGTCTATATAAATTTATAGTGGTTCTTCTTCTCTGGGCTTTTCTCATACCCTACAATCACCATTGGTGACATCTTGTGGTAGGAATGAAAAAGCACTTGCCTCGAATTCCTTCTTATCCTTGCCCCATGATTTTCCGTCTTCTAAAATATCTGTCTTCTTTGTATATATTGGAAAGAGTATAGGAGGAGGAGGAAGAAAGATGACTCCAAAACTTATAACGGCAGGCATTTAGAGCCCATGTGAGGTTTTAACAATTACCCAATCCAAATGGGAAAATGGCTTTGTGAATTCAAACCCAATTGTAATTTCTTCAACTCTTTCTTTATTAGTTTCATGTTTGGAGCAAATAAGCACTCCTATTTACGAAGATTGGGCATGTCATAATCACTACTATAAAATATCATATCATAACTTGAGCACTATTTTCTCTACAACGATGCTATCCTTTTTGGTCGGCCAGAAATTAATTATAAAAAAAAAAAAAATGGGAGGATTGATTGAAATATATACCGAAGCTGTTAGTAAATGAGGTTGAAATCTTACTTTCTTTCATTACATAAGCAACTAAGCGACTGCTATCATCACCATATGAGTTAAGACATGCATGTTCTTGAAAGATTTGAATTCTTGAAAGTTATTGTTGGCTTGGTAATAGAAAGATAATTTGGCCAAACGTCTACCCTAAAATCTAAGTAGCCTAACAAAGAGGATTAGAGTGGCACGCATCGCATGCAGCTTCGGCTAGTATTTGTCATAAATCCAAATAAAGGAAACATTATGCTTAACAAGTAAAGACCAATTAACCTATTAATTAATTAAAGAATGGTAGTTAAGAGAGTTGCAAATGCCAAAATCGCTACCAATCTAACAGTGGCTTTAAAGATAGACGATACAGGGATCCGCTAAAAATCTTAAAATTTGATTCAAAAATAAAATTAATTGTGCATTACTGTATATTTTTTTTAATCTAACATTAGATTAGACATAAATTACACTTTAAAATTTCACTAAAAACCCCAAAATTTAACATCATCGGCACCAACCTCCCAATTGGTTAAGGTTTACCTTCTAATTAATACTAAGAATGTAGCTTAGGACATGTTTATATTTCGGAAGAAGCTGTCTACGTGCTCTTTAACACATGCTGTGTAAAACTATCTGTCTTAAGAGAACAAATGATTGCTTGGTGTTCTGTTAACCAGACCTCTCTTTGCTAGCTTTACACAAAAGTATGGCTATGATTCTACACACACGCCTCCGTACGAGTCTACGTAATTTAAATAAATATTAAATAAATCATGCGTATTACTTAAAAACAAATACTTTATTAAAGTATGGGGTAGGTTTTGAGAAAGACCTCGTTGGATAAGAGTAAAAGGTATGGTTAAAGGTATTTAATGGTCATGTTCGCCCGTAAACCAAACTAATTCTATCATCAAAATTTGAGTTGGAACTGGTTTGCGATATTGTTCATCTGGTCTAATAGTCAGGTTGTATCGGTTCTATTAATTTAAAATTAAAAATTCGACTAGTAAAGAGTTTAAAATTGTTTGGACACGTTTAAGTATGACCTGTTAAGTTGAATCAATAGTTCGGATCGGTTCAACTCGACGAATTATATTTAAAAAAAATTAATTTTTATCAAAAATTAAATATTTTCATTTAAAATTAAAAAATTAATTAAACACATTTGATTAAATTATTTTATAACGTGTCATAATTAATAAAATAAAGTAAAAATATTTTAATTTCTATTATATTTAAATACAATGTTATAAATTATTATAGTTTCGAACCATCTTTAAAATGTAATTTGAACACAATATTATTTTAAAAATTTACTCTTTAAAACTATTTTATATGTTTATTATACAATTTTTTTTTCTAGAGAAATTTGATGGTAATACTTCCTCATTCTTAAATAGATAAACACTTAGTTCTTTTAATACAAAATAAATTAACTTTAAATTATTATTATTATTATTATTATTTTCTTATCGAATCATTGGTTCACTTTAATATCTCACTCATATTTTTTAAAAATAATATATTTATAACTCTTATTGAGTAATTATGATAAATAAAAAAATATTATCTAGATCATGTTATAATTAAAACATAAAGTTAACATATATAAATAATTATTACCAATGTTAACGCTTTTGTAATAATATATGAATGGTTCTTAACTTATCTAGTCATGCATTAACTCTCCCTACTTTTATAATTTACAATTAAAATTCATACAATATTGATTAAACTTCATTTCAATCTATTATTTTAATATAAGTTTTATTTAGTATTAATAATTTAATCTATTTAGATCTATAGTATATTTTTAGCTGTGAATTATTATAGTAATTACAAGACATGTACAACTTTATAATAAGTACTACATGATATAGTAATTATATATATCATGTAGTACTTATTATAAAATTCTACAAAAATTAGTCGTTATATTTAAAATTTTCGTCAAGTAACGATCTGTGCAGTCTCAAGTATCGATCCGTTTGTCAATTTTATATGTCTATAAATTTTTTTAACAAAAAATATCTATTTAATCAAGTTTATAATTTTATTTGAAATTTAACTTAAAAATATTACTCTTTTTGAAGAATGTATCGATATGATCGAACTTATAATTTCTTTTAAAGTCTCTAAACTGAATGTATTGATTATTTTTCTTGTATGTATTGATCTGATTCAAGTTGTAATTTTTTTTTAAAGTCACTAACTTGAATGTATTGATCATTTTTATTTTGTATATCGACTTCTACTATATGTATCGATCCTCTAAGTTTTATGTATCGATTATGTTGACTGAACACATATTTCTTATAGAAATTATTTAATTTTGCACAATTAACAACATATATTTATATGATATCATCAACAATATAGAAACACATCAATCTTTTTTATATATCAAAAATATATACATATTATTCTCCCTTATATTTAAACACATTCAATTATATCTATATTACAAGTAAAATTGATATCATCAAGAATTAAGTTCAAGTTGAAATATTTCATTCATTGTATTTTTAATTAATTAATAAAAATTAACACTGTTGAAGGTTTTTTTTAATTTTTAATTATTTATAAAATATTTTATTTAATTTTAATTAAATTAAAAAAATTGATCCTAACAAACTTATTTCATGAATCGAAATTTAATTATATGATCAACCAGATTAAAATCATAATCAATCTAGAATTAAATCAAAATCAAATTGTTTAAAAAATCGAATCAGCTCAGTTCATTAACGATTCCATCACCTATTTAGATTCTTCGAACAACAAAATTGGCTCAAACTGATCTGCAATAATTTTAAGTTATAACTGGTTCTACTTTTTTTTTTTTAATTTCTCGACGCCGCGGACCGAATGAACAGAGTGGCGATTTCCAACCAGTAGACGTCACATCATTAGATATGGTCCAGCCTTATCTTGGGTGTGATATTGAAACGTGTCAGTCACCGGCTAAGATATCTCTCCCTAATTCGGCCAAGGGCAGCCACAGAAACCAGATTCTTTCTTTTTTTATTTTTATTTTTTCTTTAGAGTTGTTTTACTTTTTTACCCCTCCCTCAACTCAAGACAAATACGTGGCGATATACTATTTGTTGTTGATGAACGGCAGGGATGTTATCAGATGACCTTTTCACTTCGCTTTTTGTAGGTGGGACCGTATAAGAATTTGGTGCTGATGTAGCAGGGCGCATGCATTAACTCCTTGCTACCTGTTCAAGGGAGCCAGGTGGGTCTATTGCCACGTGCTTATGTGGCATTGATTGGTTGTCAGCAGATCACCAAATACTCGGGAAAAAAGCAACCGAGTTTTTTGCCGAGGAAAACAACTTTTCCTTTTTTCATTTTTCTTTTATTTTTTTATTTTCTTCTTTTATGCAATCATTATTTTGTAATATTCTCCTTACCCTTACATCCGTTCAATATATTTTTTTTTTAAAAAAAAAAGTAAAATATGAAGGGATGGGTAAAGACGAGTAATTGAAGGAAGAAAGGGCGAGTAATTGAAGGAAAGACGAGAAGAGAAGAGAAGAGAGCAATGCTGACATGGCAAAAAAAGCAGGGACAACACAGCACAACCTTTATCTAGCAATGCGGGGGAATCAAGACAGCAGGAAAGATCTCAATGGCCACAAGAACTTGTGGCTCACAATTTTTTCACCTTTGCTGACGTGGCATTCCCCGTCTCGTTAAACACCCCCCACCATTTTCACATCCTTAATCTTTCTCATTCCACCTTCCTCGTCTACTAGAAAAACCAAACCAAACCAAAAATACAATTTCAAAAAACAAAACAGAGACTTCTTGCAACAACACACAGGAAAAAAATAATAATAATAAAAAAAAAAGACACAGATTGCATCGTACGTTAGTGAGAATAATACGAGAATGTCAGAGGTTAAAGACTCTGCGATAAAGCTGTTTGGTAAGACGATTCCATTGTCGGTAGTTAATTACCAGCAGCAGAAGCAGCAGGAGATTCTGGCTAATGATCAGTCGTCTCCTGCTGATGATCATGGAAGTTGTGATCGCAACAGTGAAACTTCTCTACGTGAAGAGAACTCTAATAAAGAACTGCAAGAAGAGCAAGTAGAAGAAAACAAGGTATGTATATTTTGACATGTCTTTGACTGAAACTATATATACATTGATTACTTTGAATTCTGTAAATCTAAGGACAGCCCATTTTTCGGAGGTTGAGTATTGCTAATGGGTTTGTTTTAGTTTCTCATGATTTCAAACTGAGACAAGGTTTTGAGCTTAGTGATTTTGTCAAAATTATATGCCAATTTCGGTATTGTAGAATATTTCTTCTGGATTGATGCTTGATCCGCTTGCTTTCTGTGGTAATTTTAGTCACTAGAAAACTTTCAGGGGTTTTATTTTTAAACTTCACAAATTTTGAGTATTTATTCGCTGAGTTACAATAGAACAGTCTTTACATGATCGTCTAAAATGAACTCAGTCATTACTGTTAATTGTTTCAGAAGTTTTTGATCAGCCTAATCAGGAAGGATCTTATGTTCTAGAACTTTCTTCATTGTGGTTAGGATCTTAACTTTTCAATAGCTTCCGATGAACTCCATGACAAATTTTTGTTTTTTTTTCACGTATGGTCCATAAAAAAATGTTAGTTAAAGTGTCGCATATATTTCTTCTGTTCTGTTGCCTCTGTATGCATGTGTTGTTGATTATCTTGTCAGAGAATAAATAAACTAAAGTTACAATTGGCAACAATATTAACAGAATCTCGGAATCCTTAAAAATTGAAATTTTTTGCCATTTTCTTCTTCTTGAATTCTCTGTTTCTGATGGCATAAGTATAATAAGGCCAGTTCTGTTTGCCCCATTCTGTTTCTCAATTATGATTGTTAGTTAAAAGCAAAATTTTACAATTATAATTGTTTCTGAGGAAATTGAGCCTTTAATTGTTTTTCTCATTGGAACTTTTGATCAAATTTTCAGGAACATACAGGAAAAGAAATCATCGAGGATAAACAGAAAGATGGTTCCTCAAAACAGATTACAGAGGACATAAAAGATCCTACAATATCATCAGGCAATAGCGATAACCCCAAAACTCCCTCCGTTGACAGAGAAACTTCATCGCTGAAGAGCTCCAAGAATGGAGAACAAAGTGAGACAAGTACTTCACAAGAAAATACTTTGAAGAAGCCAGACAAGATACTTCCATGTCCTCGGTGTAACAGTATGGACACCAAGTTCTGTTACTACAATAATTACAACGTCAACCAGCCCCGGCATTTTTGCAAAAACTGTCAGAGATATTGGACTGCTGGAGGAACCATGAGAAATGTGCCAGTTGGTGCTGGTCGTCGCAAGAACAAGAGCTCTTCTCTTTTGCATTTTCGACAGATTATGATCTCAGAAGCTCTCCGTACAGCTCAAGCCAACGTTCCCAATGGAATCCATAACCCTTCTTTGGGAAACAATGGCACTGTTCTTACCTTTGGTTCAGATTCTCTACTTTGTGAATCTGTGGCTTCTGTATTGAACCTTACAGATAAGACTCAGAACTCTGTACGCAATGGTTTCCATAGACCCGAACAAAGAAGTCTTGCATCCCATGGAGGAAGAGATAATGGAGATGATCACTCAAGTGGATCATCAATAACAGCTTCAAATTCCTCAGAGAAAGGAGGCAATTCGGTTTCGCAAGATGTAAGGATTAAGAGTTTTCACGGTTCTGCCCCTCAAGTACCATATTTTCCAGGACCTCCTTGGCCTTATCCATGGAACACTCCAATGCCGCCTCCACCTGCTTTCTACCCTTCAGGATTTCCTGTATCATTTTATCCAGAAACAACTTATTGGGGCTGCGCCGTTCCGAGCCCTTGGAACATGCAATGTCTCTCTCCAAAATTTTCAACTCTGAGCCAATTTGCCCCAAACTATAGTCCTGCTACTCAAACGTTAGGGAAACATTCAAGGGATGGGAAAATCATTACTCCAGCCAACTCAGAAAAAGAAGAACCCTCAAGAAGGAGCAACAATTCAGAAAGATCTGTTTTGGTTCCAAAAACTTTGAGGATTGATGATCCAAGTGAAGCTGCAAAAAGCTCTATATGGGCAACTCTTGGGATTAAGAACGAGAAGCCCGGCTCTGGCAAAGGTCTATTTAAAGGCTTTCAATCAAAGGCTGATGACAGTAATTACACTGCTGAAACATCCGCGGTGCTGCAGGCCAATCCTGCTGCCTTGTCCCGGTCACTCAATTTCCATGAGACCACAAAATAAAGAGCCGAGACTGAGTGGCAAAAAATATCTACAAATAATTGCCATGGATGGCAAGGACTTCACATCTCTGCTACATACTTGCCTCTGCTGACAAATTTGCGCTGCACTTTTGCCATAATGTTACTTCACTAACCAACCTCAATGCAAGATTTTGCTTGCCTAGCAATTCATAATCTCAACATAGAGGAAGACTAGGGAAGTGTTAATATACTCTTACCTATGAAGTGAGAGTAGAGCAGATGTTTTATTTTGCCCGGACTTTAGATGCTTTTTTGAGCAAATGTTTATTATGTACATATATCTATATATGAGATTGTGAGATACATATATATATATATATATATATATATAAGGTCAGAACAAGACAGACTCTTGGATGTAACAAATTCTGAATTCTGTATAATAAACTTGTAAACCTTACTCAGGTTTTTATTGCTTTCCTCCGGATGCTTTCCATGAACAATGTGGATGTGGATTTCAATTTTTACTGATTCTTTTTTCTCACTCTACCTAACCAGCTCAAATATTTGTGTTTATTTTCACCTGTTGAGGCCTTGCAAGATTCTACAAATCTAAGAAAATCAGAAAATGGTGTGTACAATTTGTCCTGCATGAACCACTTTATATATATATCTTTAAGCATTGAACGATGCAAGAGGAAGTAAAATTCTTTCTTTGATGTCATAACTACAAGTCTGCAGGTGAGAATGGAAATAGATTTAGACTATATCGTTGTGCTTCCACTTAAACTTAAAAAGTACAATAATTTATTAATAAATATTAATTTATAATAATAATAATAATAATTTATTTATTTATATTTAATATTTAGTGATTTAAAGGTGGGAAAATTAGTAGATTGCTTATAACAAAAAGAGAGAGAGAGAGAGAGAGAGAGAGAGAGAGAGGAAGAGCATATTCAAATGAAAGAAAAAGCCCAAGGGAATGTAGGCCCTCAACTTTGCAGATAAACTTGGATTTATATTACAGAAGGTGAAGCATCTTTCCCTTTCAAACTCAAAAGAATCAAAGCAACTTACCAAATGGCATAAAGTCTATCATAAACTTTAATTTTTCCTCCATCTTTTTCTTTCTCTTTCTCTTTTTCATATTTTTTTTTCTTTTTTCATCAATAATTAAATAACCCATTAATAAACAGGTGTGTGGTCAAAATATATCCATATAAATGTGTATGATTGAAGAGTGTTGCGGATTGAGTGTTTGTTAGATTCAAAAAAAAAATTAATTTTTTAGTAATGTTTTTATTCGCTTTTATAAATTCGAGATTATCCGACCCATATTATATCCGATATCACACTTATCAAAAGAAACATTGAGATACTTAATTGTTATTATCAATAAGTTTAATTGTTTTGGGTCCCCATAGCAGCTGCTTGCTGCCTACGCAACTTTTGTCTCTTTTTTCATTTTCCTTTTCTACTTTTACTTTTGAAGGCCATTAATTCAATAATGTCTTTTTTTTTTGTATTTTTCCATCATAATTTCTTGATTTATGCTTTTATAATAAGCTATCTCTACTGATTCAATATTTGACAGTAACTTGTTCAAAGATGTAGCAATCAGCTTTAACGTCCTCTTCAATCTTGTGGTTTTTCTTTGACAATCGCATATTGTAATTATTATCATACAAAATATAAAATTTTATTGATTTAAAAGTATATGATATTTTTTAAATTTAAAAAAGATATGATATGATTTGATAATATCCGAACCAATATCAAAATGAGTCAAACTTTAAAATAAAGTGTTGAATTATCCTATAGTTTAATAAAAATATTGCGAGTTTTAAATTTATAATTACGGTAAAATAAAATTAATAGAAAATAATTACAAGTAAACGGATGATTAATAAAATTTAATAGCCAGTAAAAGTGAATAAATATTAAATACTTATGTTATATTTTTAAATATGAATAAAAACACAATAGTTAGTAGATTGTTGTCTCATCTTTACTTTGTATTTAATAGTGAAGAACTAGGAAATTTACATGGGAAAAAAGGTTAAAACATTTCACTTTCAAGATTAAAGTTGTGGATCCAACTTTTCTTCCCACCCAAAAAGAAACACAAGAAAGAGATAAAATTAACTAACTTATAATCTTTGTTTATTAATGCTAATGGGCAATTAACAACTCAATTAGGAAGGATAACTTTAAATGATAGTATTACAATGAAGATGCAAGGTAAGTGTTAGGTTCCAATAAAGTTAATGTCTCTCCCAAAGTCAAAAGCAAAAAGCAAGAGAGAGCAAAATATAAAATTCATGTAAATTAGGTGTAACAGCACCTTGCCACCACCATTTTTTTGTAAAGTTGTTGAACTTTAAAGAGACTTTTGATGATGGAGTGTTCATAGGCGGTGATGGTGATCTTTTAAAATATAAATTTATTATTATTTAATATTAATTTATACAAATTAATATTAACCCACTTAAAAAATAAAATAAATATATTTATAATTTAAAATTTTCATAAATTACCTAGAATTTCTTCCACTAGCCATTAAGAATATTTAATCCTCCTGAAAATTACATAATCTTTTCTTTGTTGGTTTGATTCATAGTCATTTGGCATGATTCTAACAACAACTCATAGATTTAATGATACCCATTACCCATTGGTAATTAATTTTTCAAGCCTTGATTAATAATTACCAAGGAGATTAATTTTTTAAATACATAATCATGTCTAATTCCTTAAAATGATTGGACTTGATCAAAGTTGGTGGGCCTAAATTAAATTAATTGGTTAGAAACATATTGGATTAGACGATGAACAGACACACATTCAGACATTGACACGAATTATGATTGAGGGCAGTTGTTCGAATTTTAGCCGAACAACCCATGAATCTTGTTCCAAAAATTAGAAAGAAACAATAACATCTCAGTCTCTTTAATTTTTATATTTTTACATATAGGAACATAATTAATCTATTTTTACATAGTTAATTTTTTTATTACATTTTAATAAAGATTATATACTTGTTGAATATAAATAGAAAAATTTAGAAACTAAGGGGCACAGAAATTAATATCCCAATTAAATATAACAAGAGGAAAACCTTCAGCCAAGTTAACCCTAGACCATGGGAAGGGAAGGGACCGCAATTAGTAGGCAATATAATGTAAGTTGTAAGGCAACCCTTGCTTATTTTGGAAGTACTTCCAATTTCCTGGGAAGTTCCAGATGCTTTTGCCGTCAACGTTCTGCTTATTTTTGCTAGAGTCCAGTCCACGGAGAAATTTCCTCCAAACTAATTTAAAAATTTTCCAATACTTGCTAGAAAACGTTGCTGGCCATGCATGATCATTAAATAAAAACAATGTCTAAAACAGAAAAATTCATGATCACTATAGAATTTTTAAATTCATTAAATACTCCTTTATAATAACGTGGTAGACTGTATCTAAGACTCTCTTGTCCAACGGGTTTTTAAACCCATTAAATACTCCTAAAAAAAGCAGTACTCCCAGTAGAATAAGGAATGTTTGGCATAATTCCTACAAATTTCCGAGAAAATTATCTCCTTTTCCGTTGTCAACAAGCAAGAGCTAATTCCTTATATAACATGCAGCAGAAGATATTATCAAACACGTTATGTCACTTCAGGTTTTAGTGCACACAAAGTCTGAATTCACTGCGATCACAATGCATTCTTTCTACAATATTTTCTCAAACTTTCAGCTTTGTCATTATCTTCAACCCTTGTTCAACTTGGCCTCTACTAACCCTGAAGTATGCATCAAGAACCAAAAAATCGGCCCGGAGTCGCTGAACCGGCAGCTTAGCTTGGACGAGAAGGGACCTGACGATGAAGATGATGTAAAGGTAAGCAAAGCAGAAATAAATATGGTGATGAGCAGGCTAGGGATTTCGACCGATTATGATTATGAAAAAGAGAAGCTCAGTTCGAAGGAGTTATCAGAATTGTTTGAGGGGAAGGAGCCGAGCCTGGAGGAAGTGAAGGAAGCTTTTCATGTTTTTGATGAGAAGAAAGATGGGTTTATAGATGCAGCAGAATTGCAGAGAGTTTTGTGTTGTTTGGGATTGAAAGAGGGATTAGAAGAAGACAAGTGCAGAAATATGATCAGGGCGGCTGATGAAAACGGGGATGATTTGATTGATTTTGAAGAATTTGTTAAACTTATGGAAAAGTGTTTTTGTTGAAGTTTAACCTTGAATGCATGCCTTATTTTTTGTTGCATGCATGGGCATGGCTTTTGCTTAGAAAGAATATTAGGAACAATAAACGTGTAAGTTTCTAACAATTTTATCTTGTACTTCTATTATCTCATTAAAATATAATTTTTATAATTCATTTTGTGAGTACCAACTTAAACATTCAAAACATTAAAATTGAATTTGACTATATTGGTGAAGGAGCCTAGATCACGATATAGATATGACATGCTCCAAACTCTCTGTTGGACCACTATGGCAATGCTTCAAATTTCAAATTTCAACCGTGGGCTTAAAATAACTAGTGAAGTCTGTAACCATTAGGTATAACTTCTTTTATTCATGTGCGTGGGTGCGTGTGCGTACGTGTGTATATAAAATATTTTATTATATATATCTTATAAAATTTGTGATAATTTTATTTTGTAAAAAAATTTGTGAAAAAACATTTTTACCTTTCTTCTACGTTCTCTTGACCATGAGTTCACGGATTAAAAGACTAAAATATTCTTAATATTTTTATTCTTATAAGTAAAATCCTAATTTATTCATTCTTATTTAAATTTTAGAATTTATTATGTATATTTTTTAAATTAATAATTTATTAAAAACTCAATACTATATATAAAATAGAATGAGCAACCCCTAACATTACACAAATTTTTACATTAATTCTCAACCACATATATATATATATATATATAAAGGCTAGATTCAAGAGTCCTTTTTTTTTTTTACACAATTTCTTATACTATTTATATACTATTGGATTAATCACAATTAAAAGATTGAAATTGTATTTCACATATATATTTATTTCATATATTATATTCGATCTCAATCATTGTGAGTGCATTAATCTAATGCCTACATTGAAATATTCTATTTTTTTTTTAATTATTTATAGCATTTTTATAAAACAATAATTATTTATTAAAATTTTAAAAATTTAAAATAAATTATTTGTTAAAATAATATAATAATATACTAATGATATTTGTTTAAAGTTAACTAAAAAATATATTATTAAAAATATAGAATGGAAATAAATTAAATAATGATGAATAAATTTTAATTTTACTTGGAAAGAATAAATAAATTATGGGTATTTTAATTTTTTTAATTAGCTAACTTATGGTCAAAGGATAATAATAAAAAAAGAGGTAAATGTGACTAGGGTTGTACATTGAAGAAATGGGGCTGGATGTAGGTCTTTCACCCCATCCTTGTCCTAACTTCCCATACCTTTTCCTATTCTCACCCATTTTCCTTTTTAGGAGAAAATGGGAATGAGAAATTACGGGGAGAGGCACTTTTATCTTCAACCTCAGTTTTCCACTTCTCTTATTTTTTTCTGTTTTTCCATTTTATTAAAAATTATAAATAAAAAAATATTTCAATTTAATACAAAATAAAATCTATTAGTGCATTTCAAATATAAAAGAAAATTCATTATAAAATAAAGTAAAAGTTTCATAACAGTCAAATACCACATGAAGTAACATAATTTTTTTTTAAAACAAAAACTTCATAACAGTCAAATGTCAATTCATGCTTAACAACTTCAAAAACTCTCCACCCATTTCACTTTGAAGTATCTTTTACTCCACTACAACAGACAGTCTACAAATGAAGTAAACACATAACACATTATGAGTTATTACATGAACTTCAATTTCTAAACAAGAATTAATTAATTAATTAATTAATTATATATAATTATCTCATTCACTTCATTATCATTGTCATCATCAACTTTAATTGTCACCAAAATCATCAACAGCAATACCTAAATAACAAAATAAAAGATGAAACAATCAAAAGTAATAATGTTGTACAATTACAAAATAAAATAAAATAAAATAAAATATTTGATATTTAACATACCTTTTTTCCCAACTTATAGCAAATTTTGAGTATATATTATATTGCCTCCAAAGTTGATGGTAGAAGTCTATTATGATGTGTACTTACAATCCTATCACCAATACTAAACAAAGATTTTGAAGCAACAGTCGAAATTAAAATAGCTAATATGTCTCTAGCAATCTCAGACATTATAGGATATTTAATTCCATTAAACTTCCACCAATTCAAAATATCAAATTCAAGACTCCAAATTAAAATTTTTTTTTCCAAGTAACAATCAAGTTTAGATTTTTTATTACCATCACTACTTTCAGTGTTCCAAGAAAAGAAATCATTCAATGACTCTGTCTCACTATCATCAGTAAATTATGAATTACAAATAGTCTTAATATCTTTAGAATGTTTTTTACCAGCCTTTACTTTATACTCTATAAATATATATTCACAAAGTTTGCACATTTTTTTAACCTCTTCTAAACTAACATCTTCTCTATAGATTTTAGGAAAGAAATATTGAGGAAATTTTAATTTAAATCTTGGATTCAAAAGGCTTGCCATGGTTAATACTCCATGTACATCATTCCAATATCTATCAAACTTTGCAATCATATTTAATGTAATGCTACTTATCTCAACACAACTAGAAATAAACCACTTTTTCAATGATAATTTAATTTCACAAATTTTAGAAAAGAAAAGATTATTTGTGGAACATTTTGTTTCGAAAAATATTTTTGTTACACTATAAAATATTTTCAATTTATTACACATTTCTTTAGCCAACTCCCAATCACTCTCTTTAATCAAAATTTTATATTGAAACTCATGTTGGTTTAAACGATAAAACACTTCTTTATAATTCAAAACAACACTAAACATGAAATAAATTAAGTTACAACGAGTTTTGCAATTAAGCGCTAACCTCTTCTCATAAACAATATTCAAAAAATTTGCAGCTTCCTTAAATTTCTTTAACCTTTTTGGAGTTGCAGTCCAAAAAATAACACTATCACGAATCCTTTCAATTTCGATATAAATAACATCTAACCCACTTTTCACAATCAAATTTAAAATATGTGCAGCACATCACTTGTGAAACAAACTTCCATGCATGATCAATGAACTAAGGGACAATCTACCAAACAAGTTGTCGATCATACTATTATTTGTGGAACAATTGTCTAGGGTCAATGTAAATACCTTCTTATCAATATTTCAATCCAACAAACTGTTCAATAATGTTGTTGATATGTTTTCAGCATTGTGAGGGCATGGCACATACATAAACCTAATAAATTAAATTTAAAATAAATTAGAACTACAAAACAAACACTTCAAACAAATAGAACTAAAGTAAAAAATATAAAATAACCACACGTTTTATTAGCTCAAAAGTCGACTTTGTAGTTGCCATGAATCATCAATGAAGTGCAACGTAACAGTCATGTAACCCCTCTTTTGATTGCTAACAGTCCACATATTTGAAGTAATGTCAATCTTACCTAGAATCTTCCCCAACATAGTCAATAAACTTGCCCTCTCTACCTCATACATACTTATAATATCCATTTTTCAAGTAGTCCCACTTATGAGCTTAAATAATGGCTGCAATGATCTAGTAAAATCTTTAAACTCCTCATACTCAATGTATTAATAGGATAGTCATGCATCAAAATCACATTAGAAAGCTCAATCCTAATTACTTCATAATCAAAATGTTGATCTGCAAAAGTTAAACAAAAACTCCCACTACTCCCAATTACCTTTTTTTCCTGACAAAAGACTGTTTTTTATATAAGTCTATTGATCTTTGCCCAAACCTCATCTTACATACTTTTTGATAGTCAATTAAACCCTTTATACCCGACCCAACAACATATGCATGTTTACAATAGTTGCAAACAGCTTTTTCCTTACCATTTAACTAGCAAATTTATAATTTTCCAAATTGTAAAACCTAAACTTTCGTTTTCGATCAAGTACTTGATCTTCAAGTCGAATTTGACTGCTGCTTTCTTCAACATTAACCACTTGCATCACAGTATTTGAATTAACTTCGAGCTAAGAAGAAATGTCACCTACAAGTGTAGTGTAATAAGTTAATATCATAACTCACAAGTCAAATACTCAAATGACAATTCAATTAACAAAAATAAAACCAAACTAACAAAAAGAAATTCAGAAATTAAATAAATAAATAAATAAAATCACAATTCTCTAATGTATATCTTGCTTTTATTTTTGTTTGGTTTGAGACATGATCAAACTAAGAAATGAAACTGAAATTTAATTGGAGAGAAGAACTGCAATTGTTGAATGGAGAAGCAATTTGTAGCGTTGGATCATCGAAGCTGACAGAAGAAGAAGAATTGATGTCGTTAGAGCTAGTCTCGTTGGAGCTGACAAAAGAATAAGAACTAATGTTTTTGCCTTGTAGGAGTTAGTCGTCGCCAAAGCTAGTGGCCGTTAGAGCTGACAGAAGAAGAAGAACCGTTGTCGTAGGAACGGAAGAAGAAGAAGAACAAGAAGTTGCTACTAGATGGTTTTAGATTTTAGATTTAGGGTTTTCAAAGAGAAAATGAAATTTATATAGTTAGATTTTCAAATAATATATATATATATATATAGAGAGAGAGAGAGAGAGAGATAGGGGGTTGGGCAATATGGGGATGAAAACCATCCTCATCCCCACCCATTTCCTCATTTTCCTCTAAAAAATTTTTCTTGAATGAGGTTAAGTCACAGGGAATTGAGGCCATAGGGTAAAATGTGCAACCTTAAGTATGACTTTCCACAGACTTGTATTATTGTAAACTTTAGCGACAATATACAATAAAACTCTCTATATATATCAGAAGCCCATATTTTTTACAAAATTTTTTACATCATTTATTTACCATTGGATTAATCCCAATTGAATAGTTAAAATTGTATTTTACATGTGCATTAATTATGATGTATTGATTATATCTATTAAATTTAATATCAACAATTAAGAGTACACTGATCTAAAAGTTGAGAAATTAAAGTAAAAAATTATATAAAATTAAAAAGTTTATAACATGCCCCTATATATATATATATTAAGAGCTTTTATTTTTTACATAATTTTTTAAATCATATATATACCATTTAATTAATTCCAATTGGATGATTGTGATTGCATTTCACACGTACATTAGTTATGTTGTATTAATTATATATGTAATATTTAATTTCAACAATTGAGAATGCATTGATCTAGTAATTAAAAAATTAGTATAAAAATTTGTGTAAAATTAAAGACACCCGATCCTACCCATTATATTGATTATAACTAAAGAAGAATTTACATAAGAAAAAAAATTATATAACCTATTTGAGGAGCTTAAATTTAAGAATATAACCCTGTTTTATTTTAAAAATTTTACTTTCCTTCTCCCCCAACATAATCTGACAAAAGTAATTACCGAGTCTTCAACCCTAAATCTGTTGGGGGTGTTTCTATTCTAACATTGTTAAGTTAAAACTTAAAAGCACTTCTGTATATGTGCGAGTGGTAAGAACTTAGAATGGGCTCAAAGAATTAAGAAATAGTTTAAGAGTTGAAACGCGTTGGGAGCATGGACTAATAAGACTGCCATGGCAACATGCCGCAATGTCAAGTTAGCTCCGGAAAACAGTTAAAGATTGGATCATGCCAATTGTCACCGTTTGTTTCTTTCCTGTATAAGCAAACAAATATCTTTGTCCGAATTCCGGATCAAGTCCAGTGTGTATTTAAGGCGTACGCACAGTAGCGAATTTGCTATATGCAAATATATTATAATGTTAGATAGGTAGTATACGCATGCGAGTAAGCATGAATTTGCAGTAAATAATTTCTGGTGCGATGAGTGTGTGGACAAGGATATGTTGAACAGTTAATTTCTATCATTAATTCAATGCATATTAATATACAATTTGGTGGTGGTGATGGTTCTGCTGCAGAATTTGTGCCTGATTTTTGCAGGGACACGAGAAAAGGATGTTTTCTAAGAGTTTCAGTTTCTTCTCTTGTCTTTGTTAGCCCTCATCCTCATCATCACCATAATCATCAGTATATAACCTACGATATTATTTTGTCTTGCCTATGTATTAATTTTCTTTTACATATCATTAATTTATGACCAACTAAACAAATTAAAGTTACATATTCATATAAACCATTACTAGGTTTTCCATTTATTTTCTTAATTAGTTAATATCAAGTTATATATCATCATGTAGATATATATGAACAAATCAAAAGCTAGAATGAATGAATCAAATACAAATGGGCAAAATTATTAATGACAAGAAAGGTAAATTATTGTTTCAACTTTTGTAGAGGTTCTCATGTGCGAGATGAAAGAAAAGATAGGTCGGAAATGACTTGTACAGATCACTTAAGCAGCAGATTGAGATTATTACTGTCAACCAACTGAAACAAAAAATCCTTTCTCTTTACCTCTAAATAGCTGGCTGGCCTCTCAGCTGTGCACATCCAGATTAAGGTCTTTCTTTTTAAGTCTTTTTCAGCTTTCCTTTGCTTCTTCTTCTTCTTATTTCTAACTTCATCTGGCTCCTACCCCGAGAAAATCAATAAACGGTGGTGGAATAGCGTCAAAATTACTGGCCACTGATCCGTTCCCTACTACTGATGACGATGAAGCTTCACTGCCTGAAACTTGTGGTTTTGCTGCCGCGGAGTCTAAGAAACTGTCAGGGTTGTGGACTTTTGACTGTTGCATTGCCATTAAGTATTGAGGGTTGAAACCAGAGATATAACTATGAGGTTCTTCTATTGGCGGCCTATCCCAAGATCTGATATGGTTGAACATCCCCATCATGTCATTGCTCTTGGGACCTGAAAAAAAGAAAATAAAAGAAAAGCACAACCAATAACAATGACGAAGAGAACTAGACAACTTGTAAGCTAAATGAGAAGATATCACACACGCATAATTATGGAGAGAGAATTAAAGGCAGCGAAAAGGGGAGGTTGCATCAGTCAATATAATATAATGCGAAAGAATTAATGAACTCAAAGAAAAGCAAACGAATAAGTGTGAAAGAGTGAAGAGACTTTGGATCAAAAGAATAAGAAAATGATGTAGGCGTGCTGTAAGTAATATATATATATATATATATATATATAAAAGAGAAGCAGCACAGAATTCCAAATCCACGGACCACAAACTGCAGGAAACATAGCAAAAATTGGAGATTCAGCAAGGAGATCATAAAGGCACACACCAGAGAAGAAATCACAAGGTGTCTGCTGTGCACAAAACCCACTGTGAGGAACTTTGTTGCTTGAGATTGCTTCTTGCCCAATGACCATGCAGGGTGAACCATTTAGGCAATAATCAAGCCCAACACCAGTGCCATTAAAGGTTCCATACGGAAAAGGAGAGATATTGCTGAGTCCTCCGTTGGGGATATTGAGACAGTATGGTTGTTGTTGTTGTTCTGATCTTCCGGCTGCTGCATCTTTGCCGACAAAGTTTGGCATATCCTCTATTCTTCTGTAAATAGATTGGTTCAGCTTCCTCCTTCTATAAGCACTGGATTGTTCTCTATACTTCCTAGCCATTATAACATGCCAATGATTCTTGACAGCATTATCAGTTCTTCCAGGAAACAGCCGTGCAATCATGGCCCACTTGTTACCATAAAGCCTATGAGCTTGCATTAGCCTTTCTTCTTCTTCTTCTGTGAAAGCTCGTCTGTTGATCCTCGGATCCAACTGGTTAAACCACCTCAGCCTACAGCTCTTGCCTTCAATTCAGATACATAATTCAAATAAGGCAAAGATAAAGGTAACTATTTATACTCGGAAGTATGCTATAATAGCTGATTTTTTAGTTACTTACCTGATCTACCTTCCAGTTTCTCAGCTATAAGGTTCCAATTTTGGGGGCCATAAAGAGCAACAAGTTCCTTAAGCTTGGTATCTTCTGCAGGTCTCCAGTGACCTCTAGCACAAATTTTTCCCTGTCCACCATCTATTTCCTTACCACTGACCGAGTTTTCGTTGGGGTTCAACTCTTCGTTCAAGTTGATATCATGGATCATGGTCTCACTGTTTTCTCCAAACCCATCACTGCAATCAGAGTCTTTACCCACTACATTAACATCAATATTACGTTGTTCCTCAAAGTTCCCAGTTGTGCAGTTTCCCATGAAAGGAAAAGCCCAGCAAGCTCCCTCATTTTCCATCTCAGAGGACTTGCAGAGATGAATATCTTGAGAAGCAGCTGAATCTGCACCTCTATAATTGGGACTAAGAGAGAGAGAACCCATATCTGCATCAACCATACCTAGCGATGAAGGAGCGGAAGGAGAAAAGGAAGAGGAGGGAGTGCAAGAAGAGTAGTATGCGAAGCCATTCTTGTTCTCTGGTTCATATATAACGCACTTGTTAGCCATGCCTTCATTCCCTCTCTCTGACAGATGCTGTTATACAACTGTTACAGGGTCATCTTCCTGGAAAAATATTATAAACCGAAAAGAATGAGAAAAAAAAAATACATTACGTGAGACTATAAATTGAAGGCAAGTTTGACAGATAGTGAAAGGAAAGGAATCAAAGGATTTATTTGCAGAGTGTGTGGGAAAAAGAAAACTTGAAACAATTATAAAACGGCAAAAGCGTTTTAACAGAAACCTACACGGCTTCCCCTTCTTGTATCAGTGGGAGAAAAAAGAAAGCGTTAAAAGTGGTTAACCACCTTACTGACTGGACCATAAACCTTTAATTAAACTAGTTTCCTTGTTATTGTGTGATTAAATAGATCCCAAATTAGATAAATAAATTTACACGTGTGGGAAGTAAAGACACGCACATGCACATCTGTCTCTTTCTTTTTTTCGCTCTACCAGATGGGGTTGAAGGGTTCTTAGATTGTCTCACTCTATAATGACAAGAAAAAGACTCTAATTTGATGTGTGCTAGCTTCATCTGGTACAGGTCTAAGACACCCTTTCCTTTCAGGGCAGAAAAATGAGAGCTTTGACGCAACACTCTCCTGCCAAACACTAATAAATAATCTGTCTGATTTTTTGATCCTATTTATTTATTTATTTTAACCTAAGAGAAGAGTTTAACTTGGGTTTCAGTTAACCACCTGAAGTTGACCCAACAACCAACCCTTTTCGCCAAGGATTACTAGATTCATTTCCATTCTTTCGCAACTAATTGGTAACAGTAGAATAAAATGATCATTGCCATTTAACGTCATCCAAATCCCCAAAAGTATACCCTTTTTTTTTCTCTCGTCTTTTCCTTTGTCTTGTAAAAAATTCCGTTGTTATATCACACATTTAATTAGTATAAACAGAGATTCATAGTGTAATTATGAAAGATTCATCCCAGTTGTTGTTCGTAGTTGTAGTTTCTGAGCGTTCATAGTTTTCACGACAAATCAGATATTCCAGAAGTAAAAAAGTTTTCTCATAGCGAAAATAGAACTGCACATTCTAGACAAACTCAATTAAACCAGTCAAAGAACAAGGAGAGGCATATTTCCGTCTAAGGAATGTCCTTAGACTGAACTGTCATTTCCTTTAAATTACCCTAACTAACAAAAGAAAAGGCTGTAAATTTTCATTAATGATAAAAAATAAAAAATAACAACTGTTGCCCATTATTTATTTGTAAGTTTTTACATTTTCACTAACTGGAAAACCCAAAGAGAGACGTTTCATTTAATGTAATCACAGTGTAACAGGAATGTACTATCATCGCTGCTGCAGTGAAGAAACTGAGAACACAGTAGTCTAAGTAGTGTCTTGGTCAAAATTAAACTTTGAAAAACTGGCTTTATATGGGAAACAGACCAACAGAGAGACCCCAACAATTGAAAAACCATTCACTGAGACCCCCAGAAGATGATGGACAACCTATTTGCAGTAGTTACTCTTCATTGCCTCTCTAGAACTATTTACAGGCCATAGGGCCCCAACCATAAGAAGCATGTTGTTGGTTTCTTTATATATTGTAGTATTTCTTTTTCTTTTTTCTTTTGGTTTTTGCCTGGCTAATGTCTTTTATGATTCACACAGGCATGTGAACTTGCTTGCTTACTGCTTCATTTATCTGTCTTTTGATGTCATCATCATCACCACCCTTTCCCTTTGAGAGTAAGAGAAAGACTACACATGCATCGGGAACTGCCTACGAGTATAACTCTCTTTCATTCTGTCTTATTCCTCCCCCTACTTCATTAGAAAGCTTTGAAATCAAGGAGTTCCAAATGTTTTTTTCATAACAGGTTTTTGTTTTGTAAAAAGATTTTTACCTGTAAAATAGTTACCATAACTCTTGTGAGTTTGACGCTTTCACCAATATTTGTTATTTCGGATGTATAGCTTATAAAAATGATTGAGATGGACATATAGGTTATGAGTTAAGACAATGTAGTTTTGGTAATGGTGCCCTGTGGGAAGTGATCAAATAGAAAGTTTCCAAAGAACTCGAACTCCAAAGTGGCCATTATATTATATTATTTTCAGAGAAAAGGACAATGGATCACTTGGTCTCCAACTTTTCAGACACTAAATGGAAACAGAAAAGTGGAAACAAGTGGATGGATGTGTGAGATTGACAGATAAATTAAATTTGTGGATACGAATATAAAAATATATTTGATATCATCATGCAGCATATCTTGAACCCGATTGATCCATCCTTGTTTTTCTTCTTCTTCTACTTGTTATCTTCTTCTGCAACACTTGCACTAATCCCACGTGTGCCTGTGTTTGCACACGAGTGGACCCCTGATGATTCAATTCGTAAGTAGAATTATTGAAGGACTGACGGCAAATTTCAAACATAGGATGCCACTCTTGCCGTGGTTTTCTTCTTGTCCTCTTACTCTATAATATAAGATTGATTGGTCTTGGCCCCAGGCTTTTTCGCAGGGGCAGGGGCAGGCGCGTGATGTAAGTGTAACACCCAGGAAAACCCTCGTCCTCGTTAGAAAGAATACAGCTGAGCCTCGTTCTTCGCCAAATCTAACCTCATCCCCATCTGGATTTTATATACAAAACTGGAAACGTTTGTTAGTTATATTAACACTGTCTTCCTCGTCCACGCTAGCAAAGCACTGGACGCCAGTACAATAATACTGAAAGCTAGCCGATTAACGAATAACAATGCCAAAAAGAGAATGAAAGGTCAGTTAATTTCGCTATCAAATTTAGGCGTATATTATCAATTTTATCATGTACTTATGTTGTGGTTACTGTTCAAGATATTTGCTAAGATGATTAGAGATTTTAATAAGTATTACGAATGTGATCGCCCAGATTGATGAGGTATGTGTGATGGTCGTACTTGTAATATTTAGGCATAATTTTAAATACAAGTGTATATTCTAATAATTTATAATACAAATAGATGAATAATAAATATTAATTATCAAATAAGTAGTATATACTAAACAATTTAATTTTTATTATTTTTAAATTACCAATATATCTTAATTAATAATTTTACATAATTGTTAATTAAGTGAACAATATTACAAGGAGATTATTTTAGAGTGGCATACACTGTCTTTAATTATACTTTTTATTTCAACAAAATGTATTAGTCAACGGGGTTTGAACATTTTCGATTGACATTCACTTGATAAGCTATTAGACTCATTTCACCTTCTCGTAATTAATATCAACAAACTTACAAAGCCTAATTAAGCTGCTAATATTATTCTACGATGGAACATCCGAGCAGTCTTATTTTTCGTATGGGGTTTTTTTTGGAAAGGCTTATAATCTACGTAGAATAATAGTGCAAGAAAAAGAAATAGTGCGTCTTCTGCAGCAAAATAAGGCTAAAAGCAGTGGAAGGAGGTGGCTGTCTGTCACCTGACGTGAAAACTTTAGATGAAATGTAGTTGAACTACCAAACCAAGAAGCAAACCTGTTGTCTGTTGAGAGAGAGAGAGAGTTAGTTGTTGGTTTATTGTCGAGAAGGAGAAGATGGGCTCCCACAACACACATACCCTAATTAACTTCATGTGCTTGAGTCTGTTATATGTCCAACATGAATGAAGAAACATGCTTTTGAAATGACCCCCATAATAATAAATTGTAGCTGAGTTAATAATCGATATTGGCTAATGAGGAAAAAAAATAATAACATGAAAGAGAGAGAGTTTGTAAAAGATGATATACACAAATATATAAATAGAGAGAGACGCACTTGACGGCCCACAATATAAATAGTAGGGCTGAACCATAAGATTCTGTTGGGGCTGTTCCCTTGGAAACATATGAAAAGGAAACCAAGATGGCACCCTTACTTTGTTTTGGGTACCCCAGAACTCCCAACAAAAAGACAAAATCGAGGGATGCCCTTACTCGCGTTGCAAATTGCAAAACCACAAGTGGGTACAACTACAAACAACATAAATACATATATATTTAAACATCATATGCTTTGGTCTTTCTGTTTCCTGTACAAATATATGATGGATATCAAGCATGGAAGTCAGTTAGCTTTGTCTCAAGGCACAACAACACAACTTTCAATTTGATCCTTCGCCCAAACCATTTGGCTATGTCATGAATGAGATGTCACACAAACAAGAGTTATGTATACTTAATTACTCCTGTTTGCTAATTAATTAAGCTGCTACTTTGAGTTTTAAGTAGTTTTTTGTTATTTGTCCAAATCTTCCTGGATTGCACAATATTTGCGACTTGAAATTTGCTTTTCAGTCACTACATGTTCACGGGAAGTTCTTTGGAAATCCAAACAAAATCATGCATAGTCATGATGAAACTCACTTGATCTCAGACAACTCATAGATCGAGTATTTTTTTCAGATCGTTTTAAAAGAGCTAAGTTAGAGTCTAGGGAATAGCTTGTGAATTATATCGTCAAGCTAAGACCCACGTCTTAATGTTTGATGGATGGATACCTGCCGGGCATAAATGCATCTCTCACCTCACAAGCCAAGGGACCCAAGTATAATAACAATACCTTTCATCAAAAAGAGGTAAGAAAATTAATAACAATAACGATAAATAAGTAGAAAAAAATTTCAATGATATGGCATTACAACTTGTTCTACTTCTCCCATGATGATTACGCAGCATATAGTATATCCAGGCTTGCCCACATTTTTCATATAACACAATCAATTAAAAACCCAACTGATTTTTTAGTGGAAGAAGTACAAAATTGAACACAGTAACAGTTATAAAAAGTGCATAGTTTGAGAAATCATGAATTTACCAAAGACCCGTCTCATCAATCATTATGTTAGGATCGACTAAACCACTATG
The DNA here is from genome assembly GCA_035584115.1 of Cedrela odorata. NCBI lineage: Eukaryota > Viridiplantae > Streptophyta > Magnoliopsida > Sapindales > Meliaceae > Cedrela > Cedrela odorata. Next base: position 6,253,510 of record JAXCLQ010000009.1, on the reverse strand, counting down.
CACGCGTTTGCTTGCATCCATGCAATATGTAGATAATCAGAAAATTATTCTGCTTTGCACTGCACTGTGCATCAGCATATATGTTGTCCCATCCCCCCACGTGGGACTCACGTGACTAACAAAACCCTATTAACCTACTAACAAAAACAGTTGTTCTAGGTTTATTACAAAGTTGTAGGGCAGGCAGTAACTTCACCATACAGCTATATCTCTATTTACAAGCAAAGCTGAATCTGATGAAGTCAGCAAGTATATATAGGTTACTGCAGAAAGAGAGAGGTGATAAAGAAATAGGGTTTTTCTGAGACTGACTGACTATCTGTATCTGGTGAATTGTCCAAACAAGGGGAAGGATGCAGAAGATTTATTGTGCCACATTTAGATATAATGGGTGAGAAGTTTGGACTGTCATATAAGCTTTTATTTAACTGTCAGTAACAATGCACACCGATCTGATGATACAGAAGGAATCAGAATTCAGAAACCCGAAGGCCTAGCTTTTTAAAAATATGACCTCGTTACATAATTTAACACTAAATATAGTAATTAAAGGTTTTCATCAGTTTCCCACTCACCTCCATGATTTGCAAGATGTATACAACTCGTAGCCAATGAATGGTCTAGGAAGAAGCAAGAGATTACTGGTGGGGTGGGTATTTTCTTCTTTCTTTTTGCTTTCAAACTTCGTTTGAAAAATCTTTTGACAGAAAAAACAAGGTGAGAAAGGCACACCACATCATCCTGACTTCAATAGTACCAAGTACCAAATTAAAAATCAGAACCACAGTAAGTAAAAAATTATAATTACTGTAGATGGGGAGTGACAGGAGAGAAAGATGTAAGAAGAAAAATGACAGATTGTTGATTTGGTTAAAGATTTTCTTACATCGATTGGGGAAGAAACACAGTTTTACTAACATAGAGGAGTTGTCTGTATGTACCTGGCAGCTATTTTCGCTTTTTCGATCAATAATTCTTTATAAAAATAATTTATTTTCTTCTTCCTTTTCCTTCGTCTACACTGCTTACTCTCGCAATATCTGAACAAGTGAACGTACCTTTCCACGTGCGTAGACCCCTCTACTGTGCTGTGCTGTTCCAATCAAACAAAGCAGACCCAACGGTTCATCCTCTCCTTTTCTTTTTTCACACCACCGTACTATAAAAAGCCTGTATTGTGTGTAATTATCAACGTTTCTTTGACGTACAATATTTTGATTGATTTCAACAAATTTAGAGAAACTGAGGAAGGAAAATCTGCAATGAAATTTGCTAAACGTAGACTCTACCGTACATGATTCTATGGTGTTCCTCTAAATATGCCGAAAATTTGGGGTCACTATAGACTAGTAAAAGTACTTTATCTTCTATGTTTAAGCAGCAGCGCAAACAGTTGACGTGACACTATAATGACATTGCTAACTGATGGTACACTGAGGCTTTTCAGTTTCAATTTGCAAGAAAACAGTGTCGTTTTTCTGTGTTGATTGATACGATGGCAATCAATCTATCATATTGAGATAATCTTCATTCTCTAAACCTAAATAATAATGTCTGTCCTTGTCTTATTACCTTTAATTAATAGATAAGACTTTTGCATTAATGCTCTTAACATACGTACAACTGATTTTGTTCATGACATGGATTGCTAAAGTTCTTACTTTCCACGATTGTACACCTGAGGTTATTTACTTATTAAATTTAATTGAAGTTAAGGACTGTATACTGCAATGCAGAAGCAGTGCCAATCACATAAAAGAGTTAAGACCATTGACCTCATTACGCATATTTTTGTCACATCATTGACACGATGGTAGTACTTGGGAATGCTGCAGACTTTTCTACGGGCTGAAACTAAAGATCATAGCTTAAAGGGTGAGCCTAAATGAACCCTACATATTTCTGATAACACCTACGTCCACACGATTAGATTGGATAGTTCTTTATCCCAAAGATTGCTGAAATTAAGGGTGCGAGTGAACCGAAATCCACTCTTATCATTTCTAGATTCACCTTTTTTCATGCAATAAGTGGTTTGTACTTTCATTCAGTGAAGGGGTGTAATCGGGGGAAGAGTGTAGTGCTTCTACCTGCACTCAACCCAGTCCGGCTCGGCCCATTTCTACTAACCCTTTATCACACATTTAAGATCCGGAAAGGGAGGCCGACCTCCCTGGCAATCATTATCTTGCATTCTTATTCAATTGGAAAATGGATTTTCCTGATGCCAAGACAGAGATGACAACAATAGTTCGTACGTTGTGTATGCCAAGATAAATTTCCAAACAATATCCTCGTATATATATAATAACTGAGGTCTGTGGACAGAACACACTCATCAATAAACATATTGTAAGGCCTCAGATCAATTTAATTCATTCATCTGAAGTTCCAGAGAAAAAAAGTGGCAACACTAGAACATAGAAACAACAGACATTCAGGGAAGTGTTACCCAAATCATATCAAATTTAAGACATTAGGAAAAAGGAAGGGAACCATTTTCAATTTAGATTCTATTGCCAAACTATGTATTACTTCATTAATAATATCTCGACACTATTAGAGCTTACGATACAACCAATGCAGTAGATCAACAGCATTTGTATCATACGCTGCCTCTAATTGACACAACATTCATCACAATACTGCAGGTGAACAATTACCTCAACTACAACACAATCTTCAAAATTTTATATTTTAAAAATGAAAAGAGGTCCATAGACTTCGCCTCTGAATCGTATATATTCAACTAACTCTTAAAAAGATTTGAACACCCTTTATAGATTCCAAATGAAAAACCATTAAAATCCCACTATTAATGTAAGAATCCATTATATCTATCCCGCCAGACTATTTTGGTTTCATCATCAATCACAATTAACTCCAGTATAATCTCAAAAGGAAGCAAGCTAAACACCGAGTAAAAAAGACACCAATGAATTGAATGAGTCAGACATGCATTAGCAAGAGGAAAGCACTGAATTCAATAAGAGGAATACAGCATGGATTATAAATCAATTTCCTCCTCATAGAGGATGGGTAACAATTTTTTTTTTTATTTTGGAAAAGTTAAGTATTATAAAAACAAAAAGTACAATATACGAGGGGGGATGGGTAACAATGGTCACGAAGAACCATCAACCTCAATTTATGGAAGTGTGAAGGGCATGTACAACCGGTAACAGAGGATTCAATTCCATTCTACCAACAACAAAGTAAAGAACATGTTCTCTGCCCACACAACACTCGCAAGATGCATAATAAGATCAAATATTTTTCTACTGAAAAGGCTAAACACAATAAGTCACAAAAACTACTATAACATTAGAGCTTAAACACCAAGATTTTGGCCCCCCAACCACTGCAATTTACAAACTTACTTGCACAAGATAAACTAAAAAACAAAGCATTAGATTGAAATTTCAGCTCGGGGCCAAATTTAACAAAAGGAAAAAAGATAATAATATACATGCTGTTACCATCTTATATTTCAATACAAAATTTTCAACATACTTACAACACTTGGCTTCTTCTCCTCTTCGCCCACTGCAACTGCATTTCGATCAACCTAACATTGAATTCCCCATCACTAACTTTCAACATTTTCGACAACGGAAGCTTAAACCCATGCTCAACCAAAACTCTATACCTAGGCTTAATCTTCTTCCCTAAACTAAACGAAAAATACTGCGGAAACCTCTTTATTTCCTCTAAATCTCCTTTCATTTCCTCCCTAAAAAAATCAACTTTCGGCACCAAATTATTCTCCACACTATACGTTAACAGCCCCGGTGACCTTAACACCATTCTCTCTACTTCCTTATCCGAAAATCCTAAACTCTTCAAAAACTCAATCTTCGGCTTCAAAGTCCTCTCCACACTCGACACCAACAACAACGTCGTTTGACAATTAATCCTACGGACACCCGTAAACCCGAATTCGTTAAGAAACTTGAAAGTGGGACGCAACTGATTGGTCAAATCCGTCATCAAGATTCTTGGGCAGCGCATGAGAGATTTGGGAAGGTCGTGAAACGGGATGAGAACTTCGCAGAGGAGAAAGTCGATGATCGGTTCAATGTCGGTGGGTATGTCCGAGGTGAGTAGTTTTGGGTACATGTCGAGGATGCGGCCGACAGCAGGGTGGGAGAGACCGAGGGAAAGGAAATAATTTTCGAGGGAAAGGAGGGAGGAAAGGGGAGTGGCACGGAAATTGGGATTTATTTGAAGGGCTTTTTGGGGGTTGACATTGAGAGTTTGGAGGTGAAGGAGTTTTTGCCGGAAGAGAAGACCGGCGTCGGAGGTGGTGGCGACAAGCGACGGTGGTTGTAGGGAGGTTTTGGGCGGGTTTAGAAGAGGAGGGAGTTGGATTCTGCTTATCATTTTTGGACACATTTGAAAGACAGATCGTACTGACCCTGGGTTTTTAGTTATCTTGATCTTTCTGAAAAATCTCAAAAGTTGAGAGACGATAAATTGGGCCGGCTCAGCTCAAACTCGGCTAAAAATCAGGTTTCCCTGATGACTGAATTGAATTGGGCTCTATATTAAGACCTATTAAACTGTGTTTTGGTCCGGAGCCAACGGGCTTTCATTGGATGATGCACATTGAAGTAAGTTTCTTACATGCCAAAAAAAGAAAATTAATTCTAAATTGTTATTATTTTTCTAAATAATAATAATAATAATAAATTATAGTTGGTTGAAACGAAACCGTTAGAATTATGAGTTGTGTTTATTACGACGGTAGAAATTTGAGAGTGACGGTGGTTACTGAGATGATGAGATGAGGGTGAGTAGGGTGTTGTACTTGTGTCGTTGGTTTTATGAGTTAGTAAGGTTGAGAGGAGAGTTAATATGTTATAAGGGGAGGGGTGTAAAATGAATGAGTTGGTTTGGTCGGTTTTGTGGGGGAACTTCTGAGCGATCCCTATTCTCTAGCTCGTTCCAAATGACCGTTTTTCCCGCTCACCCGGTCGTGTAATACAACCCTATATGTAAGCTCACATCTCTCTCTATCTACCTCTGCTTTCTCTTTTTGGCCTTGTCCCCTCATTTAAGTTCTTTCCATCATCCGCTTTCAACTTGTCGTTTGATTTGCTCATTTGGGTAAGTTCCCTTTTTTTTCTTTTTTTTTTCATATAGCTTCTTTTTATACTTCATAAATTTGAATTATAATTTTCCTGAAAAAAAAAAGTATAATCTTTGATGAAGGGTTCAATTTTAGCTGTTTTAGCCACATGGGTTTTGTTAATTTTTGTTGAATTGTCTTTATGTCTGCGTTTTTTAATGATCCCAGTTTTGTTATTGACAGTATGGTGTGTTTGTTTTCTGTTGAAATCTGGTGAATTTGTTTCATATAGCATAGTCATGGTTTTTTTTCTTTTTCTTTTTTGCAAGTTCATGGTGCATGTTGATGCAATTAATGCATTGTCTGCAATTGAATGATAAATCGCGTAAATTTGAATACGGATTCAATTGATTGGAATTATGAGACATGTTTTAGTTTTTTCCTGAAACAAAGAAAGTAAGCTAAGCTTTCAACTTGTGTTGTGACTGTCAAAGAAGGGATTCAAGACGTTTGGGTTAAATTTGTAGGATGGGAAGGGTTAAGCTGAAAATAAAGAAGTTGGAGAATACAAATGGCCGTCAAGCGACCTATGCCAAAAGGAAACATGGCATCATGAAGAAAGCAAATGAGTTATCAATACTATGTGACATTGACATTATCCTTCTCATGTTCTCACCGACTGGCAAGCCTTCATTATGTAATGGAAAGCGAAGGTACTCTTCATTCATCTTCTTACTTGCATTTATTTGGAAAGCAAAGTTCTTGGGAAGTTTTATGCACCTAGAGGCCAAAAAATAAAAAATAAAAACTGTTGCAAGTAGTCTCAACAATTAGAGGAACATAATGGTTTTGCACAATTTAGTGATGCAATTATATTTCACGGTGACATTTATGAATGTCCAGAAAGTTATTAATAAAGTGAGTTGTGTATGTATTATGAATTGTTGGCACTGCATTGGATGAGCATAGAGTGTTTGATCTTCGTGTGCTTACAGACCTCTAATTCTAAAGTTTTATGATAATTATAAGTTAAATTTCCTCCTTTTCTTTTTGGTGATTTTAGTAGCATTGAAGAGGTCATCGCAAAGTTTGCTCAATTAACTCCACAGGAACGGGCAAAAAGGTATGATCAATTTATCTCCCTTGAAAAACCATGTCATATATTTCCACGCTTCTGGGTTGAATGTACATATCAAATTAAAATTAAATGAATTTTCTCTGGATTGGAACAGGAAGTTGGAAAGTCTTGAAGTAAGTTTCTTCCACAACCCATTCCCCTTCCAGGATCTTACATTTTTTCTTTTCTATTTCCTGGTCAGTCTTGGTGTATGTAATTCCATCACTCTTATCTGTTAGATTTTATCCTGTTTTCTCTTTGAAAGTATAGGCACTAAAGAAGACTTTTAAGAAGTTGGATCACGATGTAAATATACAAGGATTTTTGGGTACAAGGTATTTGACAATTCTTTTTTAGTAGCGTGGGTTGTTCTGTTCGAGATCAATGGATACATTTTATCTTTTGAAATATGTCTAATGAAACTTTCTGTTTTTCTTTCTGTTTCAGTTCTCAAACAATAGAGGTATGTGAAGTAGCTATTTCAATCTTGTTTATGATCATTTAAGATTAGATGATGGATATTCATGTGGATGACATGTTTTTATTCGCCGGATTGCTTTGTGCAGGAGCTTACTAAACAAACAAGGTTATTTCAAAGTCAACTTTCTGAAATACATAGGCGTCTGAGGTGATTTCTTTCAAAGTTTTAGTAGTTTCTGTTTCATGCCCTAGTTCTGTAATTCAATCCATGCTATGGTCGGTCATAATCTGTACTAATGGTATATTATATTGAATTATGCAGCTACTGGTCTAATCCAGATAAGATCAGCAGTGTGGAACACTTGGGACAAATGGAAAATTCACTGAGGGAATCTCTTAATCAAATACAGATGCACAAGGTATGTCTATCATCCCTGTGCTTGGTGCCATCTAATGAAGTTCATTTGCAATTTCCTTCGTGCAATTTCAGGCTAACTAACACTAGGATATTGGAAATAGATTTGATTAGCATATGCACTTTGAAAGCATGTGTGAGCAAATACATGAAGTAGATGCTTTACTTTTACCATAATATGAATTACACGTCAGTGAGAAGTCTTATTTGTTGCAATAACAACATCTGCATTCTTTTGGCAGGAAAATTTAGGAAAGCAGCAACTTATGTCATTAGAATGTACTAGTCAGGTAAAAAAGTGCTTAACTGATCTGGGGATATTTTCCTAGATCAGTTCCTAAATATATTTATTGAAAGGCGATGTCTGAACTATCCTCTCTTGCAGTTCCAAAATGGGATGCATATCCCCTTCAGTATGGGTTCTGAACAACAGCTCCAACCTCTATCATGGATTCCAAGTAATGACAATAGACATATCGTATTACCAGAGGATCCAAATTTGCTTTCCCATAGGTAAGTGGACTTCTTACTGTATCCTTTTTTTTTGTACCTAGATATCTTAATTCTATTTATTTTCCAAAGAATTATGTGTAGGATGAAAAATCTTGTTTTGCAATTGATAGAGGGAGAGGTGCATAAGTATATGAGAGGATTTTTGCCTCATATGAAGGATATAAAAGCATGGCATCTCTATGTCTTTGTACACAAGGGATTTAATTCATATTCACATAAATGAGATGAATGGAATCTTTTTTTTTAAAATGTGATCTCAATCATTAAGCTATATCTTTCTATAGGGACGTGGAATGCTCTGCAAGTTCCTCCTTTGGGAGTTATTCTGGGTATTTTGGTACTGGAAAAAGTTCAGAGATTTCAAATTCTGGACAAGAAAGCAGCCTTCTTAGTGAGTTAAGTGGGACTGCATCACTGAGGTTGCAACTTGGGGGGCAATGCTCTTACCTACCATATAATGTCAACTTGCTGAATGATAGATTCCAACCAGTATCAGAGGTGAATATACAAGAAAATCCGGTGGATTACCATGTCACTGGAAGCTTGGAAGTTCCTAGACCTGGGTATGACACCACCCATGGTAGTTGGGCTTCCACATCCGGGCCATGTGAAGTTACCTTGTTTGATGAGCGGTTATATTCCCAGGCAAGTACTTATACTTTGGAGTTTCTTAAGTAAATGTTCTTGTTTTATACTTATCACATGGGTCACTTAAAAATTGATATGCACCTTTGGCTTGATTGAATACCCGCTTGGATTATGGTTGGAGAGTGAAAGATAGAGAAGATACTTGTGCCAGTACACTATTCCCTTTTGCTTGGTGACTTATTTCTTTTTTGGTCTTTTAGTTTTCACTGATGTAGACAATATCTTTGGATGAATCACCTATTAATTGCTAGCAAAATTATAAAGTTTCCAAGTCTACTTTCTCAAGAAGAAGAAGGGTACCAGTTGAAAAGCATTATCTGTTAAGTGAATGGTCCATTGTTGCATAGTAGTTGACATAAGAAACTGATCATATTCAATGGAGCTACTAAAGGCAATTAAGGCTATCACTAAATTGATACTAAAAGATTGATTTAAGTATCTCTTAGGATGCTGCCATTTGATTTTTCTGTGTGAAGGCTGTTGAGGACCTATTGTAATGATGAATATATGCTCAAATCAGCATGTGGCCGACTGGCCATTCACCTTTCACAGGAAGTTTCGAGCAGGCCTACTTTTTCAGTTTTGATGTGGACATGTTTCTCCCCTTTCTCCTTCAGTGTGATCGTGTCAAATCCGACTTAGTTAGTTCTAACATTACTGATTTGCTAATGCGTGGAAAAATAGCCGAAAACATTGGTTTATGATTTCTCAATAGAATCTTAAATTGTCTTTGTTTCATTAATAAACTAATTTTCCATTCCTGGTTAGCTTAATTTGCATTTAGACCATGCAGGTGCCGAGTTTTAATAAGATATTTTGGCACTCTTATACTTTCAATAGATTATACTTTCATTTTCTGGATGTGCTGAACTCAAAGAACATAAGGCTGCTGTTCCTGATACGAAGCTTTGTAACAGAACCTTTCCAATGGGAAAAGTAAAATGTTTGAAATGTATTCAAGAGGTTTTTTTCCCTCCTATTCTTTTTACTTATTTCATTAATGGAATTATTGTGAAGTATGAAGCACAAGATTGACAACTGTGATGCTAGACATCTATGTCATCGGTGGATAATAGGAACTAGACAATGATCACAAGCAGCCAGTAATGCAATTCTATTTTTATTTTTTTGTTTTCATATTCATTGTTTGGTGAGCTCAGGGTGTGATAAAAAAATGAGTGGCAATGCCAAAAGTTTTTGAGCAAAGATGAAAGACGAAACTAGTGACATTTCTTGTTTCCTTTTGGAATTTGAATGGAAATTCATTTGCATATGTGACTTGGCTATCCTGACTAGTATCACAGATTTTTAGAGATTGGACTTGAGCAAGTTATGCATCCATACAGTGTTTTTTATTACAAGGCATCTTAAAAAGCACAGAAACACGGAGGAAATCGTTTTAATTTCTCAAAAAGTATGAAGTTGGGCATTGAACCTTGAACCTTGATGCGTGTAGTTAAGTGGCTTGTAATGATGGAATGAGATGATTGCTGTTGCACCTATATGCCCTACATGTACTACTTGTCCATCTTCGTATAATATTGTATATGATGTTATCATGCTCTTATCTCAGCAGAGCTATTTAGGTTCTATACAGTTCATTCTGCCACCATTCTTGCAGAATATTTGTTCCTTGTGTTGTAGGTCCATCAAAACTTTTATGTTCTTATAACATCTTGATTATTTGTTGCAGCAACTCAACTCAGAATCAGACGAGATGTTACTATTCAATCACCGATCAGGTTGCTGAAGAAGTTGGTCGTGTGAGAAAGTTTCTCAAACATCACAATGGGCCTACTGATTTTTCAATGGTCTCTTTTTCCATTCCAATGCAAGAATCAGCCAGCGAGATATGTATAGCATGATTACAAAATACAAGTTACCTGATGGTGATGGCTTGCCAAGATCGAAATGGTGCAGGCATCATTGGATGAGACACCACATTTGTGATATTATGTCATATACATACAAATTACATATTTAATAGTAGGTTTCCCAGTCCTTTTTGCTGAGGTGACTAAATCTCTGTAAATTAAAATGCATATATAATTGGTTGTAATCAAAACAGTTATCTACAATATGAAGTTTCTTTGTTAAAAGGCCAATTTTACCTCTGCTCTCTTATTTTCATTGAACTCTCTATTGCTCCTTTCACCATCAATGATAAACAGTAATTACTACTAAGTAGCCAAATAATTGTGGCCAAACCAGTTATTTAAACAGAAGCTGGAATGCATTTCAAAAGAATCTGAAGTTAATGACAAATCCAGTTGTTTATTTGAAGTCTTGCCAAGCCTGTTTATGCATAAATTTCCTTCGATGCTGACAGGAAAACACGCTATTGTACATCAAAGACTGAATTAACAAGGAATATGACTTCCATTATCTTCCTAAGCCAACCTGGATTACACTAATCAAATCAGCAAGATTTCCAAAAGCTGGAGAAATCATTTGTCATGCAACTTTTAAGCTATTGCAACAACAAAAACAAGGAATTAGTCAATTTGGGTTCTGGGATATGCTCATCAAACCATGTGCAAACGTAAATCTTGACTACCCAACTACTAGAAGATGACATTAGACAAATGGTACATCCACACAGCTCATCTATACTATATGTTGGTGACTTTTCAATTATATAATAAATAAATATATAAAAGCATCTAAAATTAGAGCATTACTAGTTATATGGGTCCACCGTCCATTCAGGTAAGTGCTTTTCAAACAATCACTTAACCAGTGCTTATCTTTGTTTGTGATCTTTAACTCAATTACTCTCTAATGGAAACTGCTTATATATATATATATAACGTGTAATATAATTTTAAAAAATAAAAATAAAAATATTTAAAAATAAAAAAATTAATATACCAAATTTAAAAAATAAAATAATTAATATAAAATTTAAAATATATAATAAAAAAATTGAATCGGAAACAAAAAAAAAAAATAATTAAACGAAAATTTTGAATATAAAATTAAGAGAAAACCTGCCTACTAATCAATTGCTGCCTCTAATGTTTAACTACTTTTATATATTATTAATAATTTTATGGAAAATAAAATATTGTGTATTTTGTTTGTGGATCGATCTAGAACCGTCCATTTTTCCACCAATTAGTAAGAATGTAAGATGGACGTACGTAATCAACGAAATATGCGGCAACTCACATGGGCGTGTTTGTCCTGATCCGTGGTTCCGCGACACGTACGGTGTTGCTCATTATTGTTTCTGAATCGTTGATACTATCTGATCTTGCCACGTAATCGGGTTTGTCGCGGACCGGAAAAGTGTCGATAGAACCGAAGCATCAGAAGAAAAAATTTCAGATTCACGTGGCTCCAGGCTTTGTCAGTAATCCATCGCACTATTGCAGCACAAAGTTGACTTATCAATCTCTTATATATTCACTTCGTAATTTGGTCTCTCTAGTGTGAGGCTTGCTAATAAAGAGACGATGAATCTTGGGGCAATCTTCTTTGAAAGAAACGGGAAGGTAAGGGACAAGCACAGGATTTGATATGAAATGTCTTTAACGTCTTTTCACACTCACAGGAAACCTGCCAAACGAACTGGGACAACACAACAATTATTTAGTTCTTCAACAGAACAAATTAGCATGAAGAAACTGACGATGAAATTGAATGCAGGATATAGAAGCTTGGCCTGTTTGCTAATGCTTGTAGTTGTCACAATCGATTGAAGGAATTTAAAAGAAAAGTAGATTAAACCGGGAGAGGATAAGACAATATACCCCAGCAAATATCAGTAACTAAGATCAGACATCAACCAATAAAGTTTTGTGTTACAGAATTGGAAGAGTTTCAATTCAATTTGTGGTGTTGGGTTCACGTTAGATTTCAACTTGTATACGATTTTGTGACTTTTCATAAGTTTGTATTAATTATTATAGGGCTATATTGCAAGAGTAGGATAATACTGTTAACGAGGATACAAGGGCTGCTGCTCACTTCGTAATTCCTAATTGTGGCTTTTCATAAGATAGTCTTTTCACTGTATATGCCTATAGGGGAAATGGGTTAATTACCACTTGATAATTATGAATCAGTACATAGAATAGTGGATTAGTCCATAATGATTTTGGTGCACCAACCAGAGCAACTGGAGAGATTCAAAGGTTAGCTAGAAGTTGGACATACAAGGTGGAATCTAGGCCGCTGGAAGACCCAATTGACATACTGAGAATTGATATTTCATTTCTGATTATCTTACTTAAAAGCACAAAAATGACAAACACAGATAATAAAGTAGCAACTTCCATTAACTACTGAAGGATTTGGAAGTTTACACCTTAGTATCATACAATTCAAACCCATTACTACATCCAATGACATAATAATAATACTAGGCCGAAAGCTGAGTACAATTAACTTGCAAGCCAAAAAAGTGCTTCTCTAGGCAATCCAAGAAGCCAAAAAAGAAAAAAAAAATACTTAAAACACTAGTGGCGGGTGGTAAAAATCCACCTCAGCCATATGTAGCACTTCAACAGAAAAAAAAAAAAAAAAAGATCCCAAATAACAATAAAGGATCTCATGATAATACTACACTCCACAACAATGGTGAAATCGACTCAAAATAACCCAAGAGCCCTATTAAAATAAGCCCTTTTCATCTTGACCTCCGGAAAGCCAAAAATATGACTTCGTAGACAGTATATATACCATAGTATGCTAAAATTTCATACTAAAATATCACTACTTACTACTTTATAATATATATATAATAATGTCTTAATTAAAATCCTAGCCCAAACTAAATCAAATTGCTTGCGTCTCTAGCGGAATTGAGCACCAGTGTAAGTCTGCCCGAAAGACCAGCCAGCACGAGCAACATTATAGGACACAATAGTGCGGCCATCGCTGGTTGTGACCTTAAATGAGAGGCTTTGGCCATTGAGATATGTGTTGCTTTGCCAGTTTTGTCCCCAGTTTCTGGACATGGCCTGCCAGCCGGTTCTGGACCCTTTGACTGAAACAGCATGGACATCACCAGCACCACCAACGTTTGTGATCAAAACTAGGTTGAAGTATGAATGGCCGTTGATTGTGAATCTGATGCCTCCCTTTCTTCTGCAGGGTACCCTACAAAAACCCAACAAAATAATAAATTCTGTCACTTTCCAAGTTACCACTAATAGATAACAACAATGAATCCAACTAAGAAGAAGGTAAAAGTTACAAGGTTTAAAATCTCATAGAAAATTAGTTAACTAAGAAACCAGAGAGAACAGAACATACCTTCTGTAAGCTACAGGGACAATCCCAGCTTTGTATTGAGCAATGTGTTGGAAGACAGGCTGAGAGAGGTCAAAATGCTGCTGAGGAGGGTTGCACCAGCCGCCTGCATTGTTGGGAAGGGCATTGTTTGGTGGGCAGAAATTGGTGGCAGTGACCACTATGGTACCAGGCAAGCACCATCTGGGGTCATTCACACACTTAATCTCATAGCAAGAACCGCAGCTCAAACCACTGTTGAACAAAGCTGTGCTCAAAGCTGCAGTGTTTGTACCATAGCCCTGGCTATACAGGTTCCCATAGCCACAAGCTCCACCTGCAGAAATTATAAGCCAAATAAGTAATTACTCAAATGAGACTTATCCAAAATGTGCAAACATTGAAAGTGAAAAACTTCGCTGCATACTAACCCATGGTTCCTGAAGCATCACCGCCTCCATAGAAAGTGGCATGAGCATTAATCCACCCACCGCCTCCGTACGCATGAACAGATGATACCATGGCAAGTAAACCCACCAAGAAAAATCTAGCAAGAGCCATTTTCCTGCACAGACAAGTTATACCCGTTTCAGGATTTCATGAAAATCCCAGTTTCAAAAGTGTACATCTTTAAACAAAAAGGAAACGTGAAAAGAAGAGAAGAGTATTACATGAAGATATTGGGAACTCAGAAGAAGAGCAAAGAGAGGAAATGTGAGGCAGATGAGTGCAGAAAATGGGAAGGGGTTGAGGGCAATTTATAGAAATTTTAGTAAAGGGTGGAGGGTTGTACTCAGAACTGTCAAAGGCCACCGTCACAACTTAACTAACACTTTTAAACTATGTTGGGACCATAAACTGCTATGCTAAGACGTAAAAGTACTATAGTTTTTGTAATAGTTAAAACAAGGCACATGTGGAATTGCAGAAGCAGTTTCTGGCCTAAAACCGCGTGGTTTTGTAGCTTTCATGGTGGGAAATTGCCCTAAATCCAAATGGGTCATAGCTGTATTTTCCCTTTATGGTTAATATACTTCCAAGTCCACACGCAACTGCGACTGTGCAACTAGCAAGCAAGCAGAACCAACGCCCATTTGCCGCAATTACCCTGACTCTTTGCCCTATTTTTCTTTCATTTTTCATTTCTCATTTTTCATTTTTTACTTCAATTAATTTTGAAATGTTTTTTACTCCAGTTGTTGGTGACAAGAATTTCTAACAGACACAAATCACATTTCACATTGGGGCGTTTGATTATCCAGCCGTTTAGTATGACTTGGACTTGGGGGTGGCTGAATTTAACACCAAATCTTTTCTGGTTAAGGAATTTAATGGAATATTTTGACCCACGTTTCATCTTCTTCTACTTTTGATACCATGGAGAATTATTTCCTTCTCCTTCATTTAATATAATATTCTCCATTGCAAACTAGTCTACGACTCCTCTTTTGGAGGGTCTCAAATGGTATGCAATGTCAAAAGAGAAATGTAAAATTTGCAGAGACGTTAGTTGCACAGGGTAAGGGCATTTTCAAGCTATCTAATGATTGAAGAAGAGAGCACAATCTCAAACACGTGTGGCTGTCAACTTGTTTTTCTTGTTTCTGTTTTCATATAGCATATATGTGTATATATTTATGCTTTTAAAAAGCAGTAGTTTTCTGTGTGTAGTATGATATGATAGTCTGCTAGCTGGATTGTACCTTCAGTCTTGCATGTAATTATAAACAATATTAGGTAGCAAATCACTAATTTATATATTGATGAAGACAAGATTTGCATGGATATCGATTACTCGGATTATGAATTGATTGGCGATAACAGGACCGCGATTCTCGCTATTTTAGCTTATTAAAATATCAATCAACTACCCAGAAGAAAACTCCAAGCTGTTGCAACTGGTACAATTTTGAGTATTCTTCGACTTGAAGATATCTCCTATATTTTATTTTAAAAAATTTCTCTTTGCGGAAAAGCTTGGTTTTTCCAGTGTCTTCTTTGCTTTTGTATTTACGTTAAGAGATTGACATAATCAAAAGAGTATTTTAATGCAGGATGACTAGGACAATAGTCATAAACCAGGAATTTTACTTCTTTTTATGTGGGTATTCCATGGCCAAGCATTGTGCACAAAGGTAAAACGAATTGCCCCACATACGGCTAAGCCATTCCTGGGACTAGGCGTGGGCTGCTTTGCTCAAATATCAAGCTAAGCTCGTACCATGACAATTCATTAATCACCACTCCCTAGAGAGTCAAACTCACGCAAATTTGATTCGAATTCAAAGCCTGCAATCCTGCTACTCAAAAACCCTTCTCTTTTTAAAGAATTGGTTGCCCATATCTGGGTTCAAAAGAAAAAGTTGGTGTAATTATTATAATAACCATGCTTAATTTTTTGTTCTGACCATTCCCATCTGTTGTTTTCATTTTCCAACAGTTATTTACTCGAACTCCTGAAACAAGATCTCAGCGAAGAAAGAGAGAATTGCAAGGAAATGTTTGTCTTGTTCTGGTAAAACTTAAATTACAAGTGACAGTGAACATAAAACAATTTAAACTGGGCGTTTGGTGGGGGACCTTGCAATTCAAGGTTTTGAGCCACTAGCGGTTTGCCTTTGAAAGCAATTTTGAATCCCGTCCTGGTTTTTTGCTTTAGCGGCGCTAATGCAGCAGCTGCACATGGAAGCACTTTGGCCGCATTCTTGCAATTCAAACCATATTTGGCTTCTACTGTTATCTACAAACAAAATCAGTAAAAACCCAGATGCAAAATGCAAAACAAAAAGACAAGGAAATTCAAAAACGTATCAGATATCCAAACAGACTTAGGAAATTATAGTGTTCCTTCTCCATCCATTCCTTTCAGTTGAGATTTTCCAATTGGTCCCTTCAGATACTGTTCCCTTACATCTGCCCTTGTTTCAAAATTACTCTTCAATCCCTCATATACATCAAAAATTATAATTTATAATTTGTTAATTAAAAATATTATGCAGAGAGAAATTGGCCATTTAACAAGGATGAAAAAAGATCTGTTCTTGTCTTCTTGAGACCTTTAACGGCCACTAACTAACGTGTCTTTTTAAACCACCGAGGATCCCAACTTCCTTTTCTACCAAACCATTATCTTCACTTTTTTTCTATTTTGGTGTTTTGTCTGCAACTTTTAGAAATTGATCTGGATCGTTCATCTTCTCAGTTAACTTGTGGTCGCTGGCCAGTGGCCACACACCATATCGTACTAGATTTTTATTGCTTTTATGTCTCGTCTCTACTTTCACTGTTGCTGAGGATTCACTATTCTGAGTATCAATTCTCTGCTACTACAAATCAAATGCATAAATCATTCTCTGTTGTTGACTAGCAAAAGCAAACTAGCCATGGTACATTGTTATAGCTGATGTTTTTAGTTAATATGTAAGCCAAGTTTAGCTCAATGCTAATCCTGTTCCTGGGTCATAGAGAATTTTTCTTTATTCTTTTCTTAAACCCACACAAATCGTACTTAAAACATTAGTATTTGTCTCGTATTCTTCGAATCACTCTATCAATTCTGTATCACTTACATAACTAAGCTAACTTCTTTAAGCTTTGCGGCTGCTAGCAAAGCAAGACAGTTTATATTCTCGTGAAAAGGGGGAGGAGGCAGACAAAATAGAGTGGCCCATAAATCCTTTACCCTACTCCATCTCTTTAATTTTGTTCGTGTGCTTAATCAAATCTTATATTGACTTTTATATAGAAAATAGAATCTTGATAAACAAGGTGGGAAGTGCCACATTTCTTCTTCTTATTGTCGCTGTCTCTTCACAGCATTAGTCCCCATGTGATATGTCGTTAAAAGTGTTAATAATATGCTTAATCAAATCTTTACGGCACTAATCGAATATAAATTCTGTCAATTGCATTGCACCAAGTTGAGCCTTAACTATTACTTGTCAAACAAATGTTTTCAAAATGAAAGTTTTAAGTGTAATACAATAATTAAAGAGGTAATGCTTGCTTGCTTGCTGGCTGAGTGCTGTCTTTATCAGCAATCAGCATTTCACCGAGAGTGAAATTACTAAATTCTTTTAGCAAGACAAGCTATAACTTCATGCAAAGGGCTGTGATTTCATAGGAACTACCACCACGTCTACTCCCACCCACCAACACTCTTCGCTCGTGCATCTTCTCATTCTTCTTTAAAATCATAACGCACTCATGATGGCCGCGATCAAGGGAAGTTTTGCCTAGAAAAGAGACAGCTATATGATCTTTAAATTTAATTATAGATTTGGTTATCTTATTTTATTATCTGCCTACATTAAGTAGCTGACCTAACTAACTACCTCTCTTCAACAGTTTCCTCTTTGGCTTTGCATACCTTTTAATTAATTTATTTAAATTTTAACATATTGCTGACACTAAAAGAAAGTTAAAGCACTAATCAAAAGCACTTCCAACTACCTTCTGGATTTGGTATAAAGCACTTTTAAGATCTTCTGGTTTGGTTATAATTTGGTTATGCATACTTTTGGTTTGGGAACTTCACTCCTCATTTATTCAGGTAGAGGTAAAGAATATATGAAAGGGAATAATTTGGTGGTTGGTTGGTTGCATCATGCACGCTTGCTTTGCTTGATGATCATATCAATTATGTGTTATTGTCCAATGAGAACCGTCTGATTCCATCATCATCATTTTGTATTGTTGTTACCGACACATATGCTACTGCAACATCTTCGTGAATCATATTCATGATTAGCTATGGTTTCTGTCCTTGTTTCACTTTACCTTGCCACCCATTCATTTTAAATTTGAAAAACCTGTAGAACTTTGCTTTTTATGTTTCTAACTTTCTAGCAAAAAGCTTGGAGACAATCAATTACACGCAACTCCCACTTAGGCTGGCCTTTGTTTAATTAATTCAAAATGTTAAATCGAACGGTGAATGATTTCATGTGATTGATAACTACGTTAGATATATGCATGCCAGGTTTCTAAATCTAAGTGTTAGATTTTGTTAAACCTATAGTTTAAGTCATTGATTGCAACATTTTTGATAAGCAAATAGTCTACAACAGTTGTTATTCGTTCCCTAATTTACATAATAAAATTGTTACATCAAAGTTTCTTGATTTTAAATGCATCAAGGGCCTCAGAATGGTGTAGCTTTAGACGTCATTGAATGCTACATCACATTTGCCTGTCATGCTCATTCATGGAGAGCTAAATTGCAAACAAAAATTGATTGAAATATGAAGTTTTCTTACTTGCAAACACATGATTGTGATTGAAAATGAAAGGACAATAACAAGCCACATATACATATTTTAATCTCTTTAAATTGTACGACTGTTATCATGTGACCCTCGGCTGAAAATTTGCAATATTTCTAAAAATTGAATGTACAAATTTAGACAAAGTTTTAAACAAGCCTATCTGTCTAATGACATATGGCAAGGCCAGTTCATTTTTTATGCAAAGTTTGAGAAGCCAATTTCCCATCAAGGAAATTCAATTCCTACTCCAATTTTTCAGAACCCCCATGTGCAGAGACATTTGTACTGCAATTTTATATCATGAATATGGACCATAGACTCAACCCAGCCCTCTCCACAATAACTTGGTTTAACTGCTTTTGGTTGCTCAGTTAAGAATAGCAGATGTTAACATCATCTTGTTTTCAAATTTCACATGCTCTTGTTTGCACAAAAAATGTGAAAGACTTCAATACTAATACTTGCAGCTCGTCAATGAATATTATGTAAAAGTATAATCGTTACAAATATATCTTTAATAAGGCGAAGTGGATCAAAGAGGAAAATGATTAGTGCGTGTGAAAGAGAGAGGATAAGGATTACAAAACATGAATGGAAAAAACACACTTTCATCGAGTGTTAACAGGATTCTAACTTTGGTCTGCTCTAAGTTTTCAAACATTAAAACCTAAGAAGCACTTTTCGTGCTATAAGTTTTTGTGAATATTCAGACATCCCAAAACATAAGAAGCATTAGGTTAGAGAAATTAGGTATTAAGAAAGGATCGGTTTTATTGCCTGATTGGGGACAGACTCTCAAGTATTTATGGGCCAGCATGGTTGTTTAGGTTTTAATTAGGACTTGCTTCCTTCCGAAGTACTATTTGATGGTCCCTCCATCAAATGCCTACTCACATGGTTAAACACTTTACAGAGTCATATACCAAATGACTTGTGATTTCCATGGTTTAGTTTCCACAAGAAGTAATTTCGAAAGGAAAATTTGTTTTTGTTTTTCTGTTTTCTGAAATGTCCCATGGACCTAACCTATTTAATGTTGTTGGCTATGTCCATATCGAATTCAGCCAGCAAGCAGCAGTGGTTCAATGAAATCAAATAACTAAGTCAATCATATTAATTACATTTCTGATTTTATGTAAGGAAAATTTGCCAGTTGTCACATAATCTTCCACAAAGACAGAGTGGAAGATCAAGGTTTTGTAATTGCAATTTATTTCCCCAGTTGTTCTCAGGCTAAAATGGTCCAATTGAGACAACCATTTACTATTATCGGGGTTTACGATAAAGGTTTGGCTAATGCTAGATATAACTTGTTACTGCCGCTGCCTTAACTCCTAAATTTGGTATTCTCTTTACACCCTCATAAAAGATTTGCTATAATACCCATATTTATTCATAATTTTAAATGTTAAGACTTGTAACTTATATGTTATAAATTTTATGATTTAATTATAGTAATTGCTTAACAGTATCAATACATTTTATTCTATACTGTTGTTGTATAGTAGCTAAAGTCTTTGGAGAATCCAATGGGTGCAAGGAAGAGCCCTGGAATTACAGTAAAAACTTTAGTGGATGTACTTGAATGATGTGTCTCAATCCTAAATTTATCTTCTACGAGTAAGGTTTTCATGCTAAAATGGCACATTGAAGAAAATGAATATGGCTAGAACATGGGCAGTTGGCAGGGACCGCAAAGTCACAATCCAACAGGCACAAATTGAAAAAAAAATGGTAATAGTTTCAAAAGGGCAATCAAACATTAGGGCAAGCCTATCAAGAACCCAAGTTGTTTTATGTATCAATTTGGAATGTGCAATTGTCTGGGGTAATGGCAACAGAGCGCATGATTTTGGGGAAAGGATTGTCATTTGGCACTGCATACATATAGCCCTAACAAATATTCCATTAACCAGTCAATTTTGAATGGTTATAGAAATTTGCACCTAGAGCTATTCTCATTAAAAGAGTGAAGGTGAACCTCTTGTTTTAAAAAACGGAAATTGGTCCATGGTTTTGGTTTTGGGTATGATAACTACTAGTGTCTTTATGTCTACCCTTCGTTGCAAGTTTGCAACATGTTGCATGCTTGTACTTTTTGGTTCATGCTTAGCTAGATATACAGGACCAATCGTGATAATGAACTTTTACTTTCTGAGTTTTCAGGTCCATGTACTATGATCATGACTCGACTCTTTCACACTAAAAAAGAATTATTCATTAGGTCTATTAACTCTTGGGACTTTCTCTTCTTATTTCTCTTTCTTCAATCCAATGTTATTCACGTGCCAGTTGTCATGTGTGGGTAGTCCACTCCCTTAAGA
This sequence comes from Cedrela odorata, assembly GCA_035584115.1. Taxonomy (NCBI): domain Eukaryota; kingdom Viridiplantae; phylum Streptophyta; class Magnoliopsida; order Sapindales; family Meliaceae; genus Cedrela; species Cedrela odorata. The sequence continues at coordinate 6,232,497 of JAXCLQ010000009.1, read as the reverse complement.
GAGCAGCAATCGTCGGTGCAAACAACACTCTCTTCAATGTAGACATCTGTGTACTGCTATACAGTCCCCATAGAATTTTGATGTGTAATATCAATACATATCTAATCAATGTATTAATAATTCAAATAAAAAAAAATCCAACATTATTCACAAATCCTACGAATGATTCAACTTTGTGATTCACAAAAAATAAAAAATAAAAAATAAAAAATCCAGCCATTGAAAATGGCCCAAAAAAGATAGAGGTGTTAGTGACCCACTGGGCCGACCAGAAGAGATGGGGCTTGACTTATGGCCCAGTTCTACTAGTCAACCAATCCAATTAGACTTTCAATCTCTCAATCCACTCCACCTTCACTGATGCACCATGCATCCGCCAAAAATCACAATTTTAGTTTACATGTTCATCCAACATCTCAATGCACACAAAAGGACACATTTTGAGACAATGAAATGTAGCAGATTACTTCTTTCTATACATACAACATGTTGTGGGTATCCAAATCCCATTCTCCAGAAATCTATTCCCCTAATCTGAAACTAACCACCATAATTAACTCTCGTAACAGAACAATTTCACCGTTCTAATAATCTACAGAATTAACATCTTCTCATACTAGGGCCTGCTTTGAGCTACCTACTACTCCTTGATCCACCGCTTTTCCACTGAACAGCTGGGAAGAGTATGAGCCAGTTTTCTTTAACTTATCTGGGAATTCCTTGCTTGAATTACCCTTTAAAGAAAGGTTTTTCTTAACAAGATTTCGGTTAAGCAACAACATAGTATTACGTGGAGGTAGATGCAAAGCCCCTTCAACACAATCTCCAACCTGTGCACAACCCCAAGGCCTTGACTGCCCATCCTCACAAGACGGTCTAAGCCTTGGAAAACCATTCCTCATCCCAGAACGAGCTTGCTGATCAGGAGAATTTTCCTCCTGTAATCTGAGACAGAGAGGACAAGGAGGGTCACTTTTACGTGTCTTTGGAGTTGTCCGCTCCAAACATTCTGCATGGAAAACATGACGACATGAAAGAACCCCAACAATTGGCATGTCTCGGCTTCTCACGATCTGAAGAGAACTCCATGGAGATCTCTGCAAGAGAAAGCTTTTGCACAATTCGCATTTAAAAGTATTTGACGACGTATATGATTGACCATAACTTTCAGACTCAAATGGCTCTGAAACATCAGCAAAATCAACACTGCTGCTGGCATTGCTCCAACGATGGGACTCCCTTTGTGGAGTGGAAAAATCATAGTCTGATAACACAGTAGTTGCAGAGTCAATAGCTTCTCTAGCAGGTGTTTGGGTGGGAAAGGACAGGGGATAAATAGGTTTGGACATAAAGGAAAGACGGCTTGTTAAATTGCGATGAGAGGATATGCATGACTTGACTCTTGGCTCAGGCTCACTACTGTCTGAACCTGATGATTTAGAGCCCCTGCTATCAAAATTTGCTGAGGTTCCCTGAAAGGATTTAAAGCCAATAAGAAATAGAATTCCAGGAAGATACTGGTCAGCTAACTGACAAAGCAAGAACAAGAATGTAGTACCTCAATGGCAGGTGTAAAAGAAAATTGCCTTGGAACCGGATCTAACAAAAGAATATAGCAACAAAAAGTTAATACAAATCAAAAGAACATCAAAAGAAACAGTAAAAATGACACTAACTATATTCTCAAGTTGTTCTAAAACAGAACATAAACAGCTAGTGCCTGAACAGTTGCAGTCTATTTTGAATAAGTGCAACAAAATTTGTCTCATTAATAGACATGTGAATGACAACCAAAAGAAGAATCTGGTGATATCACTTCCACCTAAAATTCTATAAGTTATGGCTCCTAAAATGGCTATAGATTACAGCCAAGATCAAACACTATTTGATATGTAAAGTTAAACTGCAATTTAAAAATGATACAAACAATTCTAAGATAATCCATGATAAATGCACAATACTCCTCAAACAGTTTTTGCTACTTTGGTTTGGGTTAATTAATGGGCTTTTCTTTAACTCTTAATGAACCCAAATCCCAAGATATAATAATTGTACTAAATAATTTTCAAGTATCATCACAAATACTCTTCCAAAAACAAAACAAAACAAAACAAAAAAGAGTAGCAATAACAAAGTCCCTTAGACAATTTCAAAAAAAAGTTGGATGAAAAGATGAGATACCGTTTATATAATCTTACCTCTCCTTGTTGGAGTTTCATGATCATCAACAGTGATTTCTTGAATTGCTGGAGGGGTCCACAGAGGACCTTGGGAAAGATCAGAAGGACTACTCAAAAACAGCCCAGCACTATCAGATGCTGAATACTGATGATTATACAGAAGATTGCCTCTTGACCAGCTCTTGTTTTCTTTGCTGTTTGATGATGTAGAAGACTCGTATAACTGAATACCATCATACGAACCATATGGCAGCCCATCAGATTGGAAATGAAAATCCCATCTTGATGGAGGTGGTGAGAAGCTCGTATTAGTTTGCAAATAAGGCTCATGTGGACCCATGGACCAGTCCCCACTGGTCGCATTTGACCCATGTGGCCTTGCGGCCACACAACACAGCGACCCCGTCTTAGCTATTTTCTATAAACCAAACAGTTACAAATACGGCTTCCTTTCAACCTTAGAAAGCTTTCCACAACAGCTAATTTAGATAATACACAACATCATACTAAAAGCAACTTTCAAATTACACACTAATCGATTGTCACCGTCTAAATTCACCAAATAGGATGCATAATGGTAGAACACTATCTTTACCAATTGAATAACTTAATCAACCAGCAAGTATGTCCTCACAAAACTGTAGTAATCAAGTCTTTCATCCACACTGGGAATAAAAAGATTTACACTCTGCAGAATTTCCTCTCAAAATCAGACTTTTTTGAATGTTCAGTCAACCTGTATCAAAAGACCTAGGAGAAAACAATACAATGAGATGCTACATTCAACATAATCGCAAACAATCAACTATATCTTCAAGAAATTAGTAAATATAAACTAAACAAACAACATAAACTCCAACAACCGAAACCCAATACAATTGATGACGTACACCAAAGTTCATGCTAATAATTAAGAAAGATGATGAATTTAATTTCACCCAGAATGAAGCAAACAAGCAAACTAAGATTAATAGTAAAAAAATATAATGCAAATGCTAAAGCTATTGAATTCTTAAACAAAAAACACAATTTTACAAATATTACCTCACACCAACCACAGAGCTGTGTATGAGGTCTCCACAACACACTATTCAGAAAAGTTCAAGCACGAAATCGGCAAAAATACCAAGTGCAGTTAAGTTCAGAACTAACAAAAATCCAAAACACTAAGCGAGGAGAAATTCATTTAACAAAAATGTGCTCCAAACCCTAATTAACTATGAATAACAAAGACATATATACAGTGATGGAGAGATTGCTTACAATCACGAGTGAACAGAAAGCCATTTAAGGAAATGCCGGTGCGTGTGCGACAGCTGGTGTTTGAAGGATGAAATTAAAACCCTAATTTATCGGGGACTGGGAGATTAATTTAAGTGTTTTTACGCATTGTCTTCTTCTTTTGTTTATTTTTATTATATTCCATATAATTTTATTTCCTTTCAATTATGTCCTTTCACTCTCAAATTATGTACCAATAATGGCAAAGTAGCCGTGTTCATTTTCAAAATGTTAATTGAAATGTCTTATCGAGCACCAGAAGGCCTGGCTTTCTCTTCTTGATTTTCCTTAGTTTTAATCAATAGCTGTTTAATCAAGCGTTATTATATAACATAATCTATTATAATAAGACTCACCTAACAAGATGCCCTCACATTTCCGAATAATTCTACAAGGGCCACAGTGTTATGCATAAATATATCAAACAAGTACGGTGGAATCAACAGAATTCTTGGTAGGCTGGCATAGTGCATGCAAACATAGAAAGATATACAAGAATCTTTAAGTCCGGCCACTAATGCCTTCCCGTGTTTTATCTGCATTCTAACAATCCTACTGGGCGACAATCTTTCAGCATTTGCAACAACGGGAGGATTGTCCAATGCTTGTAAGACAGGATAAATAAGACTTGGCTTTAAGGATTAAACTCACCGAGAAATTTTAGCAAGCTACAGCTACAGGTGCAAATGTAGATAAGCAAAAAGCCTACAATAATCAAAGTATGGTTTGTCTGTCATTACCAACAATCAAAAACAGCAAGGCCAGACAAAAACTTAGACGCCAAGTTGCTGACTTTAAATTAAACATGGTGATTGGTGTTGTATAGTTCTTCAATTGGTTCATGCTCTTGAATTGGTCCATTTGTAAGCTGCTGTCTATGATAGAAGTAGCTGATCAACGAGGCTAAATGAATTTATAGCTTGATAGACTTTTGGTTTTACCTACTACTTACAAGCTATTCCGAACACATGAGGATTCATCAGTGAGGCATTAGACAAGAATGCATTGCCAAGTTCCACACTTGAGAAGCCGGCTTCAGATGTATTCTTCTCTGTTTGTCTGGTAAGATGACAACCATCAGCAACTGTTTGCTGCAAAGGTTCAAGAACACTCTGCCAAAATTTGAGAAATGTTCCATCTGCGTCATCAGAAAACAGAAAACAGCAGCAACAATTACAAAGCATATCCACCAACTTCCGGGTTTCATCCATCAAAAACCTCTTTATTTTGTTACCGAATGCTAAAAGGTTCAGATTAATACCTTTTGTGGCAATGTGTTCCACAAATAGGTAAGTCTCCCTACCGGTTTTACAGCTCTCCTCAACTCTAAATAAAATGGCAAAGTTGCATTTTATCTGATTGAGACTTGTAAACTACTACAGACTACATAAACAAGATAATGCAATGAAAACAATTTCATTTACCACTCATTCGAAAATCACAAAATAAACAGAAACCATGGAAACTCAGTTACCTTGTAGCGTCATGTCAACATCTTTAACCGAACACAATACATGCGTTCCACCAGACGCATTACTTTATGGAATTGCCTCCCCAACCTGGAAGGAACTAACGCTCTCAGCATCTAAAGAACAATATATTTCTAGTTTCTTAACCGACTGCATAATACAAAGGAAAAAAAAGATGAAATCAAAATTCCAACCATCTGCTAATGCTGCTGGACGCACAAAATAGTGGCTTGAAATGCTAATACCTGGATGCACATGTGGCATTGCCCCGGAACATTGGCTAATGACTCCATCTAAGATAGCTAGGATCTCTTTAATTTCTAAGGCCATACCTAGTTGTTGAACATATTTACGTTTCTACGATACAAATTCAACAATAAGTCGTGTCAAATTATTAGTAAACATTTACATACTGCTTGCATGAATTGGAAATTTGTAAGAGGCAAACCAGCAACCACTGCCGCTGCCTGAACATACTTCTCCATCTTTTTGCTTGGATCCACGCCAACAACCTGCACATTAGTATCACTGGCATAGTATTTAGATTAGGACCAGTCCCAGTCCCAATCTTCAACGCTTTCATGGCCTTTCCTCTCAAATTATCAAAGAGCTGTGACTTGTAGTAACCTGCAATCTTACCAGAGAACAGAAACTATCACCATCTGAAGTTCAACTATGCAATTTTGCCATACAATTTAAAATGAACACTAACCTCTGCCTCATAAGAATTCATGCTTGAATTCATAACCGAGGCATAAAACTCCTCGTACCAATCCGGTCTTGGAGGATGAAACCTGTTCAACATATCCTATATGTAGAGAAATTTTCACTTCACTGTTCCAAAATCTAAACTTTCGCCAGCGCTAGTTTTGGATGAAAGAGAACTTACCATGTAATCAGGAGGTAAACCAGAGACGCTGGAAGGGGAAGTAAAGCTGTAGTTGCTGCTTCAATGAATTGTCTTCTCTATCCACAACGACAAGAACATAATTTGCTTGCACGCAACTGCTCATTGTTGTAGGATTTGATCGAAAACTTGTTATTGTTTGCGGCCACAGTAAGTGGAGTTTTACGGCAAGAGTATGTACAATTTCAATCATTTTCATTTTTATTTTTATTTTAAATAGGGTTGATATGTAATATAATTAATAATGAAGGTTTAAATTGTATTTTAATAAAATTTATTTATAAAATAAAAAATTAATAAATAAAATGTTATTAAAATAAATTTTAAATTATGTCGTGTATTACCTTAAAAGATAAAAATAAAATATACATAAATAATTAAATAATAAATACGAATTAAATGATTATAAAATTGGTGTGACGGTTCTAACCCTAAAATGGAATCCAAAGCAGCACACTCGTCTTGGTCTCCCCAACACCTACGATATTTTTACACACTTAATAGAAAGTCGCAAGTATCATTTGTATTTGATATATTATGAGTCCCAGGGGCAGGCAGAGAGACTAAAAGTTCATTTACGCGCGACGCGATAAGCTGAACGACACGACTACCTCGCCGTTTCTCTTTACGTGTTCGTCTCTATTTTCTCGATTCATCTAACCTAAATTTTCGTTTTGTTTATTCAGATTTCTCTTTCGTTCATGTTTTGTTTGCTCAATCGAACCAATAATCATGTACATACATACATGTTTCATATGCTTTAGTTAGTTATACTTTACACGCGTTGTTCATTCGCTTGTAGATCGTTGTAGCTCATTCCTTGCTGCTGTTGAATAATTGTTCGTTATAATCTGTTTTATATAATTTTTTTTTTTGCAGTATTTCAAGTTAATACGGTTTAAATACCGTTGAATTGCCAATTTTGTGTTTGTTTGATTTATATGTTGACCAAAATTAGTTTTGTTTGAATTTTGGCAAGCTGGGATTTGAATTTTGAAGCTTGTTTATCTTGGTTATTGTTCATGGCTGATTTATGGGTTTTTTTTTTTTTTTGACTGCAGTTGGTTGGTAGTAATATTGTGAGTGCCTTTGTGTAATGGCTGGTCAAAGCAATAACTATGGCAAGAGGACTCCTTTTCAATCTGATTCTCCTTCTAATGGAGGAAGTAAGAGAAGAAATCCTGGTGATGATGGTGAACAGCATGGCATTGGGTCAGACGATACGGTTTACCGTTACTTGTGCCCTTTGAAAAAGATTGGTAGTATTATTGGTAAGGGTGGTGAAATAGTGAAACAATTGAGGTCCGAAACCAAGGCCAACATTAGGATTAGTGAGACTGTACCGGGCTGTGACGAGCGCATTGTCACTATATATAGTTCAAGTGAGGAAACTAATCTTTTTGAAGATTCTGGAGAGTTTGTTTCGCCTGCTCAGGATGCTCTGTTCAGGGTCTATGACAGGATAATTGCAGAGGACGCACCTGCTGAGGATGAGTTTGAAGAGCTTCAACTAGTTACTGTTCGAATGCTTGTGCCAGCAGATCAGATTGGGTGTATTATTGGGAAAGGTGGACAAGTAGTTCAGAACATTAGGAGTGAAACTCATGCGCAAATACGCATTATGAAGGATGAACATCTGCCCCTTTGTGCTTTGAGTTTTGATGAGCTTCTACAGGTAGCATCTTTCACGGTGTAGAGTTGGTACTGCCATAGGAAATGTCTTCTAATATATATATATATATATATATATATATATACATATTTGTATTATAGTGTTATCAAGTACAAAATATAAAGTAAAATCTTAATCAGGTTTTGTATGCTGTTGAAAAAGAGGAGTGTTCGTTCAGATATTGCCATATTTACTTCAATATGCGCATGTGGAAAGTCTGTTTCCTTAAGCCACTTGTACCCATTGTTTGCAAGTGGTCATGTTATTGTTCATTGATGCTATCAGCTGATAAATTCAAGATAGTTTATCAGAGAGAAGATTGAATTTTTACTCCTTACAGTTATGAATTTGACAGTGTATTCTACTTGGTGTATGACCATGAGCTTTTGGTCTGTAAGTGGTACTGTGTTTGTTTATGATAGTAATTGAATACTTAATTATTCGCTTTTAATCAAATTCTAAAATTGACTACAAGTTTTGAGTCTTCACTTGTACTGTTATTCATTTGATATCTGCTCTCCAGAAACATAATAAAAAATATCCTTATCTGTGTGCATATATGTGTTGTTCATTTGATAAAGGGATTTTGATTCATCAACTAAATTTCTTTCTTTTCCTGGCATGTTGGGGTTTCTTAATGTTTAGATAGCTGGTGAACTATCAGTTGTGAGAAAGGCTCTTCTTCAAGTGGCATCTCGCCTTCATGAGAATCCATCGCGATCTCAGCACCTGCTTCTGACTTCCTCACCTAACATATATCAATCAAGTGGTGTTTTCTTGGGTGCCCCACTTGTGGGTTCTTATAGCAATTACTCTGCACGAAGAGATGAAGCATCTGCAAGGGAATTTTCTCTTCGTTTGGTTTGCCCCTCTGGAAATATTGGTGGTGTAATTGGAAAAGGCGGGGGTATTATCAAACAAATCAGACAGGAATCTGGGGCATCCATTAAAGTTGATAGTTCAGGTGCTGAAGGAGATGATTGCATTATATTTATATCAACAAAGGAGGTAAGAACATATTTTTTTTACTGCCTTCCCCTTATAATCTATGAACTAATCACTTTTCTTATTGATATAATTATGGACTTTTACATGCAATCATGTGTTATTGGTGGTAACTTATGCTCTTACAGTACTTTGAAGACCCATCTCCCACCATTATTGCTGCAATGCGCTTGCAACCGCGATGCAGTGAGAAAACAGAAAGGGAATCAGGTGATCCTGTAATTACAACCCGTGTACTTGTGCCAAGCTCACAGATTGGATGTCTTATTGGTAGAGGCGGGGCTATCATATCTGAGATGAGGAATGCTACGAGGGCAGGCATCCGCATCCTTTCAAATGAAAACCTTCCTAAAGTTGCATATGAAGATGAGGAGATGGTGCAGGTGAATGAAATGCATTTATACATGTGCAAGCCTTGCATATGTGTGCACACACAGTTGTTCATTGTCCTGTGCATCATCTTTTCCTATATTTACTGATAAGATGGATGACAATTTTGCTATTTTGATCAGATCACTGGAGGTCTTGATGTTGCTAGCAATGCCCTTTCACAAATAACTTTGCGATTAAGAGCCAATATATTTGAAAGAGAGGGAGCACTAGCTACACATCCACCTGTGCTTCCTTATGTCCCCATGTCAGTGGATGTATCAGAGGGTTCAAAATATGGAAATCGAGATAATCAATCACGTGGACGTGGATACTCTTCTTCTGCAGCTGGTGATGTGCCTGCGCGTGACAGTTATGGAAGCTACAGTGGTTCACTGGTAAGGATTATCTTCACCTTCATATCAAATTTTACTATCTATATTTTTAAATACTCTTATTGTAATAATTGACTGCAGTTAAACATTCTAGTAACTCATCTTTTAATATTTCAAATTTTTCTAAAATGTCATGTGATTGATATGTTATTTTTGTGTTTAACTTTTTATGAAGTTTTAAGTTATTGCCATTTTTCAGAGTGGTGGTGGAAGCGTTTATGGATCATATGGTGACCACTCTTCGGGTCGTGGGTAAGATTTTCTTTTGTTTCTAAATATATATATTTTTTCTTTCTTCTTCAAAATTCTTCATTTGACGTAGCATATATCAGTTAAAAATTTATTTTGTTTGTCAGTAAAAGGTCTATTTATTATTTGCTTATTTTGGTTTGTTGTTTATCATTGATCACCTCATCCAAATCTGATGAGTTTTAGCTTCTGTTGTTAGGTTATCGGGTCATAACTCAGTCTCCCATAGGAAAAACCATGGCTATTAGTCCCTGGTTAGAGGCCTTGCAGGTAAATATTTTATTTTTCTTCCTTTTTGTTCCCTGTCCATTGGATTTTAATATGAAATTTTCTTCTTTTGTTATTTTAGTTATCGAAAGAGATACTGCAATTAGCTGATGGCATCTTACCCTAGCCAGTCATTGTCTACTTACATCCATGTACCATTTCCCTTTTTTGCCTTCCCTCTCCCATCTAATCAGCTGTGTTCTACAAATCCTGAGGTCAGCCCTTTGATCATTTGATGAACCCTCCAGCCTAGATCAGAAGACCAGATGCACAGGGTTTCACAAAATTATGCTCCACCTTGGGCCACCCTCTATACTTTGTTAAGGGTGACCAAAATTTTCTGATGATGCAATTACTATACAATCATTTGTGGCCTTGACTCAAACAATTTTCGGGGTTGATATTAAGCTGCCCGATGTTGATGAAAACAATGTGACTTATATGTTGCAGCAACTTTATGTATTTCCCTGTAAAACTTTTATGATTGATTGCACAACTTTTGTTATTTGATTTGTCAGGAATTTTTAATTTGCACAATTGAAGTTGCTTCTGGCTGTTTATGTTTTTCTTTTGTTATTAAATGTAAAAGTGTGGACAATGAAATTGTCACTGTAGATATTTGGCAACTTTGGTGGTTGTAATTTAAATGTCGTTGCACCACTCAATTACTTGGAGTGTGGGCATTGGTGTATTTTGGTTTTGGCTAATCAATTTATATACCTATATATATAGGACTTGGCTACATCACATTGGATGTATTGTCACTAAAATATAAAACTTGAAACATAACATGCAAAATTTGAAATATTTAACATAAAAGTTGAAAAATAAAAGTGGATGTAATAATACATGGATGTCTTATAGTCAATCGCGCGTGCGCGCGCACACACACACACACATATATATATATATGCTATGTGGCACCCATATGGATGTACTGTTTCCTGGAGTTCCCATGCTTGCTGTTCTTTCTAAAGCTAAAGAGGGCTGGCAAACATTTTACTAGTAATCTGTACGGGGTTGGAAGTAATGGCCCGAGAATGCTATGAAGACTGGAAATTGCTTTAAAGTTGGGTGGTTTTGGTTAAAATGTCTGTTCAGGTTAGTCTGGAGGCTGTGTCATAAAGGAAGGTAGTTATAGAAATTCGCGGATGGATTGATTCACAAATTAGCCTTGTATGAAGCATTTTAGATCCCTGAGCTATTAATGTGGCAGGTGTCATGTATCATTGATTTCTTTGGCATGATGAGCAGGTAAGTTCTTCTATGGTTAGTTATCAGTGAGCTACATATTTTTGCATCTATTACGATTTATTTGCTGTTATGATATAACAAATAATAAAACTAGATCAGGAAATATAGAATTGTATCATGAAACCCATTGTATTTGGTCACAAATAAAATGTAATGGATAACTCCTTATAGAATCATTTTTCTGGATTGCAGTTTTTTCATGAATGTGCATACATGTACATGAATAGTTTCACTTACTCAGAGTTTGCAACGCATACCTGGAAGCAGATTTGCATACAACACACGCATGCATGCAGACTCGCGTAGATGTGTTGTGAGAGAAGCACACTTATCACAATTTTTGCTATGTTAATGCATCTTTAATTCAAATATAAGTGAGTTGTTAGATAGGGTCGTTTTCTTTTTCTTTCAATCTCAATTTGTTTACCTGTTGGAAGGTCATTGACTTGAAAATATCTGTATGCTTGTGCATGTTTGTTTTGTTTTCTTAGCTTCTTGAATTGTCTTTTTATTTGTATATATTTTTACTGTTGAAAGAATGTAAGCAAAATATTTCTATGTATTGCTGCCAAATCTGGAAAACGTGGCCTTGTCTTTCTTTCCAAGGACGAAAGACCATGACATGATTGATATTGCCATGCAAGTTGGATTTGAATTGGATTACTGGCAATCCTAATAATGGCTATTTGGGATTAGCAAGTGTGCTCTTGTTACTATGTTTCGTTGGAATTGGAAAGTACATGCAATGGTAATTAACTTGTCTGATTATCAAGACTTCTTGAACTTTTACTTTATAATTTTGAACTTCAGACCATACATAATTGGAAGAGATAATTGACCCCCTCTAAACTTTGGACAATGGTCGCAAATTTTTTTCAAATTCCCGTATGATTAAAAGAAAATTGATAATACGAATGTCTCACCTCTTTCATAGCATACATATGGTTGATACTTACAAATATTGCAATATGACGCTTATTCATGTAAGCATGTTAACATGGTTTGATGATCAAAACGTAATTTGAGAATGAAGTACCATCTGTTATATACGTAGGGCAGATAGCTACTCACGGGAGCTCTGATCCTCAGAAGCAGAAGCAGCAGGGTCGTTGTTATTGTTGCTACAACCTGATGCACAGGCACAGCTTTTATCCTCGGATGTTGATGTTGTGTTTTCATGGTTACCATCTGCTATTGAGAAAAGAAACAAGTAGCTGAACGTGGTATTTATTTTCAGATAACAAGGTATAAATCTTCCATAATAAATGCATACGTACCTTCCTCATCATCTGAAGGAGCATAAGCTGAGCGCCTTGAGCGAACTTGCTGGTGTGTGGTGGGCTGATATTACAGTAGAAGAACGGATCAGAACAGCCTTAACAAAAATCTAAAAAACCAACAAATGATAAAACTAAGAATGAAAAGATTTGCTGACAATCAAAATATGATCATGGTGCATTGGATACCTGCAATTTAGGGCGGAGTGCATCAAGGGGTCCTTTGGGCTTCTGTGCTCCTTGCTGTTGAACATGTCAAAGAGGCATGCTGCAATTAGAATAAACTGGGATCGTCCGCAAATTCAAAAATGAAAACTGTGATAAAGATATATTATCATCTATAAATTAAAACGAGTACCTTTCCCAATGCCCAATCAGCAGAATCAAAGAAAGCACGTTCGTGGTCCTGGTAATACAGAATAAACATCTTAAGAGGATAAATTCTCTAGATATACCATCAATGTATAGAGAAGCAGAAGAAATAACAGTTACCTTGGATATTAGTGGAGGTTTCTTCGGTAGCATTCCTCCATACTTTTTCTTGATAATTTCCTCCTGCACAAAATCAGATGCTCATTGATGATGAAAACACCTAAAACACACACAACATTTTATGATGCAAACAAATTCAATAGCAAATCATAGATGCTCTGTTAAAAAAGAAAATAACATACCTCCTGCTGGGGCGATGGCATGAGATTTTCATCATTCTTTTTTGTTTCATTTTGTTCTTGCACAGACTGTTCATCTTCAACGACAATGCCCATCTCTTGCTCCTGCTCCTGCACGTTCTCAACATTTGCGCCCGACATCTCTGCTCTGCGCACAGCAAAGGTAACAGCTACTTGCTACACCATAATCATGAACATGCAAATTCATTTAAAGCTATTTAGTTTGATAACATTTTATGATCCTAAAGCTTCTGCTTACTAATAAAAAGAAATCTAATTTTGTAAATTTTGTGAATTCAATCCAAAACTTGAAGCAATTAGAAAACTGCCCATATGCTTACAAAGCATTCAATTATATTGTTTTTGAACCAAAAACAACATGGGTCAGATGGATTTTAAAGCTAGGAGTAGATTAGTAGGCTGTCTTGTACCTGATCGAAGCTCCGGTTGCAGAAGAAGGAGAGCCCGACAGAAAAGTGGGTCTACCCGACTTTACCTATTTATCATCAAAACGAAGCTTAAAATAAACGCACAGCACAATCTTTCAGGATGGGTGAGTAGGGCACGGTGTGCACTTTGCTCATAGGTCCGTCATCCCACAGGCTTGGTCCTCATATGGGCTTTAATTCTATATACTGTTGTTGTTGCTTTTTTTTTTTTTTTTTATATCTCCTTATTCGGCACAATCTTTCAGGATGGGTGAGTGCGGCACGGTGTGAGCTTTTCTCATAGGTCCGTCAGCCCACAGGCTTCGTCCTTCATATGGGCTTTAATTCTATAAACTGTTGTTTTTTTTTTAATCTCCTTATTCGTTACCATTAAATCTTATTTAGATATATACAACTTTAAAAATTACATAAATATTGAATAAATATGTTTCCAACCCTGGTGGTAGATTCAAATCCAAACCTTTTTATACTATTGCAAGAGATATAATAACATTACACTTACAAAATTTATATCTTAATTAATATGACACTGATTAAGTTAATAACAGTATTAAATAATTGTTAATTTTATTATTATATTATTAATATAAAATTTTAATGTGCAAATACTACGTATTCCTTATCACTTAGCATAGGTGGTACCATCAGTCCCAAAAACATTATCTGCTTAAGCCGACACCCGTATATATTCAAATTTCATATTCTTAACCTTTCTCAATCCAACATAGTATTTTGCGGCTACATTAAATTTCATATTCTTAACCTTTCTCAATCCAATATAGTATTTTGCGGCTACATTATTATTGGAAAACATTATTATATGCATATGTGAGATGTGAGTACAAGTTGAATTTTGTAGCGGAGAGATGAAGTAATGTTGTAGTAGAAAAGCAAGTGGGTATCGTATGGTTGTAATGAACCTCGAAAGAGGGCAGACAGAATGAGGTGTCTGATTTCAGATATCAATCTTCTGCTCACATATTCGAATGAAAAGTTGGTGCAATAAAGCATTTCAGCCCATGTCATTTCCATAACCATTTTCATGAATCACGATATCACACTACCCCACTGCCCTCCCTTTTGTTCTCTCAATCTGTTATCTTTCAACTTTTGAACTTGGCTTGGGATAAGATATTATTGTTTCCAAAAACAATTTAAAATATACGGTACTTTGTAGTAAATCTCAATGTAGATGCTAGCTTTTTTCTAGCCAACACAATCCCGAAGTTAGGCTAATGGAAAATATATCATCTAGGGCAAACTGGGAATAAGCTACCGGGTGACCAGTTGATGATGAAATAGATGTTCAAGTATGATTTTGATTGGCTTAGGACGTATGTGCAATTGTCACATCCAATCCGATGAGGCCTTTATATCATCAACTAGTTCATTTCATTTCGTATCTTCCATCCACAGATATGAACCAAAGAATGCAACAAACGAAAGCGGTTTAAACCCAAATACCTTTATCTGCAGAAATATTCCATGCTTGCTAGATAGTTCTATACATTTTATCTACGGTCTTGCATGTGGAGATGAAATAATGCGGTGCAGCCAAGGATGACTTGCCGGTAAAGGTAATATAATTTTTTGAATGCTATTGCCAAAAGGTTCCAATTGCTAAGTATCACTTGAGTTGTAGTGTTAACCGGCAAGTTGTCTTTGGCTACCCCTCTGTCTCATATTTACATGTTAGATCTATGATAACAACAGTATTGGCAACGACAAGGAATTGAAGATTCTCATTTCATTCAATTTTCAATGATAGTGCTAACCAGCTAGGTGTATGGAAGCTAAGTGTGATAGTATAAGTGATACTATGAAAGTAAGTTCTCTTCTAACCTTCTCTTTTTCTTCTTCTATATCGTTTAACATGTTCTAATCAAGCAAAATCTTTACTTTTTAATACATAACTTGTGGAATCGAAGTATATGAAGATCGATTGTGTTGGGCTCAAAGTACTCTTTCTAAGCCATACACAAGAGATTCTAGACATATGATTCTGATTGCATGAAATCCAAGAATGTGCAAATGGATGTTATAAAACTTAATCCTTTAACAGCACCTGTAACTTTCCTGTTATAATCCATGGCAGAAATCATCAAACTCTAGGAAAGGCTTAATTGTATTGATGTGATTTCACTTAATTTTGAAAGTTAAAAATGTGTTTGGTAGTACTAATTTTTTTTATTGAAATTCACTCACTTTTCATTCAAATTTGATATTTCGTGCTTCCATCACATAATGATTGTTACTTAAAAGTCACCGCACTTTAATACCGGATCCTTAATCCCATTAAGATATCAAATTCAAGAGCAATCTGCTTCTGATGATCAATGATATCAAATGGTTTCCGTAAGGGATTTGAGATCTTATCACCAAATGTAGACAAATTTTATGCCAACGACTCTAATGTGAGCGACTCTGCATTTGCAATACATATTTCTTCATTGCAATGTTATGTAAAAAAAATGTAATTGAATTTGACGCATTTCCCAAGAGCCAGACCCTGGAGGACACTCGAACATTTACTTCTGCAGGGTACTTACAGAAATGGTGCCTATCGATAAACATGAAAAATAGTGAATCCAAGTACTAGTACCATCTTGAGCAGCTGTATGCAGATCATGTCTGCTGGTATAAGAAAATAAAAATTAGCACTCACAAGTTATGTATGCTGACATAGTTATATCGGAAAACTCTGTCCTTGACTTTGAAGAATACAGTACTGATATAAATGTGGTGTTAAAATCAAATACAACACAGTAGTTAAGTAATTAAATTTAAGCGCCTGTCATTAAGCTAATTGAAATTCAAAGTCAAAAAGATTATACTTTTGCTGCCTAAACCAAAACCAGCACATCCACACCGATTACTTCATCCTTCTCCCCTGTGATTGTGATTGGTTTCACATATTCAAGCTGATGAAATTCATTGCTATATTCATCATGACCAGTCCATTGGCAGTTCCTGCCAACTACAAGCCGCCAAATAATCTCAGTTGTTTGCAAAATGCAAGGCAACAACCAAAATTAATTAGCAGATAGATTACTAGTCATAGCATGGCTTTTGCAGTTGAGAAAAGCAAGCTAGGCCTTTGTTTAGTCACAATTACATAAGATAAGCGCTATAGAATATTGGGCAGGTAGGAAACTTCATCTTAGCTTCGCTAAGCAAGATCATGCACCCTATCAAGTAATGGCATGTAGCTCAATTACAGAAGCAAAACCCCTGCCACCTGAGCTTAGCAAACCTAATACCCACTTCCATTGTTCACCATTGGTTGATTGCTTGAGAAAACCAAATCTGCTTAGCTCTGCAAATCTGTATAAATGCAGGCCTTCCCTTCACTTGATTTTCCAAGCATTTTTAGACATAATCATACAATATCAATAAAATGAAGGCAGAAGCAGAAACACCAGAAGCTGGTGAGACTTCCAGGGATGGAATCTCAGCACTTGAGATAAACAGAGGGATCTCTACTTTAGACCTTATTCTAAGAATTATAGCAGCTGCGGGAACATTTGGAAGTGCCATAGCCATGGGTACTACCAACGAAACACTTACAATTTTCCCACAATTCACCCAAGTTACAGCTGAGTATGATGATCTTCCAGCATTCACGTAAGTTTTCCGGGCATCGTTGTTGCTTGGATCAGTTTATGCATGCATAGAGGAAAAGTTAACATTATTAACGAACGTGCACGATTATATGAAACAGGTTCTTCGTAATAGCCAACTCGATTGCATGCGGATATCTTGTTCTTTCACTCCCTTTATCTATTTTCCACCTTATCAGAATAGCAGCTAAAAATACTAGAATCATCTTGATGATCTTTGACACGGTACAGATGCTAGACATCTCATCAATATAAACTAACAAAAATTGAATTAAATTTCTAGAAATTCGATCTGAGAAAGTAATTACTTAATATGTTTTAAACTTGTTGTAAATTAGGTGATGCTGGCTCTGGTCACAGCGGGAGCTTCTGCAGCAGCAGCAACTGTATATTTAGCACATGAGGGGAATGCTAGTGCTAATTGGCTCGCGTTTTGCCAACAGTTTGATTCCTTTTGCGAACGTACATCCGGATCTTTGATTGGCTCATTTGGAGCAGCGGTCTTGTTTATACTAATAATCATTACATCAGCTGTAGCTATCTCTCGACGCTAGATAATATGTTATTGGGATATCTCGACAGGGGTGCAGTGAATGTGGTGATTATCGTTCGATCAGGTTTAAATTACATGTATATATGAATGTGATTCATCGTTTTGTTTATACAATGATGATTGAGTGGACGGTATTATTTACAATTCTGCCGTTATACATACAGCAATTCTACTCACATCACAGGAACTCAAGTTGTTCTATCCGTCCAATCTATATATAATAATTCTTGCAAAAGAATTAGAAAATTCAACATGACGTACATGATTCTACCTAGTATCTGTGAAGACATATGGTTTCAAATTAATCAATCCTGCCTGGTAAACATGTTCTCGACAAAGCATCCCGACAGCTATCCTATAGCTCCATATGTGCAGTCTAGGCAAACATCGCCACAATATCATCTAAATTTTTCAATGCCTTCTCGTAGTACAGATATGATTCGTACACCTTTGGCGTGCGTACATAATAATCAAACTGCAAATAAAAGAAATTTAAATTAGATAACAACAAATCATCTTCCCAATATAATCACTTGTAATTTAGTTTACCTCAGCCATGTTATCAACCAACTCGTTGGCTGTCTTCACATACTCCTTTCTAAGACCTTGCGGCAACGTGCTCATTGCATTCGTCAAATCCTGAGAAAGATAAGACGACTTCAACCGAATGTAGAATATCACGTACCTCCAAGCCATGCGCTCCAGCATTTCCCTGAGGCTATGCATTCCCTCCGCAGTCTGCTTGATTCTAGCCACCGCATCTTCCGGCGACAGCCCTGGTTCAAAAAACCTCTCCTTCAAAAACGAACGTGTACCCCAACTCTCAGCTAAAGCTAGACTGCTGACATTTCCGACGCCATGCAACCCCACCAGAGCTAGTGAAGTGGCCAAGAATGTTGTCACAATTTTTCTCCGGTTAGTCGGTTTTTGATTTTCTTGAACGGAAACCGATGCTCGGATTATTGTGGCTTGTTTGTTGTGATGATTATAATGCGGTGAAGTAGCGGCGGTGCTGCGGGCGTGGAGTAGAGTTGTGGTATTCGTGAAGCTGCAGCTGCTCATGGTTTTCGGATAAAATTTTGATGGAATTTCATTAAATTTTCATGTGAGATCTAATGTAACGGAGGAATTTTTTTTTCAGCTGCACCTCAGCTTTATGCCACGTGGCGGTCGTTATCTTGTAAGCGAGTAAAGGGAGAGTTATTTGATGCTAACTGGTAACTCGGTTTGATCAAATGTTCCCCTCCAGAAATTTATTCATGTGATGGTGGTTCATTTGTTCATCCGTTGTCTTTGTTCTGTGGTTCCAGTTAGGATTTGGGCTTACAAACACAACAGACTTATGGTTAGATTTGTTGGTAGGCTTGGGCTTGAATATTAATTGCTATAGCCAAATCATGATAGTAACAATTGCATTAACAATGTAAACAAGGATGAATGCCCGGTCCACGAACCATCTACCCAAGTTAGTTGGCAAGGAGGGAGTATGAAAATGCATCCTCAATCTATTGAGATTACGAATCTTCTTCTTCGTCATAGTTTGGAATTTTCTAATTACGTGGCTCACTCTTTACTTCATGCGCTCTTTTCATTTTTCATTGTCTTTTCTCACGGGGTAGTTAGGCCTTAATGTCTCTCATGCTTTGTAAAAAACAATGTCCGCGCCCACCACGACTTGATCAAAGTTTAGTGGTCAACTAAACTCTATTTTTGTTTTAGTTATGACTTGACTATATTCGTTTCTAAGTTTCATCCTCAACCGGCCCACCTATGAAATCACATAAAATAATGTTCATTATTCAAATCATATTCCTACCTTGCCGTCCTGGCAATGCCATTTATCCAATCATCTCCGGGATTTTCTTCTTTTACATCAAATTGCTGAGAAACTCCTAAAACTTCTCTTCGAAATAATCTCCTCTTCCTCGTGTATTCTGCAACCAGCACTCGACAACTTTCTCGAGGAAATTTTCGAAAAATCTTATCAAAACTTTCCGGGGAAATTCTCAATGGGAAAGATTGGTTTATTTGATCTTGAAAAGCACTTTGCTTTCTATGGAGCGTACCATAGCAACCCAATGAACGTTCTCATTCACATGATGTTTGTTTGGCCAATACTTTTCACGGCTCTTCTCCTTCTCTACTTTACACCTTCTCCTTTTAATCTCCCTCACGTAGAGTTTTCTTTGTTCGGAAGCGATGTCGTTCTGCTTTTCAACGTTGGCTTCTTGGTAGCTTTGATATATTCTGTGTTTTATGTCTGTCTGGAAACGAAAGCTGGTTCTTTGGCTGCTCTGCTTTGCCTGGTGTGCTGGGTGGGTAGCAGTTCTGTTGCGCGTTGGCTCGGGTTTTCGCTTGCTTGGAAGGTAATATAGTGCTTCATTATTAGTTGTTCCAGATGAATTTGATATGAGTTTTTCACTTTATTTATTTATTTTATGGAATTTATTGTCGTAAAACTTATGGCTTTGCTTACACAGATATCAATTTACCCTTTTCCCATCAAGCAAATTTGTGTTTATTGTTCAATATATTATTGTTAGTTTACAGGCTAGCGTATAGGTTTTCTCCTCCGCATTGGCAGCTATTTAGTTGGCCACCAAGGTTTAAGACAAGCTTCTTTCTTCTACCCTCCTAATATATTCATGGACTAACAAAAAACTCTGATAGAATAAAAATGACTTGGCACCACTTGAAAATGAACATAACTATTTTGACATGACTTTAGCCCATGGTATTTCAAATCCGAAGGCGTTTTCCAATATGCGTGAATTCCACACCTAATGCATATGAATTTCCGTCTGCAAAATTGACTTTCGATGGATCTATTGCTGCTGCTGTTCTTTGACTCTGACTTGGGATATTTATTGTAATGTAGATCATATTGACAGTTTAACGTTGGCTTAGTTGTTTAACCTCAGAATCTTCTTTTCAGGTTGTTCTTACAGCTCAAATAATTTGTTGGACTGGACAGTTCATTGGTCATGGAGTATTTGAGGTAACTAATTCTGCCATTAATTTGCAACATGAACAATCGCTTTCTGTAATATTCACACTCCTTAAATTTGATCAATATTTGATAACCTGCAGAAACGAGCACCAGCTCTTCTGGACAATCTTGTTCAAGCTTTCCTCATGGCTCCCTTCTTTGTGCTTCTGGAGGTAATTTTCTTTGTTATTTCAGTTAATTTCGTGAATTCTCACAGTTTCTGAAGTTGTACTTGAGTGAATGTGCTGCTTGTTTTGGTTGCTTCAGGCTCTTCAAACATTCTTTGGTTATGAACCATACCCTGGGTTTCGTGCAATTGTTAAGGCAAAGATAGATGCTGAAATCAGTGAATGGCAAGACAAGAAGCAGAAATTGATTTCCTAGGTTTGCTCTGGAGTCTTTGCTCTAGTATCATTAGTTTTCCATGTAGCCTAAAGTACAAAGCAAAATGAATCATGCGTGTAACGTTTGTAGATGGACATATACAATACACAATGTGATTACTTTTCCTCCTGCTTCAACCTTTAATAAAAGTTTTCTGCTTGATCAATTTTCAAATTAGCTTCTGCTTTCAATTCTAATTAAGGAACTAATGTTTATGACGTATCCATAATTATTATACTTAGTAACAAGATATCCTTTGTTTGACAGATTGGTAAATCACGCAATGAAAGTAGTAGTTTGTTAATCATCAAATTTGAAATCGAACTAGCAGGTCCTTCATTTAACAGCACTAGGTCACGGTAATAAGCAAAAGGACTTTAGGGCCTGAGAGGCATCTTAAGAACGCCTCTCTACTGTAAGTTCAAACCATGCTCCATTGAGAGAATAGTCATCATCCTGTACTTCACTGGATGATTCGGAACCAACTTGAATTTGAAAAATCTACTCAAAATGGCCAGTGCCATCTTCATTTGATGATATGCAGAGTCCTTTCCTAGACATATTCTAGGCCCCACCTGTAGATCAACAAAAACAAGAACCAGGAAGCTGCCTTGGTGTAACTTCCTATATCATTGCTGGAAATTTGATCTATTAAATTTACCTGAAATGCAGTGAATTTGACTGGAGAAGCGTTTTGGAAGACTCCATCTTTAAGCCATCTCTCAGGCTTGAATGAAGCTGCATCAGGGCCCCAATTGTACTCCATTCTACCCATTGAATAGGGAACATAAGGTCACCGTGCCTCCTGCTTTACTTTTGTTCCGACTGGCAAGACATCATCTTCTAGGATTCCCTTAGGATTCTTGAGTCATAAAATATATGTTAAATGACTTGTTGAGCATGTGCTTAGAAGAAACTTAATTGTTTGAATCGACTAAACTAGTGATAATGTATACCTGAGGGACTGCAGGGTGCAAGAGGAGTCTTTCTGTGATAACTGCATGCAATTAATATAATCTTCCCATTGAATCATAATTTAAGAGCCCTGCAAATTGTGTTGCACTATGATGGAATGATTCAAGGTCCCCTGTTTCATACTGAACCAATGGGATGTTCTCTTCTTTTGCCCGGTCTTCTTCAAAAATATAGAGCTCTGAGTAAAGCTTTTCAGCCACATGAGCATTTGTCATTACCATATACACAGCCCATGTTAGAGTTGTCGCTGTTGTGTCTCCACCAGCAATCACAAAGTTCAGGACTACATCTCTTAGACTTCAAGTTGCTTTCAGGATCTTCACTTAACTCGAAAAATCTTTTCAATATGTCATACTTTATCTAATACATTCTGTAGTAAATATTGAGTAGTATATTCCAAAATGTAACATTCCACTTGAAAAAATAAATGGACTTAAAAGATTATAGTAAATATTGAATAGTATATTTCAAAATATATCATCCTGTAAGGAAAACAGAGAGCATTGTGGAGTAGCAGCATATTCAGCAAATTCCAGAAGTGCATCAGCAGAGTCTTTTAATAGAATAGAGTAGCAGCAGATTCTAGCATAATTCAGTTAATTCAAGAAGAATGCCAGCTGTAGTTTTAGTTATTATTATTGTTAAGAGTTAGTTAAGTTGTTAATAGCTTAATTAACAAAATGAATGTAACAGAAAGGTAGAAGGCTCCGGTAGATAATTCTTGCGTATAAATTCTTGGAATAACACTTGTATTACAGATTGAGAAAACTCAATAAAGATTTACAAGAAAATCTCTCTTCAAGTATCCTGGTAACTTTTTCAGTAACCAAACAGGTTCAATTCAGAATTTTCACTCCCACATTGAAAAATAAATGGACTTGGAGTGTATATATTGAATAATTAAACTAAAGGTGGTAACTAAGCCCATAAGAAAGAAATCCACACACATGAGAGTAAATTTCAGTCCATTCGAGAAGCTCAATCCAAAACTATTTAACCGGGTGTGCCCAGAGGGTGCAAATCTCTTTATTTACCACAAGGGTCAATCAAGCGCAGAGTCACAATGATATTTGCAGCGTCAAAAGCCTGAGCAAAGCGATTATCTGGTAGATTGGGAGCCAAAGTTCATGTTTCTACTCCAAATCCCACCTTACATGTAAAGGCCCTTTAGACATTCACATCAGCAACTCCTGGAAACAACAATTGTCAAGGCCCTTTAGACATGACACAAACCATTCAGAAAGGAATATGGAAACACGTGTTGTAAATTTGTTGCACTATGTTTCCGTACCATTTGAAGTTATACATGTTCTGCAGAGTATAAATCAAAATGATAGACAGTTTTTGTAGTTTATAAGTGCAATCATATTTGGTTTTTTATGTTTGATGGAAGTTCTCTACATGCAAAGAATCTTTGGTTTTACCTGCTTGTCTACTGCTCCACCGTGGCCTGTTGCTTTACTTAGAATACTACACAGCTTCAGGCTGTACTCCCTGAAGACTTTGGTGCTGAATTCCCTCAGATTCTTAGATGCAAACTAGAAGCTTGAAGTCTTCCTTTGTTTCCTCCAAAGCTCACCATCTACATTAAAAATCCCATCTCCAAGAAGCACTTCCATGAATGAATGATTAAATGTTTGTAAGTATTAATGTAATACTTTGACAGAGAGGCTTAAAGAGGAACTGTTTCTTATAACAAGAATGGCAATGAGGAAGTAAATGTAAATGACTCATTCGAAGAACCAACTAATGTCACCATCAAGCATCACAACAATTCAGCTCACGCGTGTATCATCCAAATTGCTTTCATTTCACATAGTCCTTTCGCCATTTTGCGATGAATTGTTTTGTTAATGACACATGCTACTCTTCTTTTTATTATTCCAAATTTTGTCCGATATTAACTGTAACTCCCCATACTTATTTGGCACTTTGCAGACCCCATAATCTTTCAAGAGATGGCTTCAGTAGTGACGTGCCATTCATGCTCGCAAAGTCTCAGTCTAGAAGCAGAATTTATCTGTTTTAGCCCAAGGCGACTTTGTGACTTCATAGTCTCAGTTCATAGGCCAACTTATTTTCATGAAGTTCGTCTTCCCAAGGCTTGAACACAGGACAAGTTAGCTTATTTCCACGAAATTTGCCTCCCTCACATAGGACTTTGGTCTCTTGTTTGCAAGATAAGTACCAATTCTTTAGATAGGACTTTGGTCTCTTGTGCAAGATAAGTACCAATTCTTTAGGAAACTTAAGTCTTGTTCAAGTTGTGAGGGAAGTGAAGTTCGTAAAAATAAGTTATCCTATAGGATAGGGCCGCGAAGTCACAAAACCGTGATATTTTAAGTTAAAATGGATAAATTCTACTTGTAGACTGTGACCGTAGGGAGGCAAATTTCGTAGCCGTAAGGTCTTAAATCAAAATGGACAAATTCTATTTATGGGCGTGAGATTTTTGCAGTTATGGACGCATATATCACTACGGAAGCCACCCTCGAAAGGTTAAGAGGCCTGCAAAGCGCCATAAGGTGCGGGATTACACTAACTGCCGCATGCCACTTTTATTTTGAAATATCTCAATTGGTTTTGTTATCTTGTACGCTATAACTTTTCTGTCATCATTGCCAGCTTGTATCTTAGCTTATCAGAAATCGCCATGTACTGAACTTATGACGTTGCCTTTGACTCTGAAAGTTTAACAATATGGAGTTTTCATTAATTCTCAACGAAGAAAATCGGCTTCAAGTATGGCTGTGAAAAAAGCTCATTCCTCTGTAAAAGCAACATATGCTATGTTCTATACATCTGGATGAATAATTTACGGAAACTTATTTAATAATCGGGTAAAATATGGAGTCCCGCAACCAATTTTATTCTTGGTTAAATATCTAACAAACCAATTTATCTTCTATTTAAAAGCCAAATTACTGAAATTCATACACCATTGGGTTCACAAACATTTGCTGGTTTAAGATGCTACTTTGGTTCACTTGGAACTTCCCAGAATTTGTGTGTTGGTAAGGCATTTCACCTAGCTGGAGTTTCTCAACATGGCCATCAGGGCCAGCATTGTAGCCCATGGTGTTAGGGAAATCATAGTTTAAATTGTAAGTGTTATCATTCAGAAGTTGCGAATTTGGAGCAAAGTATTCCAATTCCATTAGTTGAGTAAGTGAACATGTCCTTGGAAATTTCATCATTTGTTGTTCATTGGCATCATTGGCTCCTGTTTTTCCAATTTGAACACATGATTCTTCATCAACTTTTTGATCCAAAACTAATCTTCCCGTTTGCCTCTTCCTGTAGATCCTACACAGAACCCAATCATCTAGCTGAAACACGCAAAAACAAGCCAATAGATTATATCACTAAACATATCATCACTTTTTCTGAATCACAAATTATATCATGACACAGACAAAACACTCACTCTCATGGATCCATTGTGTTTGTTGGCTTGTCTTCGTGAGTCATTCAAGCGATATTCATGCATGATCCATTCTGTCTTAGTGCCCTTTGGCGGCCTGCCTTGGTAAAAAACAAGAGATTTCTTGACCCCAACATTTTTAGACCCACTATTTATTGCTTTGTCCGTCCCTGTAGCCTTCCAATATCCAGAAACTGTTGCCCTGTTGGGCCTTAGTCCGTTGGGATACTTCCGTTCTCGCGGGCTGAAAAAGTACCATTCCTTCTCTCCGAACTCAGCTTTCTCTACAAAACCAGAAGAGTAATCCAATCATTAACAAAGTCTAGCCCATAATAAATCACATCAATCACACGCATAAAAAATAAATAAAAAATCAAGTTGAAAACTAACCAGGAAGTTCCCATGGATCGAATTTGTAGATATCGACTTCTGGGATTATTGACACAGGCAATGGCCTTGATGTGGCTTGGTTACGTAGGTAATAAACGATGAGTTCTTCATCAGTTGGGTGGAACCTAAAACCAGGCGGAAGCCCAGAGCTGGCTTTCACTTCCATTTCAGAAGATTATAGAAGAGAAACGGAGGTGTTTGAAATGTTTGCAAAGAGAGGGCTAGGCCTTTTAACTTTGAGGGTGCTTTGTCATTTTGTGAGTTGCGTGGATTTAATTGGTTGCTCTCTTGACTCTGCAATCCTCGTATAATATATGTCGGCCGTACTCGCAAGACTGGGGCAAACGCATGTACACACGCATACGCAGTTTCACGCTGATTAAAATTGACCTTTTCATGATAGGTTCAAGGAACCAATTTGAACAAACAGTTTTACTACGTGGGATATCCAATAGGGATATAATTTAGATGCCTGCTACCATTGGAGAGTTTGGCAGCTCCTTGGTCTTATCTTTTACACAGCACCCACATTGGCGGAGGAAGTTTGATGTAGGATTAATTTTACCAAAGACTTTACATAGGAATAAGCAAGAGTCTTTTATACGTTAATCTGTATTATTATTATTATTATAAAATTATTTAATTATTAAAGAAAAAAATATAAATTAATAATAACTAAAAAATATTAATAAAATTTTTAATTTTTATATTTTTTTAATGCTTAAATAATTCTACCACCTCATTAAGGAGAGTACGGTGGTTTTCTCAAACCGAGCGAGTGGAGATCCTTCAATCACAAGTTCGTTAACTTAACCAGCGAATCAAATTGAGAAGTCGCTGTCAGCCCCTACTTAACAGATCGACACGTGTCCTTCTTATACCAGGATAAGCATTGTAGAAATATAGGTAGATTTTACTTATGGTTCTTATCTGCCCACCTCATCACTGTTGCCGATGCTAATCCCCTTGATTATAACCATCTTAAAGCTTTTTTTTATTGTGACGTGGTAAAATTTAGTCCACAAGATTAAGATCCAATCCACCACGTGGCATGTTGATTATGTTAATATTCTGTGAATCTCAGCCGTTAATTGGATTCTACTCGGCCATTGTTTAATTGGCGCGCGTGGTAACGTTTGACCCGGGCTCGGGCCTCCACGTAGCAATTAATCAGCGATAGCTTCTAATCTAAAGAGTTGGGTGGATGATGCCGTGTGCATGATCATCATGATTTAACGTCTCTGTGGGTCCCGTTGGATAAGATGAGGTCATCTAGATACTTACTCGTTGTAGCACTTGTTGTTTACGTGGGAAACAAATTCGGATTGAATTAAAGAAAAATCAAGCCAGATTATTACAAATTCAATTTATTTCGGGTTCTCATGAATTGAACGACATCGTTTACTCTAGATACAGTCACTTGTTTGTCCAAGTACACTTGTTTCATTTACTATTAACTACGCTCTGCATTCCTGACTGTCTTAATTTGGAAAACCAATGGGTGTTATTAGTAATGAGTGGGCTCATTAGTCACTTATGAAACCGACCCGAATCCTTCTAAAGGCCCAAAACCGCTAGGGTAAACCAGCGAGCGTGTACGGAGTCGTTTTTGTTGTATTCTGGTTTTCATAACTTATCGCTCACTTCTCTCCGTGTTTAGGGTTTTTCTTACAAGAAGAGAAAATTCCTTATCGTTCTCTCTGTGTTTAGGGTTTTCCTCACAACAAGAGAAAGCTCTTGCAATCGATCATCGTTAGTTCAATTCTCGATTGATGTTATCGTTTGATTTAAATTGTTTATTTTATTGACTCTTGTTCTCTAATGCAGGTTTTGCTGTTAAACTATATATGTTGATAGAATAATGTATTCCTCTAGAGGGAGTAATGCTTATGGCCAGCAGTCGTATGGTGGCCAGTCTGCGTATGGACAAAATGTAAGTTTGTTCGGTGTACATATTCATTCTTTCAATTGACAGTTATTTTTACTCGTACATTACTGAGTTCAATTTGGTTATGTACGTTTATTGTCTTGTACGATCTAGCCTTTTCTAGTTTGGGAGCTTTTAAAATATTTTTATGTTAATCGTTTCTTGTATTTTAAAGAATGCATAAATTCGCATTTTTTTTTTGTTTTGGTAGGATGATAGATTTTCTATAACTGTTTCATTTCTCAAACTGATGCACATAAGTATCCTGTCCAATTTGATTAGCTTCTATGCATAATTGAAATTTTGTAAGTTTTCATTATTGAAATCTGTTGAAAGTAAATTGTTAGAGTTGTCACTTGGCCCTACTTTTTTTTTTTTTTTTGGTATATTACAGCTGGGACATGGCTATTCTGGGAGTTCTGTTGGAGTACCAGAGAGCAGTTCTCATGTTTCATTGTCTTCTCGGCATTCCTCAATGCTGGGAGGTTCGCAGGAGGCAGAGGTTGGTGGATATAGAGGCCATACATCAACTGCACCGCATTATGGAGGACAGTATACCTCTGTCTATGGCTCTGCTGCTTTAAGTGGGCCACAGCAGGTTAGTGGTTTTAGTTGCATTTTATACCTTTTTTATTAGATTTTGCCTCAGAGCAGTCCTTTTACATAGTTATCATTCATGTACTGTACATTTTTCTGTGAAGGAACAATTAAAGAATAAAAAGGCTATGATGCTTTAAATTTCTCAAAGGGTCTGAAGTTTGAGACTTGTAGTTCTCAAAACCTAGTGCTTTGTACTTCCTAAATTACCTGGTTTAACCGTGTGAGCGTTCCATGTGTCTTTCCCGGTTTTATGATATTACTGAACGAAAAAAATAAAAATTTGTGGTTCATGGTTTCACCTATCTGGTCTCTGGGGGGTTGGTTCTGGTCCTAATAACTACGAAGCCTTACTTTAGTTCAGGGTCCTGTTCCACTTTTTTGTTTTTTCTGTGTCTGTGGATGTTATTATCTGCCCTATAATCCTCATACTTTATATGTTAAAATTTTTATGCTAGATGTGTTTCATTTCAATTGAAAATGTTCTTTTTATATTTATTGTTGGATCAACTCACTTAGTTACTTGTTTGTTGTGCTTCAATACCTTAAACTTGTAATCTTGACTTGCATCCCTGGCATTCACCCATTTAAGTCCAGTGTCATATAAATATTTCTTGTCTGTCTTATGGATAGTCTTTCCTTTGACAGGTTCCTGCAATAAATGTCAAGGGGGCTGGATCATCAGCTATGGAAGGTCGCGGTGGCTACACATCAGCTATGGAAGGTCGCGGTGGCTACACATCAGCTATGGAAGGTCGTGGTGGCTACACATCTGCTATATCGGATTCACCTAAATTTGCTTCTAGTGACTATGTTTCAACATCAAGCCATGGGTATGGTCATAAAAGTGATCAAATATATGCAGAGAAGATTCCTGACTATCCTGCAATGGACAGAAGACAACATGGTGAACGTCAGAGCTCTTATATGGGAAGGGACTTGCAGAGTGAATCAACTGGACGATTTGCTGATGCTGTCAATTTTGGTCATCAACGTCAGGTGTTACATTTTTCTCCATCACTTTCAAAGTTTATTTTAACTTCTGTTTTGGTTTTTGAACAAAATCTGATTAAGCTTGCCCTCTTCTGACAATTGACTTGGTAATATAAAATAGTTTCTCTTATATTTTGTATCAGCCTGAGCTGTATGATCGTATCGATCAGGCATCACTGCTCCGACAAGAACAATTGTTGAAAGCACAGTCTTTGCAATCCTCTTCTCTTGATGGGAGTGCCAGGTATTTTCTTTGATAAATATTCACTGCATGACCAATTTTCATGAAATTGATTTCTGATCAGAAGCTACCAGCTATACCAGTTAATAACCTTTGCATGTAAATGAATTGCCAAGGTCATTGTTTCCCTCTTAGTGGTACAATAGGCCTATATCTTGAGGTGATAGTTTGTTGAGAACTGTGCTAGATGGTAATCTATTTCTTGCTTCACTGAGTGGTATTTGGTAACACATTTCTGGCAGACAAGCTGATTATCTTGCAGCAAGAGGTCCTACTAGTCGTCATTCCACTCAAGATCTCATGCCTTATGGAGGACGAGTGGATGCAAATCCTCGCAACATGTCTATGCTTAGTGCTACTACATATGGTGGACAACATGCTCCATCAATATTAGGGGCAGCTCCGCGGAGAAATGTGGATGATCTCATGTATCCACAAAGTTCTTCAAACCCTGGTTATGGAGTGAGTTTGCCTCCTGGTAGGGACTATGCTCCAGGAAAAGGACTTCATGCCACATCTATTGAGTCAGACTATCCTAGTAGTATGTTTGCACGTGGTGGCCATCCAAGGATTGATGAACACAAGGATGATAGGGCAAGTTATCTTCGGGAGTTTGATCTAAGGGAGGAGGAGCGTCGCCGTGAGCATTTGCGCGAGAGAGAGAAAGAAAGAGAGAGGGAGAAGGAACGAGAACGGGAACGAGAACGACAGCGACAGCGAGAACGAGAGCGTGAAAGGGAACGCATGTTGGAGCGGCGGGAGAAGGAGAGAGAACGAGAACGCAAACGTGCAATAGAAACTAAGCGTGAACGAACTCCACCAAGAGTCTCTAAGGACCGCCGCGGTTCCTCCTTGACAAAGGAGGGAAGATCCTTGCGACAAGATTCACCACGTCATGAAGCTTTGCATAGGTGGATCTTGATGTTTTATTTTACGTCCTGCTGTAGTTCTGAATATGTAGCTCCCTATGTATCTTGCAGCCTCACAACTAACTTGGTGTTCTGTTATGCTGAAGGCGTCATTCACCTGTTAGAGAAAAAAGGAGGGAATATGTCTGCAAGGTAAAAAACAGCACCAGAGCATCGTCATGGGATGATAATAAGAACTTTTTCCTCTTCAAGGATCCTCTCTTTTCCCTGCAGGATCTGCAGTCCATCTCTATTATTCTTGTTATTCCTCTCACTTGGCTGTTCTTTCTAAATAGTTACCTTTTCGATTTTGGCCAAGGGTGTTAGTGTCTATTTTACTTCAATTCCCAGTAATTGGATATCCTCAGCCTTGATAAATTCCTATTATTTTGCTTAAGGTGTGGTTTCCATGTATATTTTGCTGCTTGTTGATCTTTCTGCTGTCTAATCATCACATTCCTTTGATTTTTTTTCCTAATCCCGTGGTTTTCATACTTACCCTTGTTGCTCTCTCCTTTTAGAATAAATTATCCATTATTTCCTTTTCACTTAACATCTAGACAGTCTTGCTGTACTCTTACAGCTTCCAACTTTAAGTGTGGAAGTAGAAATTTAGTGTCTGGTATTACCATTTCTAAGGAGGGTTTTCCTTTATATTACTTCGTGGTATTTTTCATGCTTCAGGTCCAATTGTCATCTTCCTGGGAATTCTTTTCTACCCTGATCTTATTTTTTACTATTTGTTCGCCTGTTTTTCTTTGTTACTTTTAATGGAACTCCATTGATCATGCTATTATCTATGTAGACAGTCTTGCTACATTTCTTGAGATTCCAACTTAATGCTTGAATGTATAAATCATGTGTGTGGTATTATGTTTTTTAAGCTAAGGTGGACAGTTAGTGTAGCTGTTACAGTTATTGCATCCGAGGAATGATCTTTTGAAGGAAAAAGAAATGACTATAAAAGTTGTGAACTTATCAAGATATTTTTGTGTCTGTCTGTTTTGTATTGCTATAGTTTTTGCAACCTGAATGATTATATGGGTTCATTCCTACTGTTATTTAATACTTTTTACTTGCAGGTTAACTCATCTGGTTTGGTAGATGTAGAGAGAGATTACCTATCGATAGATAAGCGATATCCTAGACTTTTTGTATCTCCAGAAGTTTCCAAGGTATATCTATCTACTCTATTATTATTTTATGTATCAAGCTTTGATAGTTGAAGATTTGTTTTCACTAGTCATTCCAATTGTTTTTAGGTGGTTGTGAACTGGCCAAAGGAGGAGCTTAAACTTTCTATTCATACTCCTGTTAGGTAATCTATCCCCTGGACACTGTATTCTTTGAATAGCTTTAATGACTTTATTTTACATTTATCTGGAAAAAATGAATTGCAGTATAGTCATAAATTGTTTTTTTTTTTTTTTACTTTGTATTGTAAGAGATTTTGCTTGTTAGTTGTGGATAGTTATATATATACACCGACACACGCACACACTGCATCTTGTCCCAAGCACAGACACAAATTAGCCCAATTCCCCTCCCCCTCCAAGGTTGGTGTGAGGGGAATTTGATCCCTTGACTTTGTGCTTCCACTGCAAAAGGCTTAACCAATCTGGCTATCCCATTGCGAACAAATTGTTCTCAACAAAATGATGAGAAGAGAATGATATATGCATATATATATATATTTTACTTTTCTTAATTGTTTTGGAATTTTAAATGTTCTTTTTTGCTTTAGTTCAGCCTGCAGCTGGCCAGAATGACTAGAAGGGAGTGAATTTTAAGATTCTGGAATTATTGTTCCAACTTTAATTATTGTGGGAATCTGACTGTTCTTTGCTTGCCAACATAGTTGAAAAATATTTGTAATCCTGATTACAGAATCATCTATAATTTGTTGGCCTGGTTGCTGGCTGCTGGACAAAATGAGAAGAAGGGAATGGATTTTAAAATCTCAGATTGATGATTCCAATTTGATTGTTGTGGGATTTTAATGGTTATTTTTGCTTTTCTTAAAACTTTTCTGCAAGCAACTGGATGAAAGAGTACTTTTTTGCACAATAAAGAAAGAAAAAAAATGCAGAAGCATTAATAAGCAAGTGAAATGTAATTTTTTAACATCTTGTTAAATGGAACAGTTTTGAGCATGATTTTATTGAGGTAGAGAGTGGGGTATCATCCACCAAGCTTTTGACTGAAGAACCTGCAAAACCTGGACATGGAAGTACAGTATGGAATGCGAAGGTAGGTTGTGAATCATTTTGTTGTAATTACATTTGATTGGTTTGTATTCCTGCATTGTGCATTAATATAACTTTCTGTTTTGTATCTTGTTTAATTAGCTTCATAACTACATATTTTTATTTCTGGGTTGAATGGGCAAAACTGATCTGGTTGTTTCCTTATTTACTATCGACTGGTCCTTTTGGATTTGCGATCTGGATTGCTTGACCTCAAATGTGGTATACTTTCATTTTTCATTACTAAATTTGGTGACAGGCAATTTCCTTAATTTTCTCCTTTGCCCAATGACAATAGTTACGAATTAGAACCTAAACTGGCTTTTTAGGGGTGGAAAAGATGCAATAACTATAACACCGTAGAGGAATGCAAAAGAAGTACTTTTGCTTTTATTTTGCTAAATTTGTGTCGAACATATTACATATTTAAGAAAGAAACTAGAAGTGAATGCATCGTAAAGATAATGATTTGTGTATTATTTTATTTTAAATACGAGGAAGACTACCCTGCATTGAAGTTTCTTTCTAACATTGTTATTTCTATTTAAACAATTGATATAAGCTGTATAAGTCAATCCTGTCTCTCTGTGAACTGAGCTTAGCATTTTACTTTGTGCCTGCCTTTCTGCCTTCATGGCAATCCTCACCATATTAAAGTTTTTGGTAACACTGCTCATGACAGTTGTTATAAGCTGAACATCTATACCATCTTTATGTGTATATGTTGATGTTTTCTTTTGTATGATGGATGCATTTTAATTTTTCAACAATTTTGTTACGTTTGTCTGTGCTTAATGTCATTATCCATTCTATATATACATATATATTGAGTAATGTATATAGCTGTTTTCCGTCTCAGATCATCTTGATGAGTGGGCTTAGCAGGAATGCATTAGAGGAGCTATCATCCGAGAAAAGCTTTGATGATCGTTTACCCCATATTTGCAATATCCTTAGGTTTTCTGTTCTTAAGAAGGACCATTCTTTCATGGCCATTGGTGGACCATGGAATTCTGCTGATGGCAGCAATCCTTCGGTTGATAATTCCTCTCTAGTACAAACGGCCATGAGGTTTGTTTAGTATGCTATTTTCTTGAATGAATTGGTATATTGGAATGTGATTCTTTTTCTCATCTGGACTGGTATTGCTTTGTAGGTATGCAAAGGATGTAACTCAACTTGATTTGCAAACTTGTCGTAATTGGAATCGATTTCTCGAGGTATTGTCTTGTTCATTAGTGATTATTATTCTAAACTAAAATTTTAATTTGGATTGATAGTAGCTTGTAAAATTGCTCAGGGGATGCCGTTTTAGTGATTTCTGATGTCTTATGGGTTATTTACATTGGTTTCCTCATGTGACAAAACTAATTTCAAATGCTTCTTTACTTGGCAATTGCAGATACATTATGATAGAGTTGGCAAGGATGGTTTGTTTAGCCATAAAGAGGTAACTGTATTTTTTGTTCCAGATTTATCTGAATGTCTCCCTTCACTGGATGCATGGCGAGCCCAATGGTTTGCTCACAAGAAGGCTGTTGCCGAGAGGGAATGCCAACTTTCTTTGAAAAAAGAGGTTTGTTTTCTAGCTTTTGAAACCGTGTTTCTCTGTTAGTATTTTCTTTTGCTAATTTTGATTGTTTATAGGCATCTAATTATGGACACCTATAATGTGTGTCCACTGTACAAGTGTTTTCATTAAAACATCAACCTGGATCTCCTTGTTGATGGTGAGCTGCTGTCAAGAAACAGCCTCTCTCTGCATAATGGTTCTTGTTCTCATTATATTTAGTAAAGTCAAGTCTTCCATGTATCACCATAATTTGAAGCTGATAGCCTAATTTAGATTTAATTGCACATCCCTATAGGGACTTAAAGATAGGATGATATTGGCCTAAAAAAGCATGAGATGGGAACATAATCCAACTGGGTTTGGTGAAATATTGGACCAAGAAAACCATGAATTCAACTCAACCTCGTGTGCCATAACACGGGGTCGACTGCATGAATGATTATTACCTTCATCTTGGAGCTTGGGGTTTTTATTTATTTATATATATATATATATATTTATTTTTAAAGAAACAGAAAAGGCAGTATTTTAACGGTGTCATTGTTGGATTTGCTTTCATAACATCATTGTTTATTTGTTTTTGACTATTTTAAAGTGAATTGTTCTTGTTGAATACATGGTAGTATAAAGTCCGAAGGTTCTTCCTCGAGTGAGGTTGAAACCTTGTGAAATGCTGGAGTTGAGTTATTGTTCATAACTTCTCTCTTTCCCTAAACCTTTCTAGAAATAAAAGAAAGCATGATTGAACTTATTACTTGTGTCGCTAATATAATTTGTATTTAATCTTCCAGAGATCTAGAGAGAAGAAGGATGGACCAAAAGGTATGTAGAGTACAGAAATTCCTTATTACATTGTCTTGCATAATTTTTCTTGTGCTTGGCATAAATGATCAAATTTGGATCACCGACTGTTTTGCGTAATAATTATTGATAATTTAGATAAGGAAATGGACTCTTCAAAAGATGTTGAAAGGGCAGAGAAGTCTGAAAAAAAGAAAGAGTCTTCGTCTTCTGGACCGGCAGTAGATGCTAACAAAAAGGAGAAGAGTTGCACTGATTTGATAGGGAATGTAGCCAACCAGAAGGGCAACGGAAGTGACAAGAAAGTTGAGGAAACAGATGGCAGTGAAACAGGTGTGGAAATAAAAAATGTTGAAAAAAAGGATCTGGGAGAAACTGCAAGTTCTCAGACAACCAGCAGTGCAAAGCCTGGGAAGAGAAAGATTATTAGGAGGATTGTGAAACAGAAGGTTGTTGATAAGGCAGCAGGTGCAGAGAATGCTGACAGCAATCAGAATGACAAGCTGGATGAGAAGGACGTTATAGAAAAGAAGAATGCAAAATCAGAGATCTCAGGTCAACAGGAAGAACCTTCAGCTGAATATGCTGGAGTTAAGACATTTACTAGAAAGAAGATTGCAAAAAAAGCTCCAGTGGAGAACACTGCTCAAAATGAAAATAAAGACATTCAGCTTGAGGTGAAAGCTGAGGAAATGGACCGAGCTGATGATAGACCAAAGGAAGATTCAGTACCCAGCAGCACTTCAACTGTGCAAGATACTGGTGTGAAAACAACCATAAAAAAGAAAATAATTAAGAGGGTACTGAAAAGAAAGGTCACTGGGAAGACTAATGATGCGGTTGTTGACACTAAGATAGATGGCAATGGGGATCAGAACCAGAAAAGCTTAAATCAGACAGAGAATGAAACAGACAATACAGGTAGGCAAACGGCTGACACAGAAAAGAAAACAAGCCCTGAAATGAAATCTAAAATGCCGGGAGCAGAGAAGATGCACAGTGTGACTAATTCAAGTAAAACAGAAATCAAGGATGAAAAGGAGGATAAGAAAGATGGAATGGGAGCTGATGTAGAGACTGAGACCGGCAAGGAAAAAGTTTCTCAGAAGGATGCTTCTAATGGCCAAAGGGGAAAATCTAAAGATGGGGAAAAATCAAAAGACGAAAAGGCAAAGAATGATAAAGATGGAAAGGATGACTGTAGAAGTAATTCAAATAAAGAAGGGAAAGAAAAGAAAAAGCCTGAAGAACCTCCTCGACATCCTGGATTGATTCTACAAACGAAATGGAGCAAAGATTCTAAAGTAGGTAGACTATAGCCTGAAAACCGTTATATGTATATATGGAAAGTTCCATAAAAAAAATTTAGCATGTTAATTTTATCTAATATACCTGCTGGTACCCGTTGTCTGATTGTGCAATCCTACTCCTATAGTTGCGTTCATTGTCACTCTCCCTGGATTCACTTCTGGACTATACTGACAAGGACATTGAAGAATCATCTTTTGAGGTGTGTTTTCCTGCTTTCTCTATTCAACTTCATGCATGCCATAATTCTGCAATTCCTATTTCGGCATCTAGTATAATGCTTTGGCTCCTCACTGTACTTGAAGCTTGTTTTCTCACGCTAACCATGTTCTTATTGCTCTATCAGCTTTCATTATTTGCGGAAACACTGTATGAAATGCTCCAGCATCAAATGGGCTGCTGTCTTTTATCATTTCTTCAGGTTGGTTTTTGACTTGATCCTTCTAGATTTATATTATTTGATTCTTTCTCAGGCATATTCATAAATGTTCTTGTTCTGTGTAGAGACTGCGCATTAAATTTCTGACTAAACGGAATCAACGTAAGAGGCAGCGGAGTGAAGTCAATGAGAAGGAAAATGACAAAAAATCACTGGTAAAGCGTTCGAAGACTGACGAGATTTCTGTTAAAAATAAGTCTATTACGTCAGATACCCCAGATTCAGCTCGACCGGACGATGAAAAAACTATGGTCAAGGATGGCACTGCAGAGGATGAGGCAAAGCAAGAAGAGGATGAGGCAAAGCTAAATGATGAAACAGAGGATGAAGAAGATCCTGAGGAAGATCCCGAGGAGGATGAAGAATTGGAGGATGCAAGTTCTCAGCACAACTCTTCTAATGAGGTAGGACCTTTCTCTCTCTCTTTGTTAAATGGTTTTTCAATGTAAGTTAGTGATATGCTGTTGGAAATGCACTTGGATTAATTGGGCATGTCTGAGATGGATATGTTGTTGGGAAAGAGTTCCACATGTGTGATCTCTATTTACTTTATAATTATTTCAATTTTCTTTTAAGTTCTAATCAACCTGGTAGAAGTTATTTTAATCAGACGGAACTTCATTGAATTACTGTTTGGTTGGTGGATGGTGTACTTATTTTAGTAATTTATCCGTGGTCAATGCTGTGGTATATACTCACGAATGTTTTTATGTGCTTGGAAACTATTTTTAAATAGAACAATGAAAAAGAGGGTAAAACTGATGCAAATGCCGAGCCTGGTAAGGAATTAGGGATTGGAAAGGACGAAGTAGACAAATCTAACAAAGAGAAAACTAATAAGGAAGCTGCAGAGGCAAAACTCAAGTCTGATGTAGAAATGTGGGAAACAGGGGATAGAAAGGTAGAGACAGGGAAGAAAGAGGTCATCGATAAGGAACTATTACAGGTACTTTCCCCAAAACCTTTTAATCCTCACTGAGTATTAAACATGATGGAACATGCAAGCTGAATCATTTCTCCTCGACATCTTAACATTTCTTATTATTTGATACAGGCTTTCAGATTCTTCGACAGAAATCAAGTTGGCTACGTAAGGGTGAGTACAATCTTCTTCTATTTATGTTGTCCTGCAAATTCAATGATAAACGAGTTGTTGTGAGTATTTGTTACCTTTTCAGGTTGAAGACATGAGATTGATCATCCACAATTTGGGGAAATTTCTCTCCCACAGGGATGTCAAGGTGAGGATTCGACTACAATTTAATCTGGAACTGGCATTGTTGGTTTTGTTTTTTTCAATAAATTTTTAAACCTATATTCTGGTGCTCATAGTTTTGGGTTCTGTATTGTTGACTTGAATTAGGAACTTGTGCAAAGTGCATTGCTGGAGAGCAACACTGGACGAGATGACCGCATTCTTTATAATAAGCTAGTGAGAATGTCTGACATCTGATTTCGGATAGTTTTTTCTTTTTTTGGAAGGAACGTGTAAATTATAATTATATTCAACAAAATTCCTTTATCATCCTAGGAAATTTGCAATTCTTGTCTTTCTTTAGCCTATTTATCGTTTTTACGATAAAAGAAATAAAAATGTGATCCTTGATTCTATTTGATTGAAAAGCAATTCGGAGGTATTTATTGACAATTAATTTACAGGGTAAACATCGCTAATCTCCTCGAGGTGTAATTTATTAAAATCTCTCACGCAAAAATGCTGATGCCAAGACAATCTGCGTGATGATACACCCACCCTTTTGTGAACTTCAAGTTGAGTCTGCACACGATTGTTAATGTAATGAATGAATGTAGATAATTGTTTGACCAATTTATGGTGGAAACCTGAGCTACGTTGTACCTGGATAATTAGAAATTAGTTTCAATTATGTGGTGGTTCCTAGTAACAAAGTACAATATTATTAACGTTACTGGAGCTCTGGTGTTTTTGATAAATAATTGTAGCTGTTGACAAGGAACCTCAATTAAGATAGATATCATAAGCCTATCATATACTGAATGTAAAATGATTAATTGGCGATGCATTTATGTAACTCGAGTAGCAAAATTAGTTGTATAAAATTTCAGCAAAACCTTAAACACAAAGGGTTTCTGGTTACATTAACAAATGTAAAATAATAGAAGAAAACGAACAGATAACTGATGCTTAATAGCTTTGATCACAAATACCCATCTCAAGCAGAGATTTCAATGCTTGTTTTTTCACCACCTTTCCATAGAGACCTCTTCCTAACTTAATTGTTCTCTCCATATCCAGCAACTCACAAGCATTTCTCTTCAATCCTCGTTTCAGTAGTCTCTCATCACTTCCCACAGCTTCCACTATGCTATCCACCACAGCTTCCATAGCCGGAATCCGTCTTCCCCACCTCTTCATCAGCCTTTCTGATCCGTAGGTCTCTGAATATGCTCTCCAAATTGATGCCCGCAAATAGTCCTTCTCTTTCCCTCTCACAATCCATCTTTTCATATTTTCCTCTAACCTATAAACTGCACTACCTGCATCTATGCCTTTTTCAAGTCCAATCTCAATCTCTCTCAACTCTTGCTTTGAACTCGTTCCTTCCTCAAACTTGCACCTTTTACAGTTACAATTAAAACCCCAAGTTTTTGACATCTCCTTGCGGTTCTCCAATGGCGAAAGCATGTCAAAGTAGGCAAATGTGATCTCTTCACCAGCCTTAACATCCCTTGAAGCATGAACTATGATATGGTCTCCTACCTGTATGCGCCTTGCATTAGGACTACAAGAATGGTTGATGAATGAAGCAAGTATCCATAACCCAACACCAGAAAGACCTTTATTCTTTCCCAAAACTTTTGCTGAAACAGCATCCTCAACAAAAGAATTTACATCTAATATGCTCAAAATCTTACCCATGTCAAGCTTCTCTTTTGAGTAGATACACTCTTCTGTCTCGGGCTTAAAAGCACTTATATCAGGAACCTCAATCTCATTCTCATTTTCACCACTAGATAATGTACTAATCAAGCTCCGAGTCCTTTGACATTTCGAGATCGATTCCATAACCTTATCAATGAAATTCTTCCACATGACCAATCGTTCATTCTCACTTGAATCTTCCCCTGACAATATGCCTCTCTCCGTGGCAATTGCTTTAGTGGCTAAAAATAATGTCCCAGCCTCAATATTCTTCGTTGCAAATAAGCCTCGTCCACTGATGTCAGATTTCTTTATCTGCACAGCACCAATGTATTCGGCCAATTCAGGACACTTTCCACGAAACCCATTTAGGATCCAATCCGAGAGATCAAAAGCGCCAGTTCTTGATTGATACTCGAGTTTCTTGCATTTCTCCAAGAACCCATTAACAGTTTCAAGATTTCCACTAGCCTGAGCATCAGATAGAGTTGTTTTGAAGCATTCCGAAGCCATGGAGTATCTATTCAAGCTAAGCAATAGTTTACCTTTGCAGAGAAGAGCCTTGAAATGGGTACTCTCTATTTCCAATACTTCTTCACAATCTCGCAACGCTTCATTGAAATCTCGCAACCTCGATCGTGCCTCGGCTCTGTTGGATAGGGCTAAGCAGAGGGATTTGTGGAGCTTGGAGAGCTGACCTGGTTCCTGGTTTGTTTTCATGATTTGATCTTGACAGAGACTGATGAATTGAGAGTAGACTTGTACGGACTCTTTCCACTCATCCCTTAGAAGCAGCTCAGTAGCTTTTGATCTCAGCTGTTGCATTTGCACTTCTGCCGTTTCAAGCTGTTGTTGTTCATCTTCTCTCATGTTTGATAGTGGTGTGGGAAGTGTAAGATCCGTCTCCTCTTTTGATTGGTGATGTTTCTTTCTGAATTTGAGGGTTTGCAACGGTCACATCACTGTTTTTTTAATTTTACTTTTTCTAGTCTCATGTATTGTTTACTAACGGCAACGGCTATCCCGGTACTGTTTCTTGTATTATTTTATTGTTATCAGGTTATGGGGCCGGGATAGCCGTTGCCGTTAGTAAACAATACAAGAAACGCAACCAAAGATATTCTCAGGTTTTAAAAAGGTGAAAGTCCAATTTTCCTTTTTTATTTTGTAGCACAATTCCTAAATATTTTAAACATCATGAATTAACAATTCAGCATATTACACAAAACTGACTGGAATTACAACATTTGTGAATCCTTAACAATGCACACTACGTAATAATAGAGAGATACCTTAGAACTGGAGTTTTGATCTCCAGAAATCAATGCAACATTCAGTAGCACAAGGCAGAAGAACATCATTTTAGAATTTATTAATTTAAACCTATCTATGAATTTGGTCATTAAACAGGATTTGCGTAAATACGTGGACCAGTATTGATCACTATGGCGCTAGACCAGTATTGAGCACTATGGCGCTAGTGTGTGCAAATGCTACTTGTACACGAGGGAGGATATATATATATAGAAGATTAGAATGCCAAGCACAAAAGCTAGGAGCTGAAGTAAGCCATCCTATGAGGCCAAAAATGCTCCTCCCAAACTCACACGACCAGAACAGGATCACCACAAAAAAAGCATTCCAACTTTCTGCCGTCCCAGAACACCAACCTTATGCCAGAGCTTTCATAACCTCGAAATCTACCTATCATGAGCCGAAAGCAGTACTTCCAAACTACAAACTCAAGCAGTCATTTTTAGCAATCTCTTTCTGCACACTTTCAAGCAATCAAAAGATTCACTATAAGCACCGATGCCATATTATCTCCAGTGAATAAACAGAAAAAACAAGAAGAAAATTTTAAAACCACATCCAAAGTTGTAAAAGAGAATCTCACCAGTGCCCTTTGCTCATAGTTTCATACTTCTCAATCGTTATATGGTTCCTTTATTCAATTACTTCTTCAAAAAGTACATTCCATCTCTGAGTTCCAATTTCTCTTCAGAAACTAGTCCAGATAAAAAGCTTTGCAATTGTTGGAGTGATTTATCATAGGGAGGATCAGCTACACAAAACATCTGCAGCAATCCACTGTCTTTAGTAATTTATCAACAAAATCATCCTATTTTTGTTTAAATTTAAATTATGGGGTACACTAAAACCATTCTTACCTTGAGAGTGTTATGGATTCGATCTAATGCCATGCTGCCAAAATTTGTGAGCATTCCCAAGATAAATTTCTACAACAAACCAAATCTCACTTAGCTTGTCAGGGAGAAAAATATCAAAATTCAAATTCATTCACAAGTACATTTGTATGTTCGTTTATGTTTTCAATCGTATTTGTGTTCAGAGCAACAATTTCTCTAAGCATGCACATTTTAAGTGCTCCATAGTACTTGCAATTAGTGTAGTGCTACAAACAAGTCCAAATGCTTCTGACTTATATGAGAGTGAATTCATATATCTTACTAGAAACAGAACAGGCTGATTGAGATAACAGACCTTTAGTACAAACATAGCAGCATACCCAAAAAATTGCCCCATATTACATACCTCATACACAGTCATTTCATTACGTATTTGATCCTCAACCGAGGCAACAGATCTCTCTCCCTCTTCATCACCAACCAGTAGCTCTTCGCAACTCCCAGTATTACCACCATTTTTACTACTGTCAACCATTCCTTCCACTAGGGTATAAAGGTTATCATCAGAATCTGTTCCCACTAATTCTGCAAGGATTCCCTGGGTGTAAGAACAGACTTATTAGTTAATCGCTTCACTTCTCACTATTGAAAATTTTCTTATTTATTAATAACATCCAATATATTTCAAGCTTGGCATTAATTTACTATTTCTATGCAGTTATAGCAAAGAAAGAGATAGATGGATGAACTTATATCATAGTGGATAATTATAGTATTCATTAATCTTATAGATCAACAATAAAAAAACAAAGATTAGTATCAACCAATTCACGCAGAAATCACAGATAATGAAGGAACATTTACCTAATTAGTAAAATGGGGGGTGTTGTGGAGTGGATTGTGCAAAGTTCTAGTCAAGGCTTTACTCCGTCAAGTCAAATAATTCATGTGGAAATAAAACTAACTAGTAAAAACAACAGTGTTTCGGAATCCTATGCAGAAAATCAAACCCTAGTAGCTCAATTGAGCAAAATTAGATCATAAACTATATTATGAGCTTCTTTCACAAACCTTGCTTATCCAAAAGTTTATCCTCCGATTCAGTACATCCAGTGGTACCCCAATAGCAGCAGCAAGACTCTTAGAGGTCCAACTGAAAGCAGAAAAAAACTGTTATATTATCATTAAAGCGCATAGAATATATTCAGATAACTCCTAAAGTTACCTTGTTTGCTGTTGAAATTGCATAACAATTGCTGCATGTATGGGGGCCACCATGAACTGCACCGTTTTATCATCAAATTGCAACTCCAACTACAACAGCATGCCCATATAAATTGTTGTTATTTTTGTGATGCAAGACAAATGAAATGGGGAAAAAATAAGAGAAAATTTTCTTCCAATTTTAAATGAGACAGGAAACAAATAAAGCAGACATTCAAATTGAGAAACCGGGGTCATTTGACATCACATGATTTTGAAGAACCGACCTTTACTGTACCGAGATTTTTCTTCCAAAGTAGCTTACGTGGGGTCTTGATTTCATGAAACCTTTTCGCATAATCAGAGAGCAGCTGGTCAACAGGTCCAGGTAAAATAAGAGCCTCATCCTGGAGTTCTCCTCAATGTCAGTTAAATTGCATCAAATGGACTATGGGATAAATATAGAAAATAAAACCGCTATGAGAAGATATCAATTAGATAATACAAAGTAAATCATGATGACTACAAACAGAATTTATATAGGACAAAATGGAGTAGATTTGTCAGTGCTGAAGAAAGTCAAGCCAAAAGGAGAAGATTAGCGATGAAGCTGACAATCAGTTGAATGACCAAATAATTTGATACTGTTGTATGTAATTAGATGCTATGGGGCGATAAGGTGCTTACTGCTTTGAGCTTCTATAAGATGCCAACAAGTGTACAAATCCCTATTCCCCCCTCCCCCACAAAAAAAAAAAAAAAAGAAAAAACCAGCCACATGGGGAAAATATATATATATATATATATATGTATTTATATATAATGCACATAATTGTTCCTGCCACCTCTATCATTTTCCAATCATAAGAGAATTTTCATTATTATTATTTCTTCCTACAGTCATATATTATTGATATCACTATAAGAAAACATATTCTCCATACCTGCATTGGAGGCCAAAAGTTTGATGATGTGATCGTAGCATCAAGAATATCCAGAGATAACTCATTCTCCC
Source organism: Cedrela odorata (assembly GCA_035584115.1). Classification (NCBI taxonomy): domain Eukaryota; kingdom Viridiplantae; phylum Streptophyta; class Magnoliopsida; order Sapindales; family Meliaceae; genus Cedrela; species Cedrela odorata. The sequence continues at coordinate 6,188,414 of JAXCLQ010000009.1, read as the reverse complement.
CCAGCTCAGAACCTAAGAGTACATTCACCAAAAAGTTTTCACAATACTTTGTTTTGTTTACTGTTTTCCAAAACAATGGGGGTATTTCAAAATTGATTGCAACCCACTAACCAACCTCAAAGCTCCATAATAGGGCTAAAAAGCTTTAAAATTGAATGCATACCAGATTGAGATTGCTTAGCAATGGTTGCTTTGATATTTGCATTTGTCCTCTTTGAATCAATCAAATCATTAAGCATAATTTCACACCTCTGCATGCTACTTTCTCCAAAATGTATCTGGTAAGTGATAGCACAACAAAGATAGTAAGTGCACTTTCAGGTTTCCGGGAAGATGTGATCACAACATTAAAAGAGCACAACTTCATCCAAACACAAATGAGCAAACAAAGGCTAGAAGAAACATTGAGCACCTACCTTGAGGAGTTCTAAAGTACGTATTTCTGAGTCAATTTCGTAATCAGATTTATTCAGAAGCTTTTCCGCCAGCATAACACGATATTCATTGACAAGTTGGTCCTTTGAACCAATTATGCCAACAATCATGCCAAGTATGTCCACCTTTCTTCGATTCCGACAACCCTTCAAAGGATCAGCCTCCACAGGGTCTGGATCCCAGCTGAAAGGTCCAAATTCATGCAGAGAAACACGTCAAAACTGACCACATTACTTACAGAAATCCTAATGTCATGCATTTATAGATACAGTCACGATAGAAAATACGTACCGCGCAGCATTAATCCATGCTTGCTTGTCATCAAGGTTGAAATCATCATCAACACCAATATTCTCTTGATTTTCTTCATCTCTATTTAATTCTTCAAGAAGACTATCCCCGGTATTTCCTGATCCATTTGGATTTCCACCAGTTCCGTCAGTAAGCATGGTCACAATGCATTTTATGGTATCTTTCCTTCCCCTTAGATAGTCCCTTATTGGTTCACCGACTGCTTCAAGAAAAACACCAGTTGGGTCGATTGTCCGAAGTGCTTTAATAGTAGAAACATATTGATGCAATATATCATTGGTTGAGGCACCCGCAGTGAGCAAACGATACTTTAGTGCTGAAATAAAAGACTCGACCAACTTAGAATGTTGTCCAGTATATTCAAGACATTGCTTTAAGTCTTCAATTGCAGGAGAGCTACAAGATACAAAAGATGATTTTGATACATTAAGGGAGATGCATAATAATATTTTGCAATATAATACCATTAACTTCTGTTCACTCATGCATTAAATACACTGCTTATAACAAGGTGGGATAACACCAAAAACAATTATACTCTTTAACCATCACATGTACATACGTTACTATAACCAAAATTACATGTTTTGGGTTTCTTCAAGTAATTAAGTAAAAAACCTAAATTCATTTCCCTTGTTATAGAATGACATAACCACCAAGTTCCTTCCCTAATTTGAAATAGAAATATGAAGCAAGCCAATGACTTTTAGAAATCACAAACATTCATATTCCCCTCTACTGTAGGAACTTGAGGAAGAAACAAGATGAAAGAAGGAAAAAGAGTCACCTCTCAGGATAATCCACAATAATCTCAAATAGTTTGGCTATCCTTAAGTCTTGCAATGTTTCATAAGCAAAATACTCCAGCCGCAATTGCCATCTAATGAGTCCTTCTGAGGGAGTATCAATTCCAGGATAGCATGACGATGGGCGTGAAGCTAAAGGTGATTTGAGGTCAGCTGTGGGACTATCATAACTAACAGATTCACCAAGATATGCAAGAAGTGCATTCAAGAATTGAAGAGGTACAACCTGTGACACGCACCGCCAAGCATAAGAAATCATTTACCAGTAACATTATGATATTCACTTTACTATAGAAGATCATACTGGGAATATTAAGAAAGTTGAATAAAGGAAAACCATGGAATAAATAACCATCATAAAATTCGCAACATATCAATACTCATACACGCTAATTTTTATTACCTGCATGAACATTATAACCATTCGGAATTTTTTTTAAATTTGTGCATAAGGGAAAATAAGGAACAAGAAGAAATTGAAGCAATATGCACTTATAGGCACACACTACCCATCTTCCGCCAGTCAAAATCGCAGCCCTTACTAATACCTTCATAAGAGCTTATTATTTTGTTAATGACATCTCACAGAATGAAATGGATAATGTTTATCATATAAGGTACTACACCAACAATGTTAAAACCAATTACTTGGGAGGCCAACCATTTTAGTTAGATCAAATATACAGTGTCAGCATTACTGTAAAGACAAATTATTGACAGTGGCATTGTTTGGCCAGTCAAAATCGCACACCCTTACTAATACCTTCATAAGAGCTTATTATTTTGTTAATGACATCTCACAGAATGAAATGGATAATGTTTATCATATAAGGTACTACACCAACAATGTTAAAACCAATTACTTGGGAGGCCAACCATTTTAGTTAGATCAAATATACAGTGTCAGCATTACTGTAAAGACAAATTATTGACAGTGGCATTGTTTGGCCAGTCAAAATCGCACACCCTTACTAATACCTTCATAAGAGCTTATTCATTTTGTTAATGACAATTCCTCACAAAATGAAATGGAAAATATTTATCAAATAAGGTGCTACACCAGAAGTTAAAACCCATTAATTCAGGGCCAACCATGTTTTAGTTCAAATATACAGTGTCAGCATTACTGTAAAGACAAATTATTGATGGTGGCATTGTTAATGATGCACAAGTAATACAGTAACAAGAAAGGGAAATGTATTTCAAGTTAAAAACCACCTGTATCCATGCTTTAATGGACTCCAAAACAGAACTCCTGTAATCATCGCCAGCCAGATTATGTACTTTAGCCTGCCATTCAAACAGAACAACATGCTATTACCAAATATAAAGCAAAATACAAGCAAAAAATGGCATGTAAGTCTGAGCTAAAACAACATTTAATACTTTAAATTTTTATATTAGATCAATATGAAAAGAGGCCATCAGAACCAACATTAAAAAAAAAAAAAAGGAGAAAGAAACTGTCCAAAACAGTGAGATTTGTTGAACATCTACTGCACCATATAAAGCACATGCCCACCTTCAACAGCGAAAAGATGGCAGAAGCATAGGCATTTTCAGTCAGAGATTTAAATCCGAGACTTCTAAGATCACGAACAACCTTCCCAATGTGTTTCACCAGTTTGCTCTTCTCTGAAAATTTCCCATGGTTATAGGATTCATCAATATCCATTTCACCAGTTCTTTGTTTGCCCTTTTCATCTAAATCCATGTCATCTTTATCTTGAGATTCATTTTTGTCCTCTAACTCACCATCCATGATTGTACTTAACTCCTCCAGCCTTCCCTTAAAATACCAGTAGAGCATCTCTGAGAACATCGTAAGGCATGAACATTATGCTCTTATTACCAAGAAATTGCTACAATTTATTTTTATTTTTTGAAAAAAGAAGCAGAAATAGACTCTTAAGTTCCTACAGACAAGGAAGATCAGCGGTTTCACACAAAAAAAAAGGCATGTAAAGAGAGACTATGAATGTGGATAACAAATTGAGAAGAATATAGTGTATATTTCTCCTTCTAATAGAATAATCAACAATGACCACAGATTTTTTTGTTCAACATAAGCTCTAAGCAGTAGCAATAGCTAAGAAGTTTACAAGCACTGACCAACATCCAATGAGGACTCTTCCTTAAATTTGGTAAACTGATACTAGCTAATTCTGTGGAATTCGAGACAATGCTCTTAAGTATCTAATTGAGACAAAACAATGTAAAAATCAGATGATAACCAGATGGAAAATGCTAATGGTAAAAATAAAACATCATGACAAGAAAAGATGAAAAATAAGAATCCAGAAAAATTAGCATATATATGACTAACAAATTAAAACAAAACACTTATGTGCAGTTACACAACCTAACTAACAATTTGAGATAGACATACCAGGGAAATGTGGAGGAAGACTAGCCATAAGAACTGAAGATACAATTAGTTGATATTTTGCAAAAAGATGTACTCTCTCTAAATCTGAAACATGTTTCCCCACTAGAGGATATTCCTTGTACGATTGCATAGCATGAACAAGCATAAACAAGCACTTTTCCTCATATTGTTTCTCTGTGCATATCTCTTCTAAAGCTTTACATAGCACTTGATGAACCTCATCATCATAAATCTGCGTTTAACATGCACAATATATGGAATTAAACAAATCAATAAAATATCTTTAAACAGATCAGTGTTACTTACAGGTGGTTTATTCTTCTCTTGAACTGCAACTTTGCTGTAAGCATCAAAATGTCGCCAAAATTTTGACACACCAATTTTCTCGAAAGTTTCCTGCCACGAATTCAACATTTTACACTACAAATTAACTTTAAAAAATCTAAAACCCTAGAGTCAACAGTATTTGTGTGTTGCATGAACCTATTTGTTAACATACAAATTATTCATTTCAACAAATACGTTCAGTACAACTAGATTGTTAAGAAATCAATTATTTAGAATTAAACAAGAATTATAGCAGTGAATATGGTAAGAGGAATTGAATACCTCAAGAGCGCGGAGAAAATGGTCGCGAACGAGAGATTGGAGACCGTGATTGCAGAGAGAGCGAACGTAAGACGCGAACTCCGCTCCAACAGAAAGATCGCCGGCGCCGTTCAGGAGAGATTTTGTGGTGGCACAGAAACCGTTGTAGCTTTCGATAATTTCCTGGATTGATTCGTCATTCAGTGTCTCTAAAATCCCTAGATTACAGTCCAGCGAAGCTGATTCTTCCATTTTAATTAATGTGAAGGAATAAGAAATACAAGCTAATCTCACACTTTATATCTATGTATTCGTATAAAGCTGAGTGAGTATTTGAAGAAGTGAGAGAGATGGAGGAAAGATTTTGCCGCTACTGCTCAAAACTCAGAAAATGCGCACTGGTCATTTGAACGCAGGCAACTTCACTAGTTGTGATCAAACGACATGCGTTTTAAAGATCATTTGAACAAAAATCAAATGAAAGTAAACGAAAATAGAGTTATAATATTCAGATCCCTATTCTTTATATTTTTCTCTAAAAAGAATAAAGTTTGTCCATATGTATTAAATCCGTCCCAAACAAGTAGGTTGCACATTTGAAAAAATGGGTAGACGTAGGTTCCCGTCCCAGTCCCCATCCCTACTTTCCCATCCCCACTCTATTCCTATTTGGGAAAAAAAGGAGACAGAGAATTTTGGGAGATAGTATTTCTATCCTCAACTCTAGTTTCTTATTTTTTTTTCATTTTTTCAACTATAATTTTCTATTTTTCTGTTTTTTCTATTATTTATATTTTTTTATTTATATATTTTACTAAAAAATTTAAATAAATATAATATTTAATAATTTTTTTTAAAAAGATGAGGATGGATGAGGTCTCCTATCTCATCCTATTTTAATTTTGGGACAAAAATCATTTCTATTCTCGTATTATTTTCTTATTTTGCTTCAAAATCTTCTTTTAAATAGGGTTGAAAAATAGAAAAATAGGATTTCAGGATAAATGTACACTCTATTAATCAGTAGTTACAATTACAATAATAAAAATATTTCTAGCTCAATCTATCTTGATATCAATCGGACTGATAATAGTTACTTAGAACATACTCTTGCTTGTGAGGGTCAAAGTCAAAATTGTATGGATACTCTCGTTACTTTGACAAGAGTAACTACTAAGGGACCTATATGATACGAATGAAAAACTGTATCCTTTTTCGAGATAATATAATAATTAGGGATCTGATTGTTATTGTCTCTTAATCAAATATTGGGTAGACTTATTAATTAAACTGCTAAATTAAATATTCAAGTCACTTTATTTAACGACGCCGTATAACTAGTTTGCCTCTTTGCCTGTTTCAGTATTCGGTCATCACTGTGCTCTGTGCATTCTCGAATAGTCTCCATGAAGGAAAGCCAAGGCCATGGACAAGACCAAACTCACACGAAGATTTTATTGAGCTCACTTTCAGCTATGATTGCCGAGACTACAACTTTCCCAATAGACTTAACGAAGACGAGGCTCCAGCTACACGGCGAGTCAGACTCACTGGCTCGACCCACCAACGCATTCCGGGTCGCCTCGGAAATCGTTCGGCAAGAGGGTCCTCTTAGCCTCTATAAAGGCCTTTCTCCCGCCATTATAAGGCACCTCTTTTACACTCCTATTAGAATCGTTGGCTACGAGAGCTTGAGAAATCTTGTTGTTGGCGATAATGGTGCCTCCCTTTCTCTCCCTTCGAAAGCTCTCGTCGGTGGAATCTCTGGCGTCATTGCCCAGGTATTCATTATTTGCTTATATGGATCCAGTGTTATGGTTAACGATTAAAAAAGTTATGAATTTGGTAGATGCAGAGGGTGGGTTCAGTTTTCTATAAGGCGAGTTAACCCACAAAATCTACGCAAGAATTATGCAGATTGTATAAGTTGTTCAGCTAGCCGGTGGCTTACAAGTTATTTCTAACTAGTAATTATTACATATTTTTCCAATCTTTTTTCAGGTTTATTTTATTTTATTTTTTTCTGGATATAGGATTTAGGAGAAATGAAATTAGTTTGCCTGCATGCTTTATCTCAAGTTACAAATGGTGGGTTGGTGCTGAAATAGATACTTGCTTCTAATCTTAACATCTAAAAATAATTTGATGAACTGATCTTTAGTAACCGGTATGTGGAGTTTGGCTGAATGGAAGTTCTACACGTTTTGCAGCCCTACAATATGATTAAACTCGTTTCTTGCATTTTTTTCCTGAAACCACAATTGTTTCTAGTAGTTGCCTGATCTAATTTTGGGAGTTGATTGTGAAAGTTTGAACCTGGATGATTTACATTTTGAGATATTCTTATAGGTACAATGAGTTTCAATACAGTTATGCTTTAAAGTTGCTACAGGAGCTATTTTAACTCTCATAAATTCTATAGGTGTATTTAATTAACACTTTGTGGGTCAGATTTAACGGTGGTGTTTTGTCTATCATTGACCCCAACATACTCATCCACCACTTCTAATTCTATGGATACTTGCTTGAGTACGTTGCCAAACAGAAGGTTTTAAAGAATATTACTTTCTTCATTTGCTAAATGTTTACCCTTGGCAAGGGTAAGTTGATTCATAATGCTTAGTTGGTTCTGTTGTAATCTCCTCTTTTTTGTGGTTGCTTAAATCTAATAATTCTACTGTTAACATGACGCTGAAATTGTAAACCTTTAGTGCCTTTGAGAACCTGTCGAAACTTTATCACATATGATCCATGATGCATTGGCTAGTTTGAATGTGGCCTATTGTAAAAAATCTGCTGATTGTTTTCTCATTCATCTTTCTTTTCACTAATTATATATTTGTAACGAACAATACTTTTTCAATCTTAGTAGCGCAGGTAGTGGCAAGTCCTGCTGATCTTGTTAAGGTGAGAATGCAAGCGGATGGTTGCATGGTGAGCAAAGGTCTTCAACCAAGATACTCAGGGTCATTTGATGCTTTAAGAAAGATCATTCGCACAGAAGGCTTTAGGGGACTTTGGAAAGGAGTTTTCCCAAATGTACAAAGAGCATTCTTAGTGAATATGGGAGAATTGGCTTGTTATGATCATGCAAAACGTTTTGTTATCCAAAATCAGATATCTGGTGATAACATTTATGCGCATACCCTAGCATCTATCATGTCAGGTCTCTCTGCAACTGCTTTGAGTTGTCCAGCTGATGTAGTGAAGACAAGAATGATGAATCAGGCTTCCGGCAAGGAAGATAAGATCATGTATAAGAACTCGTATGATTGTCTGGTGAAGACAGTTAGAAATGAAGGGTTAAGAGCATTGTGGAAGGGTTTCTTTCCTACATGGGCAAGACTTGGTCCCTGGCAATTCGTGTTCTGGGTCTCTTATGAGAAGTTTCGACAAATTGCAGAGCTCTCTTCCTTCTGAATGTTCTGCTTGTAATTCACTCTCACCTTTTCCTCCGGAAACAGTGGAAAGGCCATTTAGAGTCCTTAACTTCCTCGGCCGCACGGTTCTCCTCTTTCACGCTTTTTCAATTATTTATTTGCCATTGTTGCACTGATGTCAAAATTTATGTACACTTTGATGATGATCAAATCTATGAAAAGAAGAGATTACAAATATTAAAGTTAAACATTAATAATAATTTCATATATTGATCAATAGAAATGTCACTTCTGCAACTTATTGAATGATGGTCAATATTACAATTTCCACAACTATGTCAGTACCCAAAAAAAAAAAAAAATTGGGATCAATCATTCGTTGAAGATAGGGTTTTTAACAAGAATTATATAATTTTTTGGTCAAATTATATTTATAATTTAACTTAAAATTTTATTATATTTGAGATCAAAAATTCATTATTTGAATGAAATTATTTTTAATTATGTTATAAACAATATATTTGACGAAAATTCTTCGAGAGTATTATTTATCTTGACAAATTTTGTTGAGAGTATTGTTTATCAATTTATTTTAGTTGTTTTCAATAAGTTTTCATTAAAAAATATTGTTTATCAATTCAATTTAGTTGTACTTGACAAATTTTATCAAAAAAATACTGTTTATTAACTCATATTTTGTTAAAATAATATTTATCAACTCAAGAATTAAGGGTAATTTCGTTTAAATGTTGAACTTTTAGTTTCAAATATAAAAAATTTAAAACTCAAACTATAAATTTAAATAGGTTTAAACACTTAACCATTCTTATTAAAAACCCTTTTAACGATAATGTCCCACTGCTTTTATGTTTTGTCCTTCTCCAAATGCTTGCATGTCCTCCCAAGTTCTAGACAAATTTTTATTCAAAAGCTTTTGTAAACATTTTAAATAATTTTTTTTAGTATAAGTAAATTTATAAATAAGTTCGAAATATAAATAAAATTGTATTGGAATCCACCCATCTAATGATGGGTGGATTCCAATAAAAATTAGTGTTATTAAACACTTTTTCAAATTTATTTTCAAAGCAAACACCTTAATTCTAAACAAAATTTTAACGGGGGTAGACACATTTACCAAAGTTTCATGGTAGATGTGATCCAACAAAGTATTTGGTCAAGTTCTTGTAAAAAAACATTGTTGTAAACTAAAGTTTTCAAGTATCCATTTTAGGCTTTGTTTGTTTCTTGAACTCCTAGTTGTGGGTTTAGTAGTTCTTCTGATAATTTGATTGGTATAATTTGGTTGCTTTGTTCTTTACTTCTGCAACCAATAAAGAAAATCTTTGGAAAGAAAATGTAATGCAAGTCTTGGCTCGACAATAAGCACGATCAAGAGAAGACTGTTAGATGTATATTATCTCATATGTGTATTCTCAGCCATTGAAAGTAATGGCTCTACATTTTACCACAAAATAAACTTGGGATAAACAAAGAAGCAATCAATTAATAACATTTTTTAACTTGATTTTGAGAGAAAGGAGCACCCTTTTGAGTAAATATTATGTGCATATATTGAAATTTTCTTCAGTTTATTAAAATTCTGAATCCAATGTCAATAATTGGTCTCTAGTGCAATTATTAGTGGACAAAGTAGTATGGCTCCAGCTATAAATTGACCGTATGATGATTTGTTTTTTTTTTCCCTTAAGGAGGTCAATTTATAGCTGAAATTTTCTTTTTTGAAAAACAGTTGAATATAGTTGGCATTGAATTGTCCCATGTTAACTGATAAAATGGTAACCTATATTCTATGAGTTGTCTTACATTAGCTAATAGAAGAATGATCCTATGAATTAATAAATAGGATGGCTGGCTAGTCTTTTGGGAATATTTAAAATCAATATTTTCAGAAATTATAGCTTATTTTTAATCAAACGAATCTCAAATGTTTATTGATAATGTAACAGTTTAGGCCCAACAACTGAGTAGGTATTGTTCGCTTTGGGCACAGTTCGTTACGAATTTATTTTTGGGCTTTACAACTCACAACGCGTCTACTGAATTAGTAGAACCCAAGCTATATAACCTATAGTCCAGACTCACTCGTTAGCGATGTGGGATGTGACATTCTCCCCTCCTTTAGATCTTACATCCTTGTGAGGGGGTCATAACAGACATAGATATATTATATCACAGAACATCCACACATCGGGTCGCAGGTTGGCTTTGATACCAAATGTAACAGCCCGGACCCAATAACCCAGTAGATATTATCGGCTTTGGGCACACAGTCTGTTACATCCCACATCGCTAGCGGGTGAGACTGGGCTATAGGTTATATAGTTTGGGTTCTCTTAACTCAGTAGACGCGTTTTGGGTTGTAGAGCCCAAGAATAAATCCGTGATGGGCTGTGTACCCAAAGCGGACAATACTACTCGATTATTAGGCCCGGGCTGTTACGTTTAAATGTCACTTCTCACATCGCTAGCTGGTGAGTCTGGGCTATAGGTTATATAGCTTGGATTCTACTAACTCAGTAAACGCGTTTTGGGTTACAAAGCCCAAAAACAAATTCGTGACGAGCTGTGTGCTTAAAGCGGACAATATCTACTCGGTTGTTGGGCTTAGGCTGTTACATTTGGTATCAAAGCCGACCTGCAACCTGATGTGTAGATGTTCTGTGATATGTCTTCTGTTACATGAAATGTCTGTTATATGCCCCCCCTCACGAGGATGTAAGATCTAAATGGGGGGAGAATGTTACATCCCACATCGCTAGTGGGTGAGACTGGGCTATAGGTTATATAGTTTGGGTTATCTTAACTCAGTAGACGCATTTTGGGTTGCAAAGCCTAAGAATAAATCCGTGAAGGGCTGTGTGCCTGAAGCGAACAATATCTACTCGGTTATTCGGCTCGGGCTATATAACGTTTGTTCTTGAACTTTACAACCTAAAACGCGTCTACTGAGTTAAGAGAACCCAAACTATATAACCTATAGTACAATCTCACCCGCTATCTAAAATGGGTTTACTGAGTTAAGAGAACCTAATCTATATAACTTATAGTACAGTCTCACCCGCTAGCGATGTGGGATGTAACAGATAATCCTATTTGAGAACATTATTACTAACTTAATCTACAAAAATTTTATCTAAAACAGTTATATCAAGCTCATCGCGATTCCTCTTAATAAATAAATAACAAAATGGAGCTGCAAGTCTACGGCTAAAAGCTGAAGCTCCAACCTTTATTGACAGAGAGAGAATGAATAATGGAGAAGGGAAGGTACTGTGTGTAACAGGAGCTTCAGGTTTCATAGGTTCATGGCTGGTGAAGCAGCTACTGCAACTTGGTTATAATGTCAAGGCTGCAGTTCTTGACCCAAGTCAGAAACTCTTTCCCTTCCTTTCTTGCTTCAGATTTTCCAAATTTTGATGATGTTTCAATTAGGAAGTCGTAAGATTTTCAAGTTCTAGTCGTGGGTTTGGTATATCAAACTCTTCTCTCCAACTTGAGCTTGAGCTTGAGTAAATTATTAACAATATAACATGTAGCTAGTTGATGTAGATTTCTAATTACTCCTATTGATTTTCTGAACTTAATGTGCATCGTTTGGCCCATTTATGAAGTTCATCTGAAATTCTAACAAGGCATTTCTCAAAGCTAAAGCAAGGAAATATCGAGAGAGGATTCATTTCAGAAACGTTAATTTCTTAGGACCACCTCAATTAGTAACTTACTTGATCTAGGCACAATGTCAGACAATTTTTTTTTCTTCTTTTCAACATTCAGTAATGGCATTTAATTCAGAAACAAAATTGGACATTTTTCATTTAATCAAATCTTTCAACGGATTTCAGTCACGTGACAGTAAAGATTGTAATTTCTAGCAATGAAATTGTCATATTCCTTATTATACCATGAGTTTGAGTCACCAAATTAGACTTATTTTATTTTATTTCGAATAAAAGAATTGATAAAATTAACCTGCAGTTAATGTCCAATAATAATTTTCACATGACCTTGCCTGCTAGAGCAGGACCATATTTGCTCCCTCATTAAATCTGTCTAGCAGAATCAAATAAATTTTCCACTGAATTTATTTATTTATTACAAATTATGATGACCTGCATTGTATCGCATTTGCTATAAATGAGATGCATTAAAATGTTGACATTAACAAGATATTGATGATACAAAACATCAATTGAATGAATAAAACAAAATGATTAGTTTTCTTTGATCTATCAAATCTACATTGATGTTCACACTTAGCTTACAGTTGAAATAATCAGGCTTTATATTTTCCCAACAATGGCGGAGTACATACACTGCTGACTCTTAGTTCTTACAGAAAAGAAGATCGATGTTTTAATTGGTTAGGGCTTTAGGCTAAACAAATTATCACAGACGCGACGACTCACTATAATTAACAGTTTATAATTTTCTTTCTCTTATTTACATCAAGTCTAAAGATTTCATTCCATGCCATGTTGCTGCTTAATGGTAATGGAAATGAAAATAAGCTGACAAGATATATTATTAACTAGCGTAGTTTAGGGCAATAGAGTTATAATCTGCAGGTTCGTACTTGGAAAAATTTATTCTTATTGGGTCGATAGGATTTGATTTGCTATTTGTTGTAAGTAACCCCACTCTCTTAGAAACTAAGTATAATTAATAAATTATTAATGAATACTATAATATTTTTATTATATAAACAAGTTCCCAATAAGCTAAAATTCTGACTCAACCACTTGATCATGGCAAATTTAAATTTGGTGGATGCGAAAATAAATTATTAGGTGATAGAAATGATTAGAAGTGCTTTCCGAAAACAAAACCAATCGCTGGGATCGTTAGAAACTATTATTATTATTATTTTTATGCACGTGAAAATATAAATGCTAAAGGATCGTTAAATTTTTATTTATTGCAATAATAACTGGAGTTGTTGCCCTATTTAATACTTCTACTGTGGATCGTGGTACCGAGGTAGCTGCCGCATTGCTGCTACCATTGAACTATTAATTATGGCCAACACTCGGGTACAACAAAAGGTAAATTCAAGTCGTTGCCACGCTCACTTAACAAAAGGTGTGAGGTGTGTACATTCAACGAGCATAATTATATTATAGACGGATTTTAATTGCTCTGAAAAGGACTTGGAGACTGAAGCCGCAGTCAATATACGCTGTCAGAAGAGAGTTAGCCATGCTCAGATAAGAGACCACCACACGGTCCAACCAATAAAAGAGCACACGAAGAATGACATGTATTAGACAAGGTAAAAGAAGTTAAAAAGTTTAAATTAAGAGCAGAGTAAAAGAAATGAGTAGTTTACTCGACATCGAAGAGCCACATGAACACTTAACATGCAAACAGTCAGTATACAATTAAGAGTAAATAAATAAATGGGCAACAAATTATTGTAAATATTGATGAATATGCCAATGATCTAGAAAGGGAGAGTCTCAGTTGATGTGGCCTGTGCTAGTGACCTAGAAGTTAACTCAGCAGCAAGGGATATCTCAGCTAGAGGGACAATGAAAAAATATTCCAAAGAAACGTGCGAATATGCCAGCTACTGTAGTAATCATTTTTATTCACACTGTACTTTCTGTAATTTAATTGTAACAGAATCTAATCCTAAGGCTCAAACTTATACAAGTTGCATACAGATGTAGGAAGCTGTAACGGAATCTAATCCTAATTCTGTACTTGGTAACATAAATCTGCAGTTTAATCCCTCGACTAATCTTACACAAGCTGGAGGTTATCAAAGAAGAAATTGGAATGCCAATAACAAACCTGGTACACAGAACACCTCAAACACCAACTACAATTCGTTTGGAGGAAATTAAGCAATGCAAGGCAGAGGCAGAGGAAGACCTGGAAACAAAACCAACAAGCCAACAAGTCAGATCTGCAACAAAATGGGACACGTTACTTCCAGTTGCTAGCATAGGTTCAATTGAGACTACACCCCTTAACAAGGAACAAAGCCTGAACAGAAAGGTGCATATGTGGCTTACTTAGAAAATGATGCTGATTTTTCATAGTTCCTTGACAATGGTACCACTAATCACATTACCAACAATATCACCAACATGAATCAAGTTGAGAAATGCACTGGACCTGAACAGTTGGCTATAGGTAATTGTGAAAAACTTAACATTTTACATATTGAGCATGCAACATTTCATTCAGTTCACACACACATAGACATGCCAATTCATTTGAAAAATATACTGCACATTCCTAAGATGACCAAGAACCTAATCAGCATTTCAAAACTAGTGCAAGATAATAATGTCATTGTGTTATTTTGTGATGATGTTTGCTTGGTCTATGACAAAGAGCAGGGAAGAGTAATGCTCAGAGGAGTGGCTGACAGGGGACTTTACAAACTGCATTATCCTTTTTTCTTTCAAGCATCAAGAAATAATTTAGTATCTAGGTCGAGTCAATCTAGTGTTAGAAAACCTGAGTCTATGTTATCCTTATTGTTAACAAATACTAGTGCTGAGAATAATGATCTAAGAGCTGAGAATACTTTAAACATGCGACATAGAAGGCTAGGACACCCACATGTAACAGCCCTTAGACAAACACTTAATGCTTGTAAAGTGCCAATTATTAATGGAAAATCTTTACCCGATCTTTGCAATACTTGTCAATTCGGTAAGCTACACATATTCAACTTCAAAAACAATGAAAAAAGGACCACAAAACCATTAGAACTCATCCATTCGAATGTTTGGGGACCAACACCCTTAATTTCAAACCACGGATACAAATATTACATCTTATTCATTGATGACTTTAGCAACTTCACCTAGCTCTTTCCACTCACAAGAAAATCAGAATCTTTTGCCACTTTCATCACCTTCAAAACCTAAATTGAGAAATAGTTTGATAAACAAATAAAATCCTTCCAATGTGACATAGGAGGAGAGTTCAAAGCCTTTGAAAAATACCTCAAAATTGAAGGAATTCAACTGAGATACTCTTGCCCATACACTCACGACCAGAATGACAAAGCTAAAATAAAACATAGACATGTGGTAGAGACAGGCCTGACTTTATTGATTCAAGCCTTCATGCCCTTAAGATTCTGGTGGGAATCTTTTAGTGCTGCAACTCACCTAATTAACAGGGTCTTCACACCAACCTTGGTTGGAAATTAAACTAAGCTAAAAGCTATGATATCTACCATATAAAAGCTGCACCTGTGGCTACAATCATTCATTACGTAAATTTATTTCCATAGCCAAATATATTAATGTAATAAATTTATTGATTAATTTACATTAATAACTGGACTTGAAAAGAAGGTGATGGGTACTTAAAAAAGACAAAAATGTGTAATTACTGCAAAGAATTATGTACTCTTACAAATGGTGTTAAGAAATCATAGTTTTCAACTACAAACAGTTATTTCGGAGATAGTGTTCGTTATATATTAGTTGAAGAAGATGAATTTTGGAAAACGAATTGTTTAATTGTATTTCATCTCTTTAAGGCATTACAATAGTATTCTCAAATATATACAAAGACTGAATTGAGTAACAAGAAACTTAAAAAATAATCTTCCTACACCTATATGAAACCTGTACAAATTTGAGCTTTAGGATTAGATTCCGTTACAAGTACAAAGAGTTCAGTGTGAATGAAAATGATTACTACAGCAGTTGGCGTATTCACACATTCCACTGGAATATTTCTTCGTTGTCACTAGCTGAGATGTCCCTTGCTGTTGAGTTAACTTCCAAGTCACTAGCACAGGCCACATCATCCGAGACCCTCCCTTTCTAGATCATTAGCATCTTCATCAAGACACACTTAGTGATATAGAGAGCTTTGCTGATGCAGATTACGGATGTGGTAATGGATGACAGGAAATCAGTGAGTGACTATTGTTTGCTCATTGGTAAGAAACAGGGAGTAGTAGTTAGATCCAGTGCTAAATCAGAATATAGATCAATGGCCCTTGTCTGTGCTGAAATCACATGGATTTCGTATGTAATGAAAGAACTAGAGCTTAAACTAGCAAGCACACCAATGATATGGAGTGACAGCTAAAGTGCTGCAGCAATGGCTCTGAATCCAGTCTTCCATGCTAGGACAAAGCACATTGAAATCGATCTTCATTTTGTTAAGGATAAAGTGAACTCAAGTGACATAGAAATCATGTATGTACCATATGAAAATCAAATTGCAGACTACTTAACCAAAGCAATGCCCTATAGCAAATTCAGTCACTTCAGAGATAAGCTCAGAGTTCTCCCAAGAACCTTGAGCTTGAGGGAGGATGATGAAGATGCCAATGATTTGGAAAGGGAGAGTCTCAACTGATGTGGCCTGTGCTAGTGACCTAGAAGTTAACTCAACAGCAAGGGACATCTTAGCCAGAGTGACAACGAAGAAATATTCCAGAGGAACGTGTGGATATATGCCAATTATTGTAGTAATCATTTTCATTCAAATTGCTCTCTTTGTACTTGTGACGGAATCTAATCTTAAAGCTTAAATTTGTACAGGTTTCATATAGGTGTAGAAAGATTATTTGTTTAAGTTTCTTGTTGCTCAATTCAGTCTTTGTATATATTTAAGAATACTATTGTAATACCTTCAAGAGATGAAATACAATTAAATAATACGTTTTTCAAAATTCATATGCTTCAACTAATATATAACGAACACTGTCTCCGAAATAACTGTTTGTAGTTGAAAACTATGATTTGTTAACACCATTTGTAAGAGTACATAATTCTTTGCAGTAATTACATATACTTGTCTTTTTTAAGTACCCACCACCTTCTTTTCAAGTCCAGTTGTTAATGTAAATTAATCAATAAATTTATTACATTAATATATTTGGCTATGGAAATAAATTTACGTAATGAATCATTGTAGCCACAGGTGCAGCTTTTATATGGTAGATATCATAGCTTTTAGCTTAGTTTAATTTCCAACCAAGAATACAATGAGTTTAGACGTGGATACTATGGAACCACGAAATATAATAATAACAAAGCAATTGAAACTTGTCTCGAATTATAAATGAGGTGCACGGATCAAATTGAATGCTCTAACTCTTGGAAGACAGACACTTAGGTTATTTTATGCTATTCCCAATAGCCAAAACGTAGTCAGAGAGAAAACGAAGCTTGTATTTTTGTTATATTAATAATAATAATAGATGTACTTTATACTATGTATATACTGTAATTTATAAATCCGTGGATATTAAAGGGGAGTAGTGGTAACAATGATAGACAGTATATGGGGTGCGAGTGAATGTATACAGACGGGCTGTCAAATTCCGTAGCCAATAAACGGAATACAGTTCTAAAGGAATTTGACACCACCATTTATTTAATTTGATGTCAGTTCTGTCATCTTAAGAAATTTCTGTGGATCTTTTTCGTTCACTTCTCTTCCCTTCAGCACACCATTACTGGAGTAGGAATAACCATTCTCAGATTCGTATCTCTACATAGTAAATGTTTTTATTTTAATATATTATATAGTTTCTTCACGATAAACAAGAATGCTATGTATAAATAATAGTTTCTTCACGATAAACAAGAATGCTATGTATAAATGTGTGTGTGTGTGTGTGTGTGTGTGTGTGTGTGTGTGTGTGTGTGTGTGTGTGTGTGTGTGTAGACACTTACTCCTAATTCATTTATGAGTATTTAAAAGTTATTATTGAGACTTTCTATGTAAATTTCATCACTTCTGGCTGCTCCTCAACTTCCCCCTGGTATCATCCGGACACAACATTTTCACGAAAGCTATGGTGATTACACTACTGTTTCATGTTTGTTTTTGTTGTCAAGCAACATTCGGACTATAATCAAAATAAAAATTGTCTCCATATTAACTCTTGATTTTAAGCTATTAATTATTTGAAGATTGCCCTTGTTTCAATTAATTAATTAACTAGCCAGACTGTCTTCAGAATCTTTGTTTGGTTAGGGCAGCAATGGCTTCCATTTGTCCATTCACACTGCTAGACATATATATATATATATATATAGTAATTGTTATATATGATGGACTCAATTCCACAGATCGATATCATAATTGTTACTATATCTTTTTTCTTTGCATTAATATGTAGTAACATTCATCAGTCCTGTAGAGTTAAATATTATGTACAAATTCAGCTCAGTCTTATAAATATGTATAAGGACCCGTAGCTTTCACTCACTATAAGACATATATAGTCTTTTCTTTATATTTTTTCGCTCATTATTGTATGATTACCCTCTGTCAATCATCGATAATTTACAATTTTCTGTATGCCTTCTAATTTATCGTAACTTTATAATAATTAACTTGAATTTTAGTTGATGAAAACAAATAATGATGAGTATCTAATATATATGTGTTTACTAATTAATATGTGTTAAGGAAAATACCTTTACACAATGCATCAAATTTAGGGCATCATCACGTTTACAACTAAAGGCTCTAACAACATTCGATGGAAAATTAAATAGAAGAAAGAAAAGGTTAAGTAAATATTTTCCCACATTTGGTCGGAAGTTTAAGGTCACGTTGGTCCTAAAATTTTGAATAAAACCTCAATATTTGATCATATTTATGACCAAAATTTTGCACTATATATTGCCAGGCAGCTTCCTAGTTAACTCATCATCTCTCTCCACATCCTTCTTACTCTCTCTCTCGATCTCGATTCTCTCAAAGCTTAATTTTACAGATTTTTTTTCCACAAAAAATGGGGAGGTCTCCTTGCTGCGAGAAGGTGGGTTTGAAGAAAGGACCATGGACTACTGAAGAAGATCAGAAACTGTTGGCATATGTTGAACTACATGGCCATGGAAGCTGGCGAGCCTTGCCTGCAAAAGCTGGTGATTTATTTACTTTCAAGGATTACTTCATAACGAAGAATATGTCTTATATATGCTAATTAGCTTAGCTTAGCTGTACTCATTTTTCTTTGTTTTTGGTATGTTTTTGTAGGGCTTCAAAGATGCGGGAAGAGTTGTAGATTGAGGTGGATAAATTACCTGAGACCTGATATCAAGAGAGGGAAATTTAGCTTGCAGGAAGAACAGACCATCATTCGACTTCATGCTCTTCTAGGAAACAAGTAATAAACTTGTAATGACTTAATGTTTAATAGTACTTCCAGTAGGCAGTTCTTGATAGCTATGTTTCTCATTTTTATTCTGAATACTAGTTAGGGTGAAAACAAATTATTTTCACAGATTAATCCTTTCCCAAATTTGCAATATTAATTATTCCAGGTGGTCGGCAATAGCAACTCACTTGCCAAAACGAACTGATAATGAGATCAAGAACTACTGGAACACACATCTTA
>JAXCLQ010000009.1:6126088-6169039 GCA_035584115.1 Cedrela odorata | reverse complement strand
TTCCTCTTCTTGCTATTACACACTCTTTCTTGTGTTTAATCGGTTTTTCAATGTGATTTTATTGTAGGTATGTAAATACATACACGAATACTGTGTAATAAATGTCAATATATATGATCCCATCTAATCTGGTTGTCTACTTTTATTGTAATGTAACGTATGAAACGAACTTCTTGAATGCCTTGATGGTTTCATTTCGGCAGTGCTGTCGTTGGCAATGCTTAAGGGATAAAAAGGAATAGTTGCCAATTATATGTAATTGAAACGTTGAAGGAAGCCTTTCATCCTTGTTTGCTATATGTCCAGGTACTCACAAAACATTTATGTGTATATTCTGTACTTTATTTCTCTTCGATTTCTCTTTATCTTGTTATCATTGGAGTTTTTAAATCTTTCTTGTCTTTTATTTTTTATCATGTAATGGTATAAAAAGTTGCATAGACTTTAACTTGTAAATGCCTAAATTAGTTTTTATTTGAAATTTGAATTTTAAATCAATGGGTAAATGGGTATATAAGGAGTATGAAAACATTCTCACGTTTAGAAATCTCTATACCCATTTCGATCAAGTATGGAGATATAGGCACGAGGATTAAAATGAGATTTAAGTACAAGTACAAGGAAGTTAAAACCTTTTATGCTCCGATTGATATTTTTATAAATTTCTGGATGGTAAACATTTGTTGTAATTTTACTATACACTTTCAATGTTCTGCTCTTAAAATTAAACAAAAGTATTATAGTTACAAACACACCCTAAAATAATTCCGTTCTCTTTTGTTTGTCAACTATAGAAAAGTGATAATATAGGACATTCATAGTAGCATTTACAAATGAAGGAAAAAGTTTTAAGTTTACCGTAAGCTGAATTATTTAGCGTTCATTTGATTAATAAATAAGCAAGTGAGTTGAATTCATCAACAAGAAAATTATAAGTGAAGATAGAACAAATGTAAATTGGTATTAGTATATCGTTAATGCAAATAATTTGGGCCGGGTATGTATGGTATGGTACTGTAACACCCACTTTTCTTAAGTATGTACTGTTAGTTATATGCCTTAGATTCAATAAGGACAAATATGTAATTGTATATTATTGTATTGATTAATAAAATTGACAATTTATTTATAAGTTTTGTCTATGTTAACTATTTATATATAAAGTTCTTAGAATGACAATTAGAGGAATTAACTTAAGTTTAATTTATGAGATCTTGTCATTCTTAAATGTTCCTAATCGTAGAATTATCAATGTTAGGATATTGATAAATCCAGATTAGATTAGCATGTGTTATATCTGCTTCCTTGGAGAAGAAAGGTAGCTAATTTCATAAGCTATTAGTGAAGATGTTCATTTCGTCTAACATATGAATGTTTGTTAGAGAATAATTCATCGAACTGACCCGCATGAGAAACCCATATGGAGTGTTATCCATATATCTATGGGATTTCTCTAAGTTACGATAGTATGACTGATCCTTCGACTTGAGATCTTTATGGTATTTTGTTTGTAGATCGTATATATTTTGACATTATACCTCCGTTGTCCATAACGAGATTGTGAGAGATCAATAAAGGATTCGTCGCTTTGGACAACATAGAGTCGATATCCCAAGGGGTGACATTTTGACATAAGTAATAATATAAGTCCATGGCAATGGCGAGTTCTGAAAGGAGTTTTAGAAATTCTAAAATTATATTATCAATTTTAATCGAAAGTTTCAATAACCATGATTTAATAGAGTAAACATTTTCCATACTTTAAAATCTTTGGTGGGATATGTATGAGGCGAAAGGATTGTATCATACGGTAATCGTATACAGACTAAGTTTTACTAATTTAGTATTCTTTCTCAATTGGGGGTCATGATGCATTACTAGATGCCGCTCATGATCTATGGAATTTAGTTTCTTAATTAAAGAGTTAATTGAGGATAAATTAATTAGATTAATTTATTTAGACTTAAGAAGTTTATAACTAATTCCATTGCCAACATGAGAAAGAACCTAATAGGTCACACACTAGAAGATATTGAGGAATTAAGGTTAAATTATGTAGATAAATGATTAAGGACTTAATAGTTAAGTTAATAATCTTTAAGAGTTTATTTAATAGTTTTGAAAATTATTTGGGATTAAATTATAATTATACAAAGTATTTGCATTTAATTATAGGTTTTCTAATTTGATTAAAATGATATTATTTAATTTATTAGATTAATTAAATAATATTTAATTTTAAAATTAATTAAGATAATATTATTTAATTGATCTAATCAATTAAATAATATTTAATTTTAAAATATATTACTAATAATATTATGAATCTATTTAATGACTTTTTAAATTAGGGTTTAAAAAGTCAAAATATGAAACCTATATAAACCCTTATTTTGGCCATAAAACATACGCGAATACGAAGAGAGAATTTTCTTTAAGAGTTGAGAGAAAATTCTTTTAGCCAAAGACTCTTAACTTTGTCTCTTTTTAAGAATTAACATTCATGAAAAGACACACTACATAATTAAGATTTAGGAAAATTTTAAAATCTTAATTCTCTACCTTGTGTGAATTACCATTAGAGGCCACATACTTAGGTGACTAATATAGAAAAGAGTATTTGCGCAGTCTCCGTATTTGAGCCATAACTTTTGGTTCAGATCTCGGATTAATACGATTCAAGAAGATCTAGAAAGAAGATTCGAAAATTTACAACTTTTCATTTCATGAAAAAATCCAGATTCAAATATTTTGAAGGTCAAAACAGTAATTAAAAGTACGAATCTGTAGAAAATCTGAGAAAGTCTTAATTTATTCCTGTTGGTGGTGAAGATCTAAGGTAAGATCTTAATCATATATTTTATATTTAATTGATATTATAAAGTATGTTAAATAACATAATCTTGACATAGGAATTAATGAACATTAATTAATATAATTAATTAAAGTAATTTTTAAATTTTTGCTGTATATAGTATGCTTAATTTTCAACATATATTAGATAGTTATGTATAGATAATGACTTATGCTTTTATAGGAGTAAATGTATAATATAGGTTATAATATTTTAATAATAAGTTATAATTTTTGAATAAAATATATAAAAAAGTAAAAGTTAGGGACTGAATTGATATTGTCCAATTAGTATAAATTTGTCCTAAATTATGCTTTAGGTTTTTGGCTAACTTGAGGGTGGAGAAACCGTAAGAATAAGAAGAGAGAAGAAGAAGAAGAAATAGGAAAAGAAAAAAAAACAAAAAAAAATTGGTAAGTTATGTTTAATTTTTATATTTTATTAGTTGATATACTATTTTGTAAATTCATATGTTTGGGAGTCAATATATTTAAATAAACTTATATTATGATTTCCAAAGATTATGTTCTAATTTTATAATAAAATAACACCGTTTAAATATAAGGAAAAATTCTTAAACAATATAAAGTTAGACTTTGACAAGTTTAAGAGTATTAAGTGATCAAATGGAATAGATAATGTAGGTATTACAACTAAGATCTAATGAGTATGTTATGTTTTTTCATAACGTATATGAGCTTTATAAATGTTAATAATTGATTATAGGTTTAAATGTTTAAGTTAATTGGGTTATGATCGTCAAGAGGTAAGTATACTAAATTTTTTAAAAAGAATCACAATAAAAATACATATGTGTTTGATCATGTTTTCAAGAATATTTTTCAATTATATGTTATTATAAAAGTATTGATATTTACATTGTTGTGTTATTATGATTGTTTATGGTTATGTGTTATTGTGATTGTTTTTAAAATACGTGCATTGGCATTAAAACATGACTATATACATTGTGTTTTAAGTAATAATAAAGTGATTTTATAAGAAAAATGTTCATGAAGGTTAAGATTTTTGTACTAGCGAATCGAACTTCATTACTTATTTAGTAGGCAATTATAAGTTTTTAAGGAACTTTTATATGTGTGACCATTCCTTCAGGTTTGGTATATTGATAAGTATTGTTAAGTGTTCCGTATGATAAGAGAGAGATATTTGGAGGTACCTTTGGGTATAGTGGTCTTCACATTCATGTGAAGAAATATTTGTGTATATGAAAAGACTCACTACTGATCAGGGTAAGGGAGTGGCTCTTACCTTCAGGCATGAGTGTTCATTATTTTTGAAATCATATGCCTCACTTGCGCTTACCCCACATACGGTATGTCATCGATGGGTGATATTAGCTTATTTAGTGATAAGTGATAATTGAAGTCCTATTAAGTAGTAATTGAAATGAGATATTCCTAATAAATTTTGAAAGAAGTTTCTATAGTGTTTAAGTGTTATAAAAATTTTGAAATAATTAGAAAGAAGCTTCTATAGTATTTAAATATTCTGAAAATTTTGAAATGATCATGATTTTTTAGCATATGTCATATCATATGCATTCATTGTATATAAGTATTTTGTGTATATGAAAAACGAGTATTCTTACTAAGCTTAAAACTCATTATAGTTTATTATA
Organism: Cedrela odorata; assembly: GCA_035584115.1. NCBI lineage: Eukaryota > Viridiplantae > Streptophyta > Magnoliopsida > Sapindales > Meliaceae > Cedrela > Cedrela odorata. The sequence continues at coordinate 6,164,543 of JAXCLQ010000009.1, read as the reverse complement.
ATTTCCAAGTAATTGAAGTTAAGCTTATACTAAACATTTGTTATTATTTGGTTCCTTAGAATTTAAGACTTTCGCTCTTATTAAGTTTTGTAAGTTGTTCAAAAGTATTTTTTTCTGATGAAAGAATATTTTTGAAGGGATATGAACTTATAATTTAAGAAGAATATGCTATTTAGAGTGTGAATATAGCCTAATTCTTACTTGTGACCAGGAGAGTTGCAGTTTCTTGAAACATGAAGAGCTGTGAATTTCAAATCCAATTCTTTATTTATTTCAATTTGCAACATTTTATATTTAATTTAATCTCACCAAATTAAGGTATAACATTCTCCTAATTAAATAATCTTGAAGTAATGCGGTATCTTGTCACTGATGAAGAGGGAAAGGAAGTTACCTTCTTTCGTCCAAGCGCACACGGCAATCACACTTTGGCACTCCAGAATCAATGCGTTCTGCAAAGTTGCATTGCAACCAAATTCGATAGCAGAATCTTGAAAAAAAAAAAAATGCTCTTTGCAACGAATTCGCGCGCTTAGCTGTCGCAGGAGCTCGGCAGACGTGACTGGAATCCACACCGACCAGTATACTGGAAGTGGAAAACAGATTCTTCACTGAAAATGAAGGTTAGTTGTGACAAGCTACAAGTTGATTTAATAACTTTTCATTTTGATGCTATGTTTTGATTACTGTGAGGAAAGAAGATGGTGAAAGTTGGGGAAATTACTGTGGATGTTTGAATAAGTTGAACCAATTAAGTGAGATTTGAAGCATAAAAATATATGCTTTAAAGGAGTTGAGTTTCTGATTTAGCTCATTCCAATCATTGGACTTATTTTCTGAGTACGTGAGTTGATTGTGAAAATTGAAAAACATTTTGATTGAACAAGTACTGATTATGTTGACATAAACTGATACTATACATTAATCTTAGGAGTGAAATCCTGCCCATCTTCTGAAAGTTTTAATGTTACTGCCTTCTGATACTGCCATTCCTATTCCAGTTTTTCCTCCTTGCCCAACACCAACATAATACAATCTCCATTGATCTACATTATCTTCCAGCGGAACTAGATACGGGGATCCCACTCCTTTGTGGTCCCACCCGTCCTCGTCTGAGGGCTTGAGAACGGGTTGCTTTGTAGTCTTGTCCAATTGTTTAGCCCGATGGGAGATACTGCCAGACCTATACATCTTTTCCCATCCGCAACAACACCCTCATATGCCATTAGGTACTGCCCTTCTTTTTGGAACTTCGTAACGGATGCATTCTTGACCCCGAGCTCATCAAAGGAATCTTTTGATCCTACTCCCATTATTTTTCCAATTTCACCCATCTAATCCCATCACGGGATCTTGCAAGTCCTGGAGCAAAATGCTAATTTTCTGCATCGAATGAATAATAGTACATCCTTATATCATCACTGCTGTGCACAACTACCTATGTCCGACAATAAACAAAGAATCCCATTCCTTGCTTCAACCCACCTCAAGCAGAGCCCCAGATTGATGATCTCCTTCTACTCTCGCCCGATGTCAGCCATCTTGGCTGCATACTAAACCTGGAAGAGACTTCAAAAATTTTCCAATCATGAGATTTTCGTTCTCCTTTTTCCAATGTAAACCCTTTCTGGGTTGTCTATAGAAATTTTTTTTTGGTTCCGCCTGGAACCTTTACTTCTCAGAACTAAATCCTGAGTTATAAAGCCAGTATACAGCGCTGTATATTGGGCTGGACATTATCACCATCTCAGAGGGCCTAATACATTCTATAGAAGCCCACCAATTCTTGCTGCAATTCATCAGCAGTCCTGCATCTGCACACGAACTCATATATCCAGCTCCCCATGCCCAGTGAATTCCATTACTTGAAACTACTAAGCCAATGGTATCAGAAGGACTATTACCACATGCCCAGTGAATTCCATCACTGCTTCCATGGTACCACATGTACCACCTTTCCTCGTTGTCGCCTATGTATATCTTCACAACTGGAGAGCCGACTTCTGTGCTATGCCAGGAATTCTTACAACCCAAGCAGAAAACCAAACCCCTTGAAAATGTTGATGCAAGGGTCTGACAAGGAGTTCTGGTGAAGAACAAGAATTTTTCATTTTTATTTAACATTAAAAATTGAGAGAGAAAAAATGCCAAATCGGCACATGATTTTTTTGTTCCTTTTATTATGTAGAGTTTGAAATATTTTTTCAAATTAATTAACCAAAAATCATGAGCCCAAATCGAACGGTTAGAAAAGTTGGACCAAATGTAACCCTGTAACACTAACAGTATATGCATACCCGAGGAGATTTCACTGTGTAAGCCGTTTGAACGACGCTGAAAACTTCTCGGGTTTCCAATGGGCTATCAGGAATCAGCCTAAATACTCCGAATCCATAACTGGATTGGTCTTTTTTTAATGTACCAGTTCTTGATTAGAACTGAAATTACAAAAAGCTTATACGACTCAAACCAGGCTGCTGATGTCTTTAGAACTTTCAAGAAACGATTTTCCAGTATTTTTCACTCACCTAAAGCAAATGCCACTCCCATTCATCGCTCGAGTTTTCTTTTTTGGCTTGATCTTTGAAACTTGAAAGGCATTGTGCAGTTTGTAGACCAGAGAATTTACAGTATTCGCTAAAATTAATTCAAGACCAACCTCGATTACATGCTTTGAACAAAAGATAAATGATGCGATCTGTCTGATCCGGCTTTTGGTTTCTTTTGAGTAGACAATGCTATATTGGTATTTAAAAGAAGCAGCCAAAATAACAGTGTCAATTCTGCATTAGGCTGTAAATCATCTATTCCAGTAAACAATATTCAGATTAGACTGATAGTAACAGAAAAAAAAAAAAAATAGCAGTTGCAAACATCTAACCTATAAATGGAACCCTGTCCCATCTTCTAAGCCTTCTTATGTCGCTTCCTTCAGAAACTGCCAAACCAATCCCAGTTCTCCCGTCATTTCCAACACCTCTGTAATACAATCTCCATCCAATTGCACTAAATAAGGGAATAAGGTGACCCAATTCCCTTATTATCCCATCCATCTTTAGCTTCAATCTTCAGCACGGCTTCTTCTTGTAATCTCCTCCATTCCTTCAACCCATCTGTTGACACTGCCAATCCAGTACTACACTTTCCATCAGCACCAACACCTTCATATGCCATCACATACTTCCCATCTTTCTTGCTCCTAATAACACGCGGATTTTTTTACTCCCAATTCGTCGAAAGAACCTTTAATCCTCCTCCCATTATCTTCCCCAACTTCAACCACTTGATTCCATCTCTAGACCTTGCAATGCCAGTACAAAGTTCACCTTTTTCGACTTCAAATGAACGATAATACATCCTTAGATCACCTTTTCCATGAAAAACAACTTGTGGTGCTGCAATGAATAAGGAATCCCAATCTTCATCAGAACCCACATCAAGCAATGCTCCACTACGATGCTCTCCTTCAATTCTTGCCCAGTGCCTCCCATCTTGGCTTATTGCCAAACCTGGCAAGGACTTAAAAATCTTCTCAGCTGCATCATTTTTACCACTCAAATTGCTAATGTGAAACCTTTCAGGGTTTTCTAAATTGAACTCTGAAGAATCATAATCTAAGAAATTCACTTTCTCAGCACTGTAACCAGTGTAATAAAGCCAATAAATAGAACTTGAGGCTCTAACTTTAGTACTGGACATAATCACTACCTCACTAGGCCTAATGCTTAAAGTATCGAATGACCACCAATCTTTACTGCAATTCATCACCAAACCCGCATCATAGCTAGTTTTTACCGGTTCTTTACCTCTTTTCCGTATCCCATTGCTTGAAATTGCTAATCCCACAGAATCTGTACCTGGGTTTTCATTAGAATTCCCATGGTACCACATGTACCATCTCTCTTATCATCGCTTAGGAATCTTTTGACCACTGGCGAACCAATTTCTGCGCTGTCCCATGAATTCGTCCAGTTGAAGCAAATGGAGCTAATGCAGTGTCCATTGGGCCATTTGGAGCAAAACCAAGTATTCAAAGAATCCAGCCCATGAGTTGTAGAAGACAGAAACAAATGCAGAAGAAGACAATAAAGTTAGTTTAGCCAGTACATCACGGTAAAGCAGGCAATGGCAAGGCAGCAGCAGCCTTCAATTCATTCTGAAATTTCAGCTGATCAAGGACAGTATTCTATTGGCCTCTAGTTCTTTTCTAGGTTTTACAGATTCTTTGTAATATATATATATATATATATATTCATCCTTTCTCTTGTAAAGTTTATGCCAATATGTTAGCTTGAGTTCTTAATACGTTTCTTTTCAATACAAGAAAGTTAATTCATTTTTGCTTGTTTTTTCACATAACACTCAAATCTCAACTTGGTATCAAAGCATTGATCCGTTCTAGGATACATGACAACAACAAGTGATCATTCAAGCAACTCGACTTAAGTTAACATAGCATCACAAAATACATCAACACCAACGCCAATGCCTTTTTATTCCCTAATACAATCAAACTAAATGATAGAAATTTTATGCTGTAGAAGTCTCAGGTTCTACCGTCTATAAGAGGCAATGACCTTAAAGACTATCATGGCATCAAAGTCACACCACTACACAAGTATGACATATTAGTTAATGATGAAAACAATAACATCATAACCATAAATCCATTCTACAAAATTTGGAAAAAAACAAGACTAACAGCTCATGGGGTGATTACTCTCCACACTTAGTGAACCTATGTTGGCTATTGTGGTGGGGTGCTCTTCTTCTGCAGAGTTTTGGGAAGTACTAACCAAGATTTTTGCTATGAAATCAATAGCCAATATTGTCAATTTGCTCAGCTTTATCTCCTCTATAAAGAAGAAAAATATAAGCATGATAGAGTATTACATGAAGATCAAAGGAATGACCGATGCTTTTAAAGCTACTAAAAATTTGTTAATGACAGAGATCTTATACTCTACATCCTTGGTGGTCTAGGAAGGGATTATTATTCAGTTATAGTAAATATATCCTCCAGACCAGAGACACCTACAGTAGAAAAGGTATACTCTATACTTCTCAGTCAAGAGAACAGATTAGAGGCCTGGAATGAGACTCATAGCTCAAGCCTTCAACAAGAAATCAATGTTAACTATGCACAAACCAACTCGAACTATAAGGAAAATTGGAACACAAGGAATCATAACAAAGTAGCATACAATACTGGTGGTAAAGGCAGAGGCAAAAACTTAAGAGGCAAAAGTAGATCCCCTAAACCAATTTAGTAGATTTGCTTAAAGATAAGTCATGCTGCTGCAGAGTGTTAGCACAGATACAACAAGGACTACACACCTTAGCAAGCTAAACATGATGTAAAAGGAGCATATATTACCATAGCTGAAATAGTTGCAGATCCATTATGGTATGTGGATTTGGTTCCACAAATCATGTTACAAATTCATTGAAGAATCTATAAATCAGCCAAGAATATAAGGGAGGTGAGAAAATTTTAGTAGGTAATGGTAAGTGTTTACCTATTTCACATATTGGATACTTAAACATATACATACAATCTACACATGACATATTAAAGTTAAACAAAGTTTTTTATGTTCCCAAAATCACCAAAAATCTCTTTAGTATGTCTCAAATCTTGAATGATAATGATACTTTAATTATCTTTCATAAAAACTCTTGTACTGTGAAGAATTTAAAGAATGGGAATATTCTACTTCGAGGAGTGGCTAGGAGAGGCTTATATCAACTGTTGAAGAGTCCAATGCTAAGTTCATAATTATTCTTTTTTGTTAATTTAACTTCCTTGTCAAAATCTTTACGTTTTAGTTCAGATTCAGTCAAGTTAAGATTAAAGTCTGTTCAATCCTCAAAAGATTCAAAGATTCATTGGGCCTTAGACTTATGGCATAAAAGGCTAGGTCACCCTAATGTGAGAGTCATAAAGAATCTAGTCTCCACTTGTATTAATTCTAAAGAGATCAATGAAAACACTTTAATAGCTTCATTAACATTATGTTCTGCCTGTAAATTTGAAAAAAAATGCATAAAGAACCATATAAAATCACAGTCACTAAATCAAAGAAACCTCTTGAACTCATACATACTGATCTATAGGGTCAAGCACTTGTGTCATCAGTAAATAAATACATGTTTTACATAGCTTTTGTAGATGACTATACAAGGTTTACATGGATATATCCACTTGTTTACAAATCTAATGCCATTACCATTTTTAAGCATTTTAAAAGCCTTGTAGAAAAGTCTTTTGAATTGAAAATCAAGTCGCTTCATTGTGATATGGGGGGTGAGTTCAAAGCATTTGAAAACTTCCTTACACCCATAACTAAAATGGAAAGGTTGAAAGGAAGTATAGACGCCTTATGGAAATATGATTAACCTTTCTTTCTTAGGCAAACATACCCTTAAAATATTGGTAGGAGGCACTTTATGCTTCAATCTACCTGATAAAAAGGATGCCAACACTTGTGCTTTGAAACAAGTCTCTTTTTGAACTCTTGTTTAGCTAAAAACTAGACATCAAATTCTTAAAGGTTTTCAACGTGAATGTTATTCTTTCTTGAGACTATATAACAAGAATAAATTTCAATTTCACACATCAAAGTGTGTTTTCATAGGATATTGTAGTCATTACAAAAGAGTATCTCTAACTGCACCATTCCAAAAGAATCTACATTGCAAGAAATGTAGTATTTAATGAGAATAATTTTTCCTTCTCAAATGATCCCAATTTCATTCCTAAGATTTCCAAAATAAGAGATGTTTTCTATAGGTCTTAACAGTCTTCTTATACCATTTCAAATTGGTTCACAAGTGAACTCAGCAACATCACTCTTCTAAATGCAAGACCTGTCCCAAATGCTCAAAATGCAAACTCTTCCTTTTCTTCACACAACAGCTCTGAAAGAAATCAGTCTTTTCAATCTCCATTTTTCACTTCATTTTCAAATATAAACCTATCAAATTCAATCCATCAAAATAGAAGTCCATATCATCAACAAGGCACCCATACTCACGATCTTCAGCAACTTGGTCATTCTATGATTACAAGAAGCAAAATAGGCATCTTTAAACCAAAGTATTATCTAGCTAAATCATCTGGAAATTTATATGCTGAAACTCATATGAATGAAGAAAAGGCATTGAGAGATTATAAATGGAAGTTAGCTATGGAACAAGAACTTAATGCATTAGAGAAAAACAAAACCTGAAAACTTGTGTGTTAAAAACTAGGGATGAAAGTAGTAGGTAACATATGGATCTTCAAAGTGAATCAAAATTCAGATATGAGCACTCATAAATATAAAGCAAGAGTGGTAGTTAAGGGTTACCTACAGACCCCAAGTATAGACTTTTCAGAGACTTTCAGTCTTGTGGTGAAGCCTGCAACAATCAAAATTGTGTTAAGTTCATATGTACGTTTGGATTGGAAGCTCAGATAAGTGGTCATTAACAATGCATTCTTGAATGGTGAATTACATGAAAATGTGTACATAAAGTAACCATTAGGCTTTGAAAACCAAAAGAAGCTAAATCATGTTTGTAAATTGAACAAAGCTCTCTATGGGTTAAAACATGCACTAAGAGTATGGTTTGATAGACTAAAAGTTTCCCTGAGAGGTTAGAAGTTCACAAACTCTATATCAAACACCTCACTCTTCTATAAAGTATGTGGGAAATATATAACCTTGATACTGATTTATGTAGATGACATTATTGTAATTGAGAGCAAAGATGATCATATAGAAGACATGATCAACAAACTTAGTAAAACATTTGCTTTGAAGGAACTAGGTAAAGAACTAGGTGAGTTAAGTTATTTTCTCGATTTTGAGATTAAAAGAAAACATGATGCTCTGTTTATGTGCTAATCGAAATACATTGTTGACTTTCTATTGAAAACAAATATGTTGGAATGCAAAAGTCACCACTCCAATTATAGCAGGTACTTAAATGAGCAGATTTGATGGCAAGCCTCTACAAGACGAGATTTTGTACAGATTAGTAATTGGTTCTTTACATATGCAACCTTATTCAAGCCTGATATTACCTTTGTCGTGAATAAGCTGAGTTAATACATGAATAAACCTAGTGATGCTCACTGAAATGCATAGAAAAGAGTGCTAAGATACTTAAAACACACTTGCAGTTATGGACTTATGTTCAAGAAAATAAATGATTTGAATCTTGTAGGCTTCTGAGATGCTGATTGGGCATAAGATCAAGATGACAGAAAATCTACCACTGGATATAATGTGTTCTTGGGAGAAAATATAATTTCTTGGAGCTTGAGGAAGCAGCAAGTAGAATAAGGATCGAGTGTCAAAGTAGAGTACAGAGCACTAGCTTATATTAGTCCAGAACTGAGCTGGATCAACTCACTTATTGCAGAGATTAAAGTTGAATTCGTAGGTCCCTCAACAATCTTGGTGCAGCAGCTTTGGTTGCAAATCCTATGTATCATGCCAGGATAAAACATATAGAAATCGACATTCATTTTATAAGGAACAAGGTTTCAAATAAGGAATTGAACATCCGCTTTGTACCCACTAAATATCAAATGGCTGATATATTCACAAAGCCACTTAATGCTCAGAAATTTGAAAGGTTCAGAAGCAAACTTAATCTTGCAAAAGATTGCTAAGATTGCTTGAGTTTGAGAGAGAGAGTTGAAGCAAATAGAGCAAACGAGAGTTGAGCCATTTGGAGCAAAACAAGTATTCAAAGAATCTAGCCCATGAGTTGCAGAAGACATAAACAAACGCAAAAGAAGACAATAAAGTTAGTTTAGTCAGTACATCATGGTACAACAAGCATTGGCAACGTAGTAGCAGCAGGTCCAATAGTGGCCTCCAATTCATTCTGAAATTTCAGCTGATCAAGGACATCATTCTTTTGGCCTTTAGTTCTTTTCTAGGTTTTACAGATTCTTTGTAATATACATAGACACACACACACACACACACACACACACAAACACACACATACACACACACACACACACACACACACACACACACACACACACACACATATATATATATTCATCATTTCTCTTATAAAGTTTTTGCTAATATGTTAGCTTGAGTTCTTAATAATACGTTTCATTTCAATATAAGAAAGTTAATTCATTTTTGCTTGTTTTTTCATAAAACACTCAAATCTCGATTCGTCAAACCCAAATCAAACATTAATCCTCTAGAAGAAGAAGAAGGTGATGGGAACAAAGAGGGAAACGTTTCATTTGAACTTGATGGCGACATGTTCTGGTTGGTTTTTGAGTTTGAGTTGGGTTCAAAGGTTGAATTTTGATCTGTTTCATTGTTTGTGTTAGCATCTGGTTTCATGGAGCAATGAGTGAAGAGCGAGAGAAGAATAATTCTTGGGACAAGATTTAGAGTATAAAGAGCGAGCAAGTTTGTTTTTTCGAAACCGATGGTGACGATAAGCTTGTCGGGACAGTTGGTCTTAGAGTTGGGGAAGTTGAAAGGAAATTAATGGTTATCATTATCCCTGAAACCGCTGCTGATACTACAATAATTTCCTTGGCAGAAGAGCTGTGGAAGAAAATGGAAGAGATTGTTGGTGAATTATTGTAGACCAACGAAATTGTTACACCTCAAAAGAGTTTTCGTACAAGAGAACTAAGTGTCGTAAGTGGAGTGTTTCCTGTCTTAACATGCAACTTTTTTATTAGTGTACTTGGGCCTTGGGATGCAAAAAAGTTGATTTCAAAACAAAGCTAAGTGTATTTCACCAATACGTGTAACAACTCATAAAGTTGTCAATTAGAAGCTGGTAGAAATCTTCTTATCTTGGAGGAAAAGTCATTCTTTTAAAAATCCTAGAAGCCTAAACAATGTGGGTTGTTTTTGTTTTGACTTACCTGGATTCCCTACTTCTTTTCATGCATTTATAAAGGAAGTTGTATTGTGGTGTCAAGCATATTTTTTTATATTCATTGTACATATCAAACATTGTATAATATTATGAGTCGTACCTATATTTCATGGTTAAATGTATTAATCTTATGTATTCTGTACATAAACAAATTAGATCAATGTAGTGGCAGAGCCACCTTATGCTCGTAAGTTGCCGATTAATAAATTTTTATTTAAAATTACGTTTAAATATTTTGTATGTTATTTATGTCCCCCATATTTAATCACAGAGAAAAAAAAAACTACAAATAAATAATTAACATAACAATCTCTTGTTTAGTTTTCACATTATCTACATACTTGTTCACTATCTTGTTCTTATTACTATATATCATTATTTCATTTCTAATTTTTACACCATTATGTTCTAGTTTAATTATTTTTTCACAAAATAATAAAATTATATAAATTCTATTAGGCAAACATCTTTTTAGGTATTAAATTTTTGGTTCTTAGTTTTCTTTTTATTTTTTTTTCTTATACAAAATACAATCAAAACTTAAGATTTGATTGTATTTTGAGAGAAATGAGCACCCTTTTGTGTAAATATTATGTGCATATATTGAAATTTTCTTCAGATTATTAAAATTCTGAATCCAATGTCAATAATTGGTCTCTAGTGCAATTATTAGTTTACAAAGTAGTATGGCTCCCACTATAAATTGACCGTATGATGATTTGTTTTTTTTCCCTTAAAGAGAACAATGATTTGTTGAACAATGTAGTTTCAAGGTCATACAATATTAAATCAATATTCAAAATCTTCACTTTTACTAGTACTTGTTGAATATAATAACTCAGAAGTTGCTACTGATATTGCTGACAAGGATGCTGATGTGGTTGAAAACCTGGTTTGATATTGCTGACAAGGATGCTAATGTGGTTGAAAACTTGGTTTACAGCTATAACGACTAAAATTTTATGTAATTGTTATAATAAAAATTTTGGTGACCAAGATAAAATTTTTTTTCAAAATATAACAAATAAATAATTCAAAAAATTAGTTAATACTTTTTGGTTATTACAATTTCAATTTGGGCTTAGAAAAATAAAATGTAAAAACAAGCTCATTTAATTAACAATTTTGGGCCATTTAAATTGATATGCACATCTAGCCCAATGAGGATACCAAGCCGACCCATATGCATGTAAATTAAATAAGTTATGCATTTTATTACTTCATTTTAAAGAATAAGGTATACATAATTCTAGAAGAGTGGAGAGAAGAAACAAGCCCATATGCTTGAATTTAAATATGTCATTTTTCTTCATTTTATCCTTTTTTTCTTTCTTCCACCTAGCAAGTTCTAGAAAGAAGTAGAAAGAGAGGAGAAAGAACAAGAGAGCGAAAAGAGAGAAACATTGCAAGAGAAAGGAAGAAGAGGGGAAACACGGCAAGAGAGGAGAGATATTTCTTGCTTTGTTAGAAAATTCCAGAGTTAACAAAAGGAAGAAGAAATGAGATAGAAGAACACAAGAAGAATACAAAGAGAAGAAAAGTTTTCAAAATGGGTCTTGACAGGAATGGAAAAAGGAAGATGGTAAATACGGGAGGAAGGGAGAGGGAGGTGAAAATTGTCAAGCAAGAAGGGGTTTTTGTTTTTTGATTTTTGTTTTTGGATGGGAAACAAGAAAGGAGTGGGAGAAGGTGGCCGGAAAAAGAGAAAACAAAAAGGGAAATAAGAAGATAAGGAAAGCAAACGGATGAGAAGGGAAAGAAGGCAAAACCGATAAGGGGAGAACACGTGAAAAAGAGGAAAGGGAGGAAGGAAATTTTCTCTCAAAAGAGGTAATTACCCTTGCCAAATTCTGGAAATTTTAATTAAAGTAATGCTACTATTCATTGGATGAAATTGGAAGTTATGTATGTGGTTTGATTTGGAAGTTGTGGGTAATGAGAATTGTATATGCATATAGTAGTGTTTGTTTTGTAAATGGCAGAATTTTGGTTAGTTTTCCTTCTAATTTTACAGCACTTGTTGCTTTATTTCGTTGTAGTGTATTGAACACAATGAAATGTATGGAACACAATGAAATTAATTTTAAGAAATTGACCACTCATCAATTGGAATTTGCCCAAGTTACTACTGTTGCTCAATAGAGCATAATCATTTGATATCCATTCTGGTCTTTGCTCTGATGTTTTATGAATTATATCATCTAAAAATAGCTCATTTAATTTTCTGACTAAGCAAATGCAATTGGTGATAATTATATTTATTAGTAGGAAATATTTGGGTTAGTGTTGCTCAAATTTAAGCCTTGGTGAATTGTTTTATGGTTTAAATTGAAAAGACTGGTTATATACACATTTGTTTGGGGTGTTCATGTAGCAATTGGCCAATTTGTGTGTCAATTTTAGTGGTTGTACGAAATGATATGTTGTCACAATTGCTTGGTTGTGAAATTTGAAATGTGCGTAATGGTGTAGCTAGTAAACCTATAAACGAATTTCCTTTATTGTGGTGTATGAAAATTATGGTGAAGTGTATTGTTGTCTTAGGGCAGTAAATGATATATATATATATATGTGTGTGTGTGTGTGTGTGTGGGTAGACTTATTGCTGAAATTTTGGAATAAGGTATGGTAAATCGAAAATAAAATAAATTATAGACTTCCTATTAATGAACCATAAAATGCTAGAGAAACTATTCATAATTACGACCAACGTGATAAAAAAATTAGAATTTTTAGGTATAAAATAAGTTCCTAGTAAATTTTAGAAGTGGCCGCTTTATGTTACATTTCGATTTGTCGAAAATGCTAAGCAGTATATAGAAAATCTAAAACAAAATAGTGTTACTAATATCGATTTTTAGTGATATAAAATTCTATGAAAACTAGACACATAAGGGAACAATATATATGAAAATCAGATCATTTCATCTAGGGATAAAATCCCAACAAAGGTCGAAAGTCGGTTACCCTATTCTGCATGGTACATTGTCCCGTGTTTGCGCAATTTATACTAAATTGATTATAACTCGAATATTAGGAATCAAAATGAAGATCTGTAAAGGATTACGAAAATCAGATATAACAAGGAATGGCGTAATTAAAAATCAGACTTTTTCATTAAGAAATGAATTCCCATAAAATTAGGGAAACTCACTGCCCTGTTGCGAAATGGGGTAAAAAACATCGTAAAAAGCTACAAAAACTAGACGGATGAAAGATGAACATATTAAAATTTTGGCTTAAAATTTTGGCTTAAAATTCATTGTTGATTGATCTTAGTGAAGGTACGAAGTTGTTTCTGTGCAGTAAAGTGTTATAAAGAGCAATTGAAAAAAATGAAATTAAGAACGTCCGATTTAGATAAATTTGGTTTGAACCCCATAGTAATCGAAAACATTTGAATTATATTGGGAAAAATGTACATGCATAATATAGTTATTATGTATTTATTTATGACTATAAATTTTGACGAAAGTCATGTACTATAAATTAACAACTAGAACATTCGTCAACCCTTTTTTAAATTGAATTAACCATTTCAAATAAGTGAGTGGAATACTATACTATTTTATTTTTCTTAATGTGATATTCATAATTATTTTATGAGTATGATTATGTCTATGAAGATGATGGATTGAGATATGAAATAATGGCTAAGAGGAGGCCAAGTACTATAAGCTATGAGATTATGGTCAGGAGAAGACCAAATATTATAAGCTATGAGATTATGGCCAGGAGTAGGCCGAAGATGATGTTGAAATAAATTTTACAATTATGATATATATAGATAATTATGACGCGAATATACATATATGCTCATATATATATATATATGAAGTATTATGATCATTATGAGAATGACCTCATAAAATTTGTGATTATTATTGATATTGAAATTATTTTCAAGAATGTTTGTAAGGAATTGGTATATTACGAATTTATAGATTGTTATTTGGATGCTGACAGATGAGAAAGAAACTGTGAGACTGGTTGTTAAGTTAGTAAATGTGATTTATTTATCACATGATTATAGTGTTGTATCTAACGTGGTTTGAATGATCTTTAACTATTTTATCTTTAAAGACCATGTACACATGCTTGGTAATTGACTCAAAACCAAGGGGATGACGATACATAACGCCCTTAGATTTCCTTGCCTCAGATGTCACATTTCTGATAGCAGTACAAGTGACTTGAGAGACGGTGATACTTAACTCCCCAAGGCATCAGAGAGTTTAAATATGTGTTTGGGTGAACAATGACACGTAATGCCCTAAACATCAAAGTTCGATGTAGTGATGTACTTTATGAGTACGTTGAATTTAATTGTGATTGAATTGAGAAATTCTCATATATCCATATTATTAACACATATACACACATACACACAGATATATATATATATATATATATATCTGTGTGTATGTGTGTATATGTGTTAATAATATGTTTAACATTCACTCACTAAGTCTTTTAGACTACCTCACCTCACCTCATCCCCCTCCCTCCCATTCACTCTCTAGTTTTGCAGGAACATGGGTCTAGTAAGCTATTTCAGCAACTTAAAGACACGAGCTAAGGAAAGAGTCCATTGTAGTGACCAGGGTTGTTGGGTCTATTATGTGTGCAGAGTTGTAATTTTATCTTGTTGCATTGAGTTGAGTTTGATGTTGGATTTTGAATCCATAAATATGGTTAGACTACTGTATAGTCAGTTCACCATGAGATATGTTGTCAACACTTGGATTATACATAGTTTCAGTGGTGGCATACCGCCCCTCGAGTTATTCATATATTTTCTATGGAATATGTTGTGCATGCATGTTTGGTAATTATGTTTTAAACATGTCGTATAAGGCTTAGGGTGATAGGCTAATTCTATCACCTGTCGATAAAATCCTGAGTTTTGGGGTGTTGCAATAGCAGAACATGGTGAAAACCTGGTTTTTAAGAGTTTTTTATTATAGTTTTTCCTAGTTGTTAGTAACAAATTGTCATGGTTTTAGTGCCATAATATTCTCCATTTTATGCTCATTCTCAGTTTACAATTTTGTTGTATAAATTAAAGGTTACAATTAAATAAAGGTGTAGACTTTCGTAGTTTAATAGAAAGGTGTTGTTAATTATTTTTGTTAGAAACTCCAATAATTGATATCAAAGCTTATCTTCTTAAGGGATCTATGAGTGTGAATTTGTGAAAAATCCATGGAAGAAGAGTCAAGCTTTTTATCAATTTCTCCTCCAGTCTTTAATGATGAAAATTACCAGATTTGGGATGTGATGATGGAGACCTACCTAGATGCGTTGAACCTCTGGGAAGTAATAAAAGAAGATTATTATGAGATTCCTCTATTACTGAATAATCCCACAATGGTGCAAATCAAATCTAACAATGAAAGAAGAACAAGGAAGTCGAAAGCAAAGGCTTGTCTATTTGCAGCAGCATCTCTTATGATTTTTACTCGAATCATGTCGCTCAAATCAACCAAGGCAATATGGGATTATCTCAAATCAAAGTATGAAGGAGATGAGAGAATTAGAGGGATGTAAGCATTAAATTTGATCATAAATTTTGAAACCCAGAAGATGAAGGTGTAGAACCCAAAATTTTCGATATGAAATTTTTTAAGGCTTATTAAATTTTTATTTCTTCTTTAATTAATGGCAAGATTTGACATATTAGGTTTTGAGATAATTTATTTAAGTAATGCACATATATTTAACACGAAATTGAGACATAGAACGTTATATGTATATAAATATATATATATATATAGAGAGAGAGAGAGAGACTTAAGTACGTGATCTTATTTCTCTTTTATTTTTATGATAATTACGAATAAGATAAGGATAAAAATGAAAAGCTTTTAAAACTTAAGGGGTTACTATATAAATAGTAAAAAATGTGGGGCCATTATTATAATATTCACATTATTATATTATGGCCCAGTGAATGTTACTAAGCTAAGTTCAAGATTTTACTACGTGGAGGCCAAATTTAATTAAGTAAGCCCAAATTCAATTCATGTAATTGTAAGTCCAAAATTTTAAAAAATAATAATAATAATAGACCGATTAAAGATAAGTAAAAAAAGCAAAATGTAGTTAATAGAAAGAGAGCAAAATGTAGGCACCAATTTTATGTTTTAAGTCTCCAAATTATAATTATTATATTACATTTGTTTGGACCAATGAAACCAAAGTAAAGAAAGACAAAAGTGTGTTTTATTGGCCAAGTTGTGTTATGCTTATCCATTCAATTTTGTAGACTTTTCTACTTTTTTTTTTAGACCAATCAAAAGCCAAAAAGGAGGAAAGAAGAGAAGTAAGCTACATGAAAGGCAAAAGAAAAGAAACCAAAAAGGAGAAAACAAAAAAGACAAATTTGATTTAAGTAATGCTACATGACAAGGCCTACATGCATTATACTTAAACAACCATTTTCTTTTATTTTATGATGATTTTCTTCACCTAGAAAATAATAGAGAGGCTGAGAAGTAACTAGAATAAACGGGAAAGAGGGGATAATTGGATGAAAACCGAGAGAGAGAAGGCAATGGGAGAAGAAGTCGTGCAAGAGGAAGGTGAAGAATGGTTTTGCCATGAAAGAGTAGAGGAAGATAAAGAAAATGGATTCTTCTAACAAGGTAAATGTTTTTGTAAATTTATGAATTTTAATTAAGAATGGGTGATGAGTTATTATAGATTTCATGTGAGAATTGCGTGTTGTGGCTTGTTGATTTGTAAAAAGGGTGTTGATTTGGTGTGGGATTTGTAGAATATTTGTAAGTATTGATTAAAACAAGGTTGTGAACAGTGCACAAATTTTATTGTAGGCAATGTGTTAATGTTAAATGATATGAAATTAGCATGTAATGATATGTGTGCAAGGGGTATATGAAAAATATAATAGAAGGTTGAATATTAGAGGTAATTAATGCTACATGTTTCATGTATACTTGAGAATGATTTTTGGAAAGCTTGATTTTGTGTTTTGTATTTAGAATATATGGAAATTGTGAATAAAGAAAAAAATTGTGAGTTAACGAAAGAGTATGAATGTTGTGAATGGAAAATATGTGTGTAAGTAGCTTTGATGATTTATGATGTTGTTGGTGTGGAATTTGTCGACAGTAAATGGTGACAGTGAAAGTAACTTATATGCGTTGATATGATAAAGTTAGAGTTGTGTTTTGTTGCTAAAAAATTGTAAGTTTAGATTGTGTTATTGTGTTATTTTGTGGCTGGTTTGGGATAGGAAAAGAGAAGGAAGATAGGTGTAGACTATATGGATATTAGTTGTTGAAATTCTCGGACAGTTGTTGGAATTTTTGACCTAAGTGTATTGTTTTGTTTATAAAATAAAATATAGACATCAGAATTAAGCACGGTAAAATATGACGAAAACTAGACACATAGGAAGATAACATATTCAAAATTCAGATTAATTAGAATGGAAATGAGTTCCTAGAAATTAACAAAATTTACTACCATGTTTTACCCCTATATACTGTTTTGCTGCGTCATGTGTAGAAAATTAGTCGTAACTTGAGCATTACAAATTAGAATTAAGATCCGTAAAATGCTCGGAAACTAGACATAACAAAGCATAACATATTAAAACTTAGGTATTTCCATCAAGAAAAAAAACCCCCAAAAAATTTGAAAAATTCACTGCCATATTGTGAAATTGAATTTTGGAAAATATTTGTTAAATTAAGTTTAAGTTAAGCCATAAAATTCTAAATAAAACACTATAAAAGACCTATAGAAATTAGAAAAATAAGGGTTGAATATATTAAATAAAATTTGGCTTAAGATATGATTTCAATTGAGTTTGGTGAAAATGGAGGACACGCTTGTTCGAAGGGTAGTATCAAAGAAAATTGAAAATGAAAAGGAGTGAATTTTAGAAATTAAGTACTCAAAGTTCAAATCCCGTGAGATTAATAGGAATCCGTGATATTTTAATTTTATATTGAGGATTGTGGCTATATATAATATATATTTTTATTCATTCATGTAGCAAGTAAAAGACATTTTAGATTTTAACGAAAAAGATATGCATTTGTAGATCATTTACTAGGCTAACTGCATACGGTATAGCAAAATGGACTTAAACCAGCGAAAACCTATGAGTGGATATTTATTTTCAAAATATTATTTTTGCAAAGTGTTTGAACGATAAATGTTTTGACAGTTGGATTAAATGAATATTTTATACCGTGCTTTCTAAATTATAGTTTAAACAAAATATTTAAAATGTACATGTTGAAAATAGGTTTACATTGTTAAGTTGCTTTATAAATCCTATGTTATGAATATTTATTATGAATGAAAGCTTACATGCTTGGAGCAAGAGTAAATGTTTAGAGAAATGTAATTGAATATTTATGAAATTCTTTGTGGATGAGATGATTTATAACAAATTGATGTTGTATTGACATGTGATAACATAATAAAAATGTTGTACAATTTTCTATGATTTGTAATTGGTGTATAGTGTTCAGTTGGAGCACATCCTATCTGTATAGATATTCCACCTTTACTAGAGAGAGGCGTAAATCAGAGAAAACAGTCTTCTAAATATGGGTAAAATTCCCAATGAGGTCCGATTTCTGTGGGCCAGGGGTCCATTAGGCAGTAATGATCGGACCATGGTTGGTAGACGGGTCCGTTACAAGATAGCTGGATGAGTGGTGTTTTACACTGCACCTTTTATCCAAGCTAATGTTAATAAGAGGGCTAAATAAATTTATTTTATATATTGGTACAGAAAAACTCGTTAACAAATCTCGAGATGTTAACTGAATGTACATTGGGAGATATCTCGGGAGATAATTTTTTGGCAAGCCCAAAGATTTATAATTGAACATCCACAGACTAATTTTATACACTGAATCATTTTATTCTATTTTATTGTTTAAAGTGAATGATTTTAGATAAATTTGAAATATTATATTTAAAAATTTATACTCTTACTCTATATTTATTATTTTATTACTCTATTTTAATCCACTCACTCGATTCTTATGACTCACCTCCTCACCCTTCAGTTTTACAAGAGTTACAAGTATATTAAAAATTAAGATGAGGATTTCAGTATAGTAGAGACGCAAACAAAGAACAAAGAGTATACATTGCAGTCACTAAAGTCTATGGGTCTGTCGTACATAAAGAGTCATGCGTGATTCTGGCAATAATATGTTTTAGAGTAATATTAAGATTTCGTTATGTATTTTACAGTTTAAGATATTATATTACAACGAAGGTTTTATTATTTTATGATTAGGTTTAGTGCCATTATTTTATGTATTTTTATATACCAAACCCACGATTAGAACATGAAAAAGTTACCACTTCATAATTGAAACGTCATCAAAATTTGGAAAAACTGAAGTAAGAAAGGAAGAGAAAGAGTTTCTGACTTGGGTCAAGAACTGCAGCTTTGGCATTATAACCACGTTGTAGTAGCTGCTTCACCGGCCATGAACCTATAAAACCTGAAGCTCCTGTTACAGACAGTACCTTCCCTTCTCCAGTATTCATTCTCTCTCGGTCTAGAAAGGTTGGAGCTTCAGGTTTTAGCCGTACACTTGCAGCTCCATTTTGTTATTTATTTATTAAGAGGTATCATGATGAGCTCATGGCAGTATGTGTTTATTTTTCTAATTTATTTATATTCGTAGATTCTTATTTGATACTTAAACATAGACATAAACAAGTTTATTATAAAGATGCCCTTGATATAACTGTTTTAGATAAACTTTCTATAGATTAAGTTAGTAATAATGTTCTCAAATAGGATTATCAATAAACATTTGGGATTTGTTTGATTAAAAATCAACTATAATTTTTGAAAATATTGATTTTAAATATTCCCAAAAGACTAGCCACTTGAAAGGTGACCATCCTATTTATTAATTCATAGGATAAAGATCATTCTTCTATTGGCTAATGTAAGACAACTCAGAATATAGGTTACCATTTTATCAGTTAACATGGGACGATTCAATACCAACTATATTCAACTCTTTTTCAAAAAAGAAAAGACAAGGTGATTTAAAAAGATGATGAATTAGAAGCAGAATATCCAAAAGGAAGACAATTCTGCCATTCTCCGAAATTAATCAAATGGGGTTACAATATATAATCCTTTAGGAATATACAGATTAATTTCATTATTAAATTGTACCTTATCTGAATCATTGATAAGATTTACACACAATTTCTTCTTAATGCTTTGCATTGGTTTCTTATTGGTAGCATCATTCAGAAATTCAAGAAATCTTTTTTCTTTAAGCTTTCAACAGTACGTTTAAGACTCACCTCCCACGGTATAGCGTTGATGCCCAAACTCTTTGTTCTCTCCTTAGAAACCTGGTATTTTGGCCCATCCATGGTATCATCAAATCTGCCACTAATAAATATATATGCTTTTCAGTTACATAAGAGAAGAAACACTTGGGAGATTTTCTTATATAATTTGAAACCAATCCTAACTAAAGTTTACCAAGCTAATCAAAGAACACACTAAATATACATAGGGATGGCAATTTTGTCCGCAAACTCATTACTATCCGATCCACATGGGTTGGGTCTGGTACGCCTTTTAGCAGGTTTGGGATAGATTTGAGAAACAAATTTAAAACCAGCAGTGGGTTTGGGACGGGTACGTGTATGAATAAATATCCACGGATATTCCCAATAGGTATCCGCAGATTTATTTTTCTAAAAATACATTAATTTGCCAATGATACCCCTATTATTTTTTGAATGACACATGCTCTATGTCTGACACCTTACAGCAGAGCTCATTGTATATTGAAACTGGCAAGGTGTCTCTTTGGTCAACAATTGTTGATGTGATTTTTATTAACCCAAATCATGTCATTAGGTAAAGGGAAAAGTGCCTCGTGCTCTAAGCACTCATATTTTTCTTGAAAGACTCATATGCCCCAATGATATCATCGATTTTACACTTTGATCCATGTACTGTGTGATGTGATTCCAAACTATTTAACAAAGAACTTTTTTTTTTTTTTTGTAAAAATCACAAACTAACAAACTATCAAATGCTAGCAATGTCGAAATTTTTATAAAAATCCGTGGATATTCACATGAATTTGGTAAATATTAAATACGCGTTTAAGTGGGTTGGTAATAAAATATCAAACTTGTTATGGGTTTGATACGGGTATACTATTAAATTTTTTTAGTAGATAAAATGCAAGTTTTGAAATATCCATCCCAAACTCAATCCACTGTCATCCCTAAGTATACATCAAAGAAACCAAGTAAAAGGAAAATACTACTAAAACATACTTTCTATAAGGTGCAAAGTAGGGTAATGTTCTCACAGAAACTTTAAAACCTTGTAATGCTCTGTTACTCTTCCAACTATCAAATATCTACAATTAGCCACAAAAACCTCAAGAGCTTGAATATGTGCATATGCAACATCTCTAACATGAACAAATGTAAGGGCTAGGGAATGTTCAATCTCTGCATTTTAATCACTCAGCACATCTTATTAAATGGTGAGAAGTGGAAACAAAGAGTCACAAGTTGGATACTTATTCTTATAATCCACAATGGTTGATCAATACTTACCATTTATGAGATCTAGAATCACCCCAATAGAGAAATTAGGGTTTGGCTATAAGGATCGAAGGACCAGTCACAAATCCTGGATATATTGTAACCAAATCAATGCCATTCTCTTTTGCAAATTTCGAAACAGCCACTTTAGCTAAGGTCTTCCAAAGTGTATACCATCTCTGGAACAAAATCACAACTAATTATCCTATAATGAAAAAAATAAAATAAAAATCTTTGGCAAACAAGCACAGCCAAGGTGAATTCTTTGGAGGTGCAACTTACCGTGATTGCTTGTATCTAATTTTATCAAAGAATTTGTAATTGCAAATGACATAAATTTAAAAACTTAGAATATGCACATGCCTTCAACTCTTTGCACACGTCTAGACTTGAAAACCAAGTCTCATCAAGTACCACATTTGTGGTCAAAGGAGTTCCATTCTTGTATTTGAAACAATCGAAGCAGTGACAACTAATCTCTTGATCGGAAAAAACTATTGAACATGATCTCAAAATATTAAGTGTTCCTTTCATCGCTGGATCAATTATTTATGCCTGAAACATGAGAAAAAATAAAAATAAAAGCAACTATTATACAAACAGTTCTATTAAATTATGCTATAAAAATCTCATAATAATACTCTAAAAGTACAATAAATTACTTATTACATCAACCAGTGGGTCATTGCTAGAAAAAATTACAAGGTATACTAAATGAAAAACGCCTTCACATCCATTGACTACAACATCAAAAGATCCTTCTTCCAATAAGTTTGTCTTAAATATATAAACCCTTTCTTTAGCTCCATTAAGTGCAAGTAAGTGTTCTGTCATCACAGGATCATCTACAGTACATATAAACAGTACTGTCAGAGTTTTAAACAGAAATAATTAACAACACCTTTCTGTTAAACTACGAAAGTCCACCCTTTTATTCAATCATAACCTTCAATTTATATAGCAAAAATGTATATTGAAAATGAGCATAAAATGGAGTATATTATGGCACTAAAACCATGACAATTTGTTACTAATAGCTAGGAAAAACTAGAATAACAAACTCTTGAAAACCAAGTCTTCACCATGTTCTGCTATAAATTAGGTCTTCAACCACATCAGCATCCTTGTCAACAGCATCAGTAGCAACTCCTGAGTTTATATTCAACACTCCTCCTTAACTTTGGAGTCGCAGATTCCCAACTTCTGCCTTAATAATTTGAACTTGCTGACAGGCAAAGGTTTAATGAAGATATCTGCAATTTGATTTTCTATTTTGCACTAAAGAAGTATCATAGCTCTACTTTTCTGCACTTCTCTCAAGAAAAACAATATGATGTTGAAATGCTTTGTTTTTTCCATGAAAAACCGAATTATGTGAAATTGCAATAGTTGTTTGATTGTCTACAAAAACTTCAATGCTTTGTTTTTGCTTTAAATCAAAATCTTTTAAAATCTTAATTAACTAAAGTGCCCGATTAACAACATATGTTGCAACAACAAACTCTGCTTCAGCTGTGGATTGAGCAACTGTCTCTTATATCTTTAAGCTTCATGAAAAAATCCTTGATCCAAAACTAAAACAATAACCTGAAGTGCTTCTTATGTCATCAATTGAGCCTCCCCAGTCGCTATCAAAGAAGCCAATAAGCTTGAATTCATTATTCTTTACAAACTTAATACCAAAATTTCAGGTTCCTTTGATGTATCTAATTACTCTCTTTGCTGCCTTCATATGCAATTCACTCGAACAGTTGCATGAATCGAGATAAAATACTTACATCATTCAAAATGTCTGGTCTTATGCTATGAGATACATCAACCATCTTATCAAACTTTTGAATCTTGCTTCATCAACTTTATCCGTGTTATCTTCTTTGCTCAACTTTTTCTTTTGATTAATAGGAGTACTAATTTCTTTTCACTCTTCTAAATGAAACTTTTTGAGAATCTCCTTTGCGTACTTTTTATGATAGATAAACACTTCATTCTGATTTTGTTTGATCTTTATCCTAAGAAAATAAGACATCAACCCAAGATCTGTCATCTCGAACACCTTCTTCATTTCTTGCTTGAATCTTTCAACAAAATTTATGTTGCTACCAATAACAAAAATATCATCAATGTACAAGGAAATAATCAAAATACCAACTGTATAATGCTTGACATAGAGTGTGGATTCAAAAAAACTTTTAAAAAATTGCAAACTCAGTAAATGTTCATCAATTTTGCTATACCAAGCTCTGAGAGCTTGTTTCAATCCATAAAGTGCTTTGTTAAGAAAATAAACTTTATCTTCTTCTCCTTGCTTTATAAATCCTTCTAGCTGCTTCACATAAATTTCTTCCTGCAAAACACCATTCAAAAATGTGGATTAAACATCCAACAGGTACACTTTCCAATTCTGTTATACACCAACAACAAGTAATAATTTAATGGTGTCAAGTCTGGCTACTAGTGCAAACATATCTGAATAATCTACATCGAAGATTTGACCATATCCTTTAACTATAAGCCTTGCCTTGTACTTGTTTATAGATCTATCAACATTAAGCTTTGTCCTGAATACCCATTTAACTCCAATCACCTTCCTATCTTGAAATATGTTCACCAACACCCATGTTTTATTTTTTTCGATCATAAAAAGCTCATCCTCTATTGCAACTATCCAGTTTTGATTCTTCTTTACTTCATCAAAGCTTGCAAGCTCACATATTGTAACATTACATCTCTTATAGATTTCAGATAGTAATCAAGTGCCTCTAACTAGAGTTTCATTTATCAATTCTAATTCGATGTTGTTGTGTTCTACAAAGCAGTCAAGTTTCATCTCAGTTGAAGCTTGTTGAATCTTCTTGCTCCAGTTCCAATTCCAGTCCCATTTCTCACTTTCTATAAAATGCACATCTCTACTAATGATAGTATTTCTTGATTGCAAATGAAAGACTTCATAAGTTTTTGAGATTGTGCTATATCCAATAAAGATGCCTAGTATTGCCCTTTCATCTAACTTGTCACACTTTACCTAAGGAACATGAGTGAAGCATAAGCTTTCAAACACTTTTAGAAAATTCAACGTAAGTTTGTAGCCATACCAAGCTTTAGATGGCTTTACTTACTTCATTGTTATGGTGAATAACCTATTTTGAAGAAAAATAGTTATGTTTACAGCCTCCGCCCAGAATGACTTCTACAAGTCTTTGTCATGCAACATACATTTCATTATCTTTATAATGTAGCGGTTTCTTCTTTCACTGACTCCATTTTGTTATGGTGTATAAGGGGTCGTAAGCTAATGTTGTATTCTAACTTCCCTACAAAAAGAGTTAAATTGATATGAGGTGTATTTTGAGGCATTGTCTGACCTCAAACTTTAAATCTTGTATCTACTCTCATTCTCAATTCTTGCTTTAAACCTTTAAAATGTACTTGCAACCTCTTATTTGAATTTTAGAAAATAAATCCAACACATCTTTGTTAGATCATCAATGAATATAATATAATATAGACTTTCATTAAGAGAAGGAATTCTTATTAGGCTTGTTAGATCAGTGTGGATCAATTGCAGCTTGTATGTTGCTCTCCAAGTTGATCTTAGGAATGATTGTTTATGTTGCTTACCAAGCTGACATGCTTGATAGTGAGGAAGGTTTTCTTTGAAGTCAGATAATTCCTTTACCAATTTCTTTGATTTTAGCTTGAGCATTCCTCAGTGATGAAAATAACCAAACCTTTTGTGCTAAATTTCTGTGGCACTTTATCTCATTGGATAGGCAGATTCCTATTCCTTCATAAAGTATACCAAGAAACTTTTCTTTCTCATCTTGATTTTGAATATCTTTTGATTTGATAAATCTTTTATCAAACATTGGTTATCTTCAAAAAAAATATTTTGAAACCCTTTTCAATTAGCTACCCAACACTAAGAAGATTTTGATCAATATCAGGAAAGTAGAGTATATCATAAATTAGTCTTGTACCTACACACCCTGTGATGGCAACTGTCCATTTTCTTTTACTGCAATGGGCTCTCTTTATTATTGATTCTAACTTTGGTAACTCATATGCTTCTCAATCATTGTCAATCAACTAGCTTTCATTTGATTTACAACTAATGAAGTAAGTGGCAACAAAGAATTGGTCCTCCTTATCACAATCAACAACTTAAGTTTTCACTTCTTGTTACTGATTTTTACTCTTGCAAATGACAGTCTCATGACCAAGTTGATTACACTTGGCGTATTTTGCATCAGGTTTTCTCCAACAGAAGTTGATAACAAACTAGTGCATTTAGGTATCCACAAGTGAATTCTTCATCTAATCGTCTCATTCAACCTCAATGCACATTCTGGACGCTATTAAGAGATGACATAGAAGACATATGGTGGATGCAAAGTATAATGGAGGGTAAGCAACCTAACCTGATTTCTTGGATTCTCAACTCCATGGTAAAGACAACCATGTCCAAAGTTAGTCACCTTCATTATGGTTATGTCGTATCAACCGTTATCTGCAAAAGCTTGTCATGGATTCATGTTGAGACAGATACCATTGAGCCTCTAACTGCTGCTACATTATCGAAAACTATACTTTGACATATGCATTATGAATAAAAAGTAAATAGTGAGTGGATGGTTCAAGCTCGCTACATACACTTAACGGTAGAGCGAACACTGCACAAGCACCACAACAGCATTCAGGTGAAGCATACACAACAAAGGCACCAAATGCCTACGAGGCAGTAGCCACAACAGAAACTTCATAATGCTCAGCTCTAATAACACCAGAATCACCATCACCTCCTTCATCAGCATTATTGCATATGCAGAAAGACATTCAACCTAAGATTACAAGCATGAAAGAGCGAACAGCCATGAATAATTTTGATGAGCACCTCATCGGCATCGAGACCATGGTCACAACGCAAATGCATAAGATCAATGAGCATCTTGCTTAAGGAAACAAGGCATCACACAGCTTGGACGACTCAGACTTGAGTTCCGTAGTGAAACTTTTAGATTTATGCAAAGCTCAACTTGAGTAGCCAACCTAGCACCTACTACACCTGCATATTGTGGCCCTACCACATCTTCATCTCGATCATGACTTTCTCCACACGCCTTACAGCCTAACACTTCCCATACGGTTGACTTAGATATCAATAGTGATAGTCCTGATGATCTTGTCTTTGGTACTTTGTAACATTGCCTGTGTGTGTTTCCTACTATGTTTTTCTCTAGTTTTTATTTTCTTTAACTTAATGCTTAATGAAGTGAAATGTGCACTTACTTGTTATTAATTGCTTTGTTTTATTATCTCTATGTGCATGTGTGCCATTTTTTTCCTTCTTTGATTGTTAACAAAAGAAAGGGAGAAACTTTTTGTTAACTAAAAAAGAAACCTACTCGTAAGGGGGAGAAACTTAATAATGTAATTATTAAGTTAAGCAACACATTAAGGGGGAGAATGTAAACCCTGTTCTTCGAACTAAAGGGTAAAATAGTTATTTCATAATATTCAGTTTCGCATATGCATTATTCATGATTAATTAATACATTAACGAGGCTTAAGTGAATTAAGTCAGCTTATGATATAAGTATAACGAGTTTTGAGTAATTGAAAATTTTGATAATTTGTGCATAAAAAATGTTAAATGATGTTAATTAGTGTTAATTAAAGTATTGTGGAGAAAATATGGCTTGCAAAATGTGAATTAGAATAAGTTGGCAAAAGGATTTTATTTCTGAAGATCGGATAAATGATCGTCGTTAGTTAAGCTTCTAGAAGTGATATGTGTCAATTAAGGAGTTTTTAGATATGCTTTCCACGAACATTGCATTTAGTGCATCTATGTTTAACTTTATAAAATCGTAGAATTCACTATATTATACATGTATGGTATTAGGTTCCGAGAATTCGGAGAAGAACCAAGTAGACGTAAGTAACCTTAGTGAGAGTGATTACCCTCCCATTATTGTGAGTAAATTTATACATATATATATTTATGTAAATAGAAATGCATGTGATATCTATATATACGCATGTGTGTTAAATTGTGAAATAAAAATGTTATTGTTGTTTTTGTATGATATTGGAAAATAATTTGTAGACTGGGTCTGCCGTTAAATTATGTTTTAATATACGTGCATGTAACGGCCGAGGAGGCCAAAACTTAGATTTAAGTTTGTAAACATTGTTTGAATATGTTAAGGTCGGGAGGCCAGGTTTTGATTTTCATGGGTTTACTATTAATTTAAAATTTTAATGTATGTATATTAGTGATGTGAGGCCGTTAAGGCCGGATATTATTGTATGGCCAATGAGCCAATATATAGAAACCTTATGGGAAGTCCTAGCGGCTTTATAAGGATCTCATGGATTTGATGGATGACAAGGACAGTCACTTTATCACAAAGTGACTACTCGGGCCAACATCAGTGAGACGGGTTATATGTTTTCAAATATGCATGTTTTCTAAAGAAATGAACGATTTTGTAAAGCATGACAAATGAATTAGGGTTTTTTATTTATAAAGATTGCATTACATATGGATTTTATGCATAATAAGCTCACTGATGGATTTCAACGTTACCTCAACCAAGGTAGTGGTAGAGAAAGTATGATCAGTCCAATTTGGCTTATTTAAATGAATATAGACCATCTCTACATTGTTTTTAGTTATTTGTTGAACATGAAATGTACACACACACACATATATGCATTTGAGCATATTAATAGTGAAATCCCAATATCATGGTTTAAAAAGTGTGTGCATGTATGTATATAGATGTATGTATGTATTTACTCATTGAATATAGTTATATACTCACCCCTTATAATTTCAACTTTCAGATAAGGTATGTTGGATCTCCCAGGGTTAGTGGTAGTAGTAGAGAACCTATGACGCACTATGTAGGTTTTTCTCTTGACTCATTATGTACTTTGGTCCACTAGATGTACTTATTTTGGTGATATATTTTTATTTGAAAAATTGTTAAATATTTGTAAAGTAAATGATTTTGTAAATGTTTATGTTTTGTTTAACTCGAATGGAAAATGATTTCCATAATATTATTTTTATTAATGAATAATTATTGTGAATGAATTGATCATAGAGATCAATTCTTTAATGGTGATTTCATGGGTGAGATATATTATTTATAAACTGTTTTCAGGATAAAATATGTTGATAGAAAAGCCTTACAGGCTCTTATAATACAGTTCGATATAAAGGATGTATCATGATGGTCTGTGGCGATTGTCACGGGTGGACCTTAGGTTTGGGGCGTGACAATTTTGAACTAGCACAATTGGTACTCACTTTCGTAAAGATTACTCCTTAAATGACAGGTCCCAGGTTCGAAATGTAGGGGAGGCAAACTTCCATTATGAGATAAACAAATACCTTAGTAGCCAGACCTATGGTGCTCAGAGGGCCGAGGGATAAACTCCTACTCAGTGAGCCTATAAAAGACATTGAACTGTAACGGTGGTAACTCGGTAATCCAAGTATTGGCTGAGTAGGACCTGATGACCATACAAAGGGTTGAGGTTATTAGAGAGAAAGAACAAAGAGAGTTAAAAACCTTTAAAGGAATTAGACAACTTATTTGATTAAAAATCTTTAAGAAATACTTAGTTTTTGTTATCATAAAAAAAAAGGAGAGATTAATAATATCATGATTTAATATAAAATTAATGACATCATATGTTTTCTATATTTTCAATGATGACTAAGTGTATTGTAAATGTCAAGCAAATATGTGATGATAAAATTAAATTCAACCTGTTGAGAATCAGATAATGTGTGCATAATTTTATTGATAAGAAATCATTAACAAATTTTAGTGAAAAGTTCTTTTAAAGTTAGACAGGATCGATATATTGAAACAACAAATCGATATATGTATTGAACGGATCGATATTAGGAAGAGAAGAGATCGATATATGCTAAGACAAAGTAGACTAAATCGATACCTGAGCCAGAAGAGATTGATACAAGTCTTGTCTAGAGAGTTGCAAAATAATTATAAAATAGACCAGATCGATACTTGAGCCAGAAGAGATCGATGCAAGTCTTATCCAAAGAGTTACAAAATAATTACAGAGTATACCAGATCAATACCTAAGCCAAAAGAGATCAATACAAGTCTTGTCCAGAGAGTTGTAAAATAATTACAGAGTATATCAAATTGATATCTAAGCCAGTAAATATTGATACAAGTCTTGTCCAGAAAGTTGCAAAATAATTATAGAGTAAACTAAATTAATACATGAGCCAGAAGAGATAATATAAGTATTGTCTAGAGAGTTGCAAAATATTTATAATACCAACAAGACCGATACATAAAAATAAATGGATAGATATTTAGAACTCAGATTCAAAATATTGTACAAACAGATCGATACTTCTTTCAATTTAAAGCTCAATGGTAATTTCTGCAGCATTTATGGTGGACATTAAATGCGTCAAATTAAGTCGTTGAACACAAGAATCTTCACAAAGAGAATGAATATAAATATAAGAAAAACAGAAAAAGAGAATAACACAGTGCATTATTGTAAAAAATTAAAAAGACATTCTCAAGAACATTCTCTACACGAAAAATAACACTTTCTCTTATTATTGTAAAACTTTTAATTCTTATTGTGAGAGAATTTTTCTTTGTGAGAGCATATTGATATATCTACTCTAATGTGAGATTTAAAAATAAATTCACATTTCTAAAATTGTATTTGGTATATCTTCACCCGAAGTAAAGAAGATTATTGTGGATTACTCTTCACCTGTGTAAAAACAAGTGTACAGTTGTCCTTCACCTTAAAAGAAGTTGTAGTGGGTTTCATTTGACCCGACAAAACAATGTAATATTAAAACCTCGATGGTTGTGATTCATATCCAAGAAAGTGAACGTAAGTCAAGCTTTACCGAATTACTATAAACTATGTTTGTTTTTCTCTCTCTATACTATTATTTTATTTATTGTACTACATTATATTTATTTTAAGTTTTTAAACTTATAAAAACTCAATTATCCCCCCTATTGGGTATTGCTAACTGGGCTAACAAACGATATCCTCTTCATTTGTACCAGCTTTTTTATTCTTATTTCTTCTATTATTTGCACCATTATAATGCTTAACAAGCAAAGCCCCCTCGATTGTTCCTTCTTGTCGCATAACTTTTCTTTGCTCTTTTGCTTAAAAAGCATTTAAGAGTTCTGCTAAAGTAATCTTAGACAAGTCTTTCATATTTTCTAAAGTGATAATGATGGCCTCAAATCTCTTCGACACTATTACAGCAGCTTTTCGACAATCCTCGAATTAATGAGTTCAAAACCAAGCAGTTTTACCTTACTAAGTGTGCTTAGAAATCTATTAGAATATTCTTTAATGGTTTCTGACTCCTTCTGTTACACCCCATACCTAGAGATGTTATCGGTAGGTGACAGATCTCAACATCACCCTAAATTTCCCTTATTATGTATGTATAAATACATACACTGTTCCTCAAATTAATAAACATGCTTGAGTAAATTATTAACAATCTAACATGTAGCTAGTTGATATAGATTTTTAATTACTCCTATATATTGATTTTCTAAACTTAATGTGCATCGTTTTGGCCCATTTATGAAGTTCGTCTGAAATTCTAACAAGACATTTCTCAAAACAAAAGCAAGGAAATATCGAGAGAGGAATCATTTCAGAAACTCTAATTTCTTAGGACCACCTCAATTACTAACTTACTTGATCCAGGCACAATGTCAGACAATTTTTTTCTTCTTTTCAACATTCAGAAATGGCATTTAATTCAGATACAAATTGGACGTTTTTCATTTTATCAAATCTTACGCTGGATTTCAGTCGCGTGCAGTATGGATTGTAATTTCCGGCAATGAAATTGTCATATTCATTATTATACCATGAGTTTGAGCCATCAAATTAGACTTATTTTATTGTATTTAGAATAAAAGCATTGATAAAATTAACCTGCAGTTAATGTCCAATAGTAATTTTCACATGACCTTGCCTGCTAGAGCTGGACCATATTTGCTCTGTCATTAAATCTCTCTAGCAGAATCAAATAAATTTTCCACTGAATTTATTTATTTATTACAAATTATGATGACCTGTATTGTATAAATGAGACGCATTAAAATGTTGACATTAACAAGATATTGATAATCATGACGCATATCTGTTATATCTTTTTGTCATACAAAACACCAATTGAATGAATAAAACAAAATGATTAGTTTTCTTTGATCTATCAAATCTATACTGATGTTCACACTTAGCTTACAGTTGAAATAATCAGCCTTTGTATTTTCCCAACAATGGCGGAGTACATACACTGCTGACTCTTAGCTCTTACAGAAAAGAAGATCGATGTTTTAATTGGTTAGGGCTTTAGGCTAAACAAATTATCACAGACGCGACGACTCACTATAATTAACGGTTTAGTATTTTCTTTCTCTTTTTACCTCAAGTCTAAAGATTTCATTCCATGTTGCTGCTTAATGATAATAGAAAATAGCTGACAAGATATATTATTAATTAGCGTAGTTTAGGGCAATAGAGTTATAATCTGCAGGTTCGTACTTGGAAAATTTTATTCTTACTGGGTCGATAGGATTTGCTATTTGTTGCAAGTAACCCCACTATCTTAGAAAATAAGCAAGTTGCATCTTCGCAATTGCAAGATTGCAATCTACTATGTTTTTGCATGTAATCCACAGTACAGTGCAGTACTGTAGCCATCGTCATCGGTTATCACCAACACACGATCGATCTGCAGACTCTCCGAACAAATTTTGACACGCGTCGAAGGAGTGATTGGTTCTGTGCCGGGCCCCTCGATATGTATTCTGGTCAGTTGTTTTAATTTTTAGGAGAGAATTATCAAATTGTTGAAGAATACAAAGAACGAGGAAGCTAGCTAGCTAGCTAGCTGTTTTTAATTAAGATATATCTGCTGTTCTTGCAGTTAATTTGTCCGCATATTAATCAAACTTCCCAAAAGATTGGGCATAAATATATACATCTATACAGAGGACAATGCATGCAAGAACAGCCATGCATGAATATATTATTTGCCTTTTGCCTCCCAACATGATAATTAATTTCCCCAAATAATTAGAGAATAATTCCCTAATATCATTGTCATTGACATTGTTTCAACTATAGTTTAGGTTGTGTTTTCTGTCAAATATGAATTTAACTTAGGTTTCATATATTTTATTAGTTGACTAAACAGTATAAGCATAACACTGCTTATTTTAAATAGCTATATATATATATATATATATAGACACACACACACACACACACACACACACACACACACACACACACACACTATAAGCAAGGTTGAAGCTAGAACTAGAAATTGGGAGACCAAAATGTAAAACTTTGCTTACAAAACATTAAATTCCTGACCATAGATATGAAAGGGAACATTATGTATAAATATTAGACAACACACAGGCAGGAATAGAAAGCATGGCCTACTTGCATCTGATTCTGAGCTATGATTTTTCGAAGAAAGTGATTACAGGAAAAAAGAATATATCGCAACATAACAAAACCTCAAAATACGTTTGTCGATATTGACATTTTAGTCTCTATTTCAAGAAATTGTATGAACGTCAAATTATTTAATTAATCCAATATTTTGTCTCACCATATGAACATTCATTGTTTGTCGTAGAGAAATTTAAGTTTATGATTAATAATTATTAAATAAAAATAAATGAAATAAAATCTCAAATAGGGTGAACACTCTTTGTTTAGAAGACTGCAATATATGATTTCCATGAACTTGGGAAGTGGTTCAAGTATCCCCAAGTACAATATAGAGATAGTTTTTTTCTTCGTTAATTTGAGAATATAAACTATTCATTCTAAATCCAAATTCATCATATATGTACCGATCAAAATTTTAAATAATTTTTTTGAATAAGTTGTTAATATTCAGAACATAAACAAATTAGAACAATGTAGTGGCGGAGCCACCTTATGCTCGTTGGTAACTCAAGTTGCCGTTAGTAAAATTTTATTTAAAATTACAATTGAATCTTCTATATTTTATTAAATAGTTATGTTTAAGTTCACCCATATTTAACCACGGAAAAAAAAAACTACAAATAAATAATTAACGTAACAATCTCTTGTTTAGTTTTTACATTATCTACATACTTGTTTATTATCTTGTTCTTATTATTATATATCATTCTTTCTCTTCTATTCTTTACGCCATTATTTATTAGTTTAATTATTTTTTCACAAAATAATAAAATTATATAAATCATATTAGGTAAACATCTTATTTAGGTATTAAATTTTTGGTTCTTAGTTTTCTTTTTATTTTTTTATTTTTTTATTTTTTTTCTTATACAAAAATACAATCAAAACTTAAGCTTTCTATTAATATTAATCTTTCTAAGCTAATGCCATGATTTATACACATATTATATTTGCTTATTTATTTAAGAAATACGATAATAATTTATTAATATATATTGAGGTTCAAGTTATGATATGTGATTAAGTATTATTACTATATTTTTTCATATAAATGTGTTATGATACATGATTAAGTTTAATTAATACATGATTAATGAATACTATAACATTTTTATTATATAAACAAGTTCCCAATAAGCTAAAACTCTAACTCCACCACTTGATCATGGCAAATTTAAATTTGGTGGATGTGAAAATAAATTATTGGTTGATAGAAATGATTAGAAATGCTATCCGAAAACAAAACCAATCGCTGGGATGATTAGAATTTTTTTTTTTTAATGCACGTGAAATTAGAAAAGCTAAAGGATCATTAAATTTTAATTTATTGCGATAATAAGTGGAGTTGTTGTCCTATTTAATACTTCGACTGTGGATCGTGGTACCGAGCTAGCTGCTGCATTGCTTCTACCATTGTACTATTAATTATGGCCAACACTCGGGTACAACAAAAGGTAAATTCAAGTCGTTACGCTCACTCAACAAAAGGTGTGAGGTGTGTACTTTCAACGAGCATAATTATATTATATACATGCCCTTTCCAATCACTTCATAGTTAGATTTTTTTTTTCTATTTTCGGAACATGCAGTTGCAAATTTTAGAATTGGGTTTCAACTGAACTGGCATAGACGGATTTTAATTGCTCTCAAAAAGACTTGGAGGTCGAAGCCGCCGTCAGTATAAGCTCTCAGAAGAAGAGTTAGCCATGCTCAGACAAGAGACCACCGCACAGTCTAACCGATAAAAGAGCACATGAAGAATGCCATGTATTAGACTTGGTAAAAGA
Organism: Cedrela odorata; assembly: GCA_035584115.1. NCBI lineage: Eukaryota > Viridiplantae > Streptophyta > Magnoliopsida > Sapindales > Meliaceae > Cedrela > Cedrela odorata. The sequence continues at coordinate 6,129,708 of JAXCLQ010000009.1, read as the reverse complement.
AGTTAAAAGTTTAAATTAAGAGCAGAGAAAAAGAAATGAGTAGTTTACTGGACATGAAAGAACCACATGAACACTTAATATACAAACAGTAAGTAAACAATTAAGAATAAATAAATAAATGGGCAACCAATTATTGTAAATATATAACGAACACTGTCCCGAAATAACTGCTTGTAGTTGAAAACTATGATTTGTTAACATCATTTGTAAGAGTACATAACTCCTTGCAGTAATTACACATGCTTGTTACCCAACACCTTCTTTTCAAGTCCCGTTATTAATGTAAATTAATCAATAAATTTATTACATTAATATATTTGGCTATGGAAATGAATTTACATAATGAATGATTGTAGCCACTTAACTTGCCAATTGCAGGTGCAGCTTTTATAAGGTAGATAGCATAGCTTTTAGCTTAGTTTAATTTCCAACCAAGAATACAATTGAGTTTAGACGTGGATACTATGGAACCACGAAATATAATAATAACAAGGCAATTGAAACTTCTCTCGAATTATAAATGAGGTGCAGGGATCAAATTGAAAGCTCTAACTCTTGGAAGACAGACACTTGGGTTATTTTATGCTATTCCCAACAGCCAAAACGAGCTGAAATTACTCAGATTAATTACTATAAACAGCAAATAATAAATAACAATAATGTTATCAATGCTGGATGGGTACAGAAAGTCATGAAAGCCAATGGATTCTCTACCTCAACAGTCAAAATAAATATGGGATTAATTTGTGTGATTAATATTCATTTAATTGTTTAGGTTGTTTAATTTACACTAGGTAGCCATAACCCTTAAAGCATTAGTATTACTGCTCAAAAATAAATTATGCGCAAGCCATGTGCACCATAGGGCCAAAATATTCAATTTTATTTACCCCACTTACGGACACTGGTTACAGCTTTTTATGACCTATACTTTTCAACTTTATAAATGTAATTAATAAATTGCATTTACTTTTCATATTTTATCATTGTTATATTCTTGTAAAATGGTAAATATACATCTTATTTCAGTATAATTGGTAGTATATATTGTAATGAAAGAGTATTTTATTTTAATCTTAATTTTGATAGTCTAAATATACTGTAAATGTGTCGTGGTTTAAATAGTTAAATACTTTTTAATAAATTCTTTAAAATAATTTTTTGAACCCGTGTAAAATTAATTATAAAATTTGTAACTTCATTATTTTTGAAACAAATATGCGAGTATTTATTATTAAAACAATGATATCGTTAAAGTGAAATAACTGAAATTTTTTTTTTTAAAATTCAGAGATAATTTTGTTTCAAAATATAAAAATCATATAAGTTGAATTTAATATAAGTGATAAATTAGGGGATGAATTTGTTATTTTTAAAAACTACAAGAACGAGAATGATAATATTCCATACCAAACGTAAAAAAATTTCGACAGAACACATCCAATTCTTATTATACAGCAATAGTAGTAAGAGAGAAAACGAAGCTTATATTTTTGTCGTAATAACAATAATAATAATAATAATAATAATAATAAATTATATTATAATTTATAAATAGTTGGTTATTAAATGGGAGGAGTAGTGGTAATAATGATAGACAGTATATGGGGTGGGGCTGAATGTATACAGACGGGCTGTCAAGTTCCGTGGCCAATAAATGGAACACGGTTCCAAAGGATTTTGACACCACCATTTATTTAATTTGATGTCAGTTCTGTCATCTTAAGAAATTTCCAAGGATCTTTTTTGTTCACTTCTCTTCCATTCGGGACACCATCACTGTAGTAGGAATAACCATTCTCAGATCCCTTTCTCTACTTGATTTATTTATTTATTTATTTATTCTCTCTCGTGAACATATTTGTACCTAGCACTCTTGTTTATCCTGAAGACACTGTATAATATATTAAAGTAAAAACATTTACTATGTTTTCAAGTATATATATACACATATGTATATATACATGTACATACATATACATATACATATCCACACACACACACACACACACACACACACACACACATATATATACCATTTATGAGTATTTAAAAGTTATTGTTGAGACTTTCTATGTAAACTTTCATCACTTCTGGCTGCTCTTCAACTTCCCCCAGGTATCATCCGGACACACAATATTTTCATGAAAACTATGGTGATCACACTACTGTTTCATGTTTGTTTTTGTTGTCAAGCAACATTCAGTCTATAATCAAAATAAAAATTGTCTCCATATTAACTCTTGATTTTGAGCTATTAATTATTTGAAAGATTGCCCTTGTTTCAATTAATTAATTAATTAGCCAGTATTATTACTATCCTGCCTTCAGAATCTTTGTTTGGTTAGGGCAGCAATGGCTTCCATTTGTCCATTCACACTGCTAGATATGTAGTAACATTCATCAGTCTTGTAGAGTTAAATATTATGTACAAATTCAGCTCAGTCTTATAAATATGTACAAGGACCCGTAGCTTTCACTCACTATAAGAGATATATATTAAACAAATGTCAAAAATTAAATTATGATCTAGCTAGGAGTAGTTTTTTCGTACATTCTCTCACTCATTTTTGTATAATTACCCTCTGTAATTATCGATAATTTAAAATTTTCTGTATGCCTTCTAATTTATCTTAACTTTATAATAATTAACTTGAATTTTAGTTGATGAAAACAAATAATGATGAGTATCTGTATGGAGTTTGAGTGAGGGTGAGGCTGTGAATTCTATTGAATACAACCTGTGAGCTACTTAAATTAGATGGAACTGGACGGCCTCGAAAAGTTGATAAAGGAAGATAATGCTTGTCAACTTTTGCCTTTACTGCAAGGGTCCTACGCATTACTCATTACGTATTAATGCTGCTGATAGCTTCAAGTTCGCCATTTCACAGATTATATGTTATTATTGTAATTTTTATATGTGAATAATGAATGTGTTTACTAATCAATATATGTTAGGGAAAATACCTTTACACTCGTCATGTTTACAACTAAAGGCTTTAACTACATTCGATGGAAAATTAAATAGAAGGAAGAAAAGGTTAAGTAAATATTTTCCCACATTTGGTCGGAAGTTTAAGGTCACGTTGGTCATAAAATTTTGAACAAAACCTCAATATTTGATCATATTTATGACACAAAATTTTGCTCTATATATTGCCCGGCAGCTTCCTAGTTAACTCATCGTCTCTTCCCACATCCTTCTTACTCTCTGTCTCTCTCTCTCTCGATTCTCCCAAAGCTTAATTTTACAGATTTTTTTCCACAAAAAATGGGGAGGTCTCCTTGCTGCGAGAAGGTGGGTTTGAAGAAAGGACCATGGACTCCTGAAGAAGATCAGAAACTGTTGGCTTATATTGAGCTACATGGCCATGGAAGCTGGCGAGCCTTGCCTGCAAAAGCTGGTAATTTATTTAACTTTCAAGGATTACTTCATAACGAAGAATGTGCCTTATATATGCTAATTAGCTTAGCTTAGCTATACTCATTTTTCTTTGTTTTTGGTATGTTTTTGTAGGGCTTCAAAGATGCGGGAAGAGCTGTAGATTGAGGTGGATAAATTACCTGAGACCTGATATCAAGAGAGGGAAATTTAGCTTGCAGGAAGAACAGACCAT
>JAXCLQ010000009.1:6088947-6114469 GCA_035584115.1 Cedrela odorata | reverse complement strand
TAATGTTAGCATGTTATATTTCATGTTTGATGGTTTGGATGTAGGTTATTATGTTGAGGATTTTATCATGATAAGATATGATTAAAGTGAATAAGTTTGTTTTGGGTCATTTTTTGGACTAAATTGAATTTGGGTTTGCTATTCTATACAAGGAACTGAAACTGGCTAGACAAAACCATTGATTATTTTGGGTATTTCAACAATTCCATAGCAATATGAGGCTGTCTTTACTTGATGTCTTCTTCTCTATGGTAATTCCGGAAGATTCGTGATTTCTCTACTCTAGACTTTATCACTATTTGTTTGATTGTTTGCAAATATGATATACTTTCAGTCAGCTGATGACCCCTTTCCCCCCTTCGAACAAAAACTAAGGTTGCTGTAGTTTAAGTGTTGATTAATAGGGATTTGTGAGATGTATTGGTGTCTCAATTTTTTGTCTTTCTTCTTTCTGTGGTAGTTAGATGATCATTTCCAAATTTGGCATCTTAAAACAGATAAAAAAATTGAAAGCAATTTCTCGAAGGCCTTGAATGAAGATATTGTTTTTCATGAGTTCATCTTCGCCCTTCTTCCTGCACAATGTCACAGTGCTATACCTAAGACATCTTCTTAAATCAAATGCCATAACCTTTTCAGCTTATGAGTTTGAAACATGCTTGGTTTTGTGCCACCTCAATTGATACTTAAGATTGAAAGAGTACTTAGATATTCGTAAACGATTTTTGTGTGTAATCAATTATTGTGTTGCAGGAGTTGCGGTCGGGTAAAGTTACCACACTTCTTCTGTTGCAGTGGGGAGAGAAGGAAGGAGTAAAAATGATCAAGCTAGCTGATTCTTTGTGATGTACCTCCAAGGACTCCAAGGCCATGGTTGAATTATAGGGGCTATATGTGTTGCCCTTTATATGATCTCCACTTTTTGCGAGATAGTTTAACAATAGTAAACCTAGTTTTCTTTGTAGAAATGCAGATTGCCCCATGTTTTTAATTGAGAAAATAGTAATATGTTCTTCTATTGTTTTTGGTTTATCACAAAATGGTTATTGACTGCAACATTCTTAACAAATTCTAGTCAACCCGTCTATTTAAATGGTAAAATAAATTAGTGAGGTTCCTTGCATCTGTGTCGACTATGGGAACAAGTGGGATAGCGCGATTCAAATCTATGTAATCAATAATCCCGGTTATATAACAAAATCAATGGAATCAGTACCGTACTCATTGTACAAAGACTTTGATTATTTAGTTCACAACCTTTTGATATGTCAAATTCAAGGATATATTTCCTTGGGATTAAATTTCAGCCATCTTTGTCACTTCATCAATTAAATTCAAGCAAAATTCAGAAGTTTAGGAAGAGGGAAATATTCTCGGACATTATGGCTAATAAATGAAGGCAAAAACCCAACAAAGAATTGACGAACATCAACATATCAATACTTATCCCAACCTGTAATCGAGATAGTTACTAAAGAAAAAAATAAAATAAAAGTATATAATACATGACCAAGTATTCATAATCATCGGCTGGAGTCACCCAAACCGAGACTTGCATCATCATGCTCCTGAAGAAACGCTGTGCTCTGTAGAAAAACTCACGAGTCAAAAAAATGTTTCACATTTAAGTTCAGGACACGTCATAAATTGGTGGGATATTGTAATCCTCCACCGCAACCAATAAATACCAGATGAATTATGCTGGTTCATAAGACCACAGAATGTAATTGGTGCTAGCCAATCAGATGAAAAGTTTCATGTAATCAATAATCAGAGACGAATTGATGGATTTGATTGGTTAATACAACGTACAAGTTGTGCTCTTGAGAACACTTGATTCTTGAGCATAACTAACTAGAAAGCAGCATGCTGTCGGCAAACTAAACAGAGCAGAGGTTTCTCGGGGCAGAAAAATACGTCTTATTTTCAGTGCTTGAAGAAATATACTGCCAATGGAGGTTTTATTATTGGTTTTCTGAAAATCTCATTTCATTTGGTCTCCATTTCTTGTTTTGCTAAACAAAAGAATCAGGTACATGCATCTCTTTTCTTGTTTTGTTTGGTTACTTTTACTGGCTGTGTGTGTTACCATCCTTGAATTACTAACAGGATTTCTTGATAGTTAAGTTGCATGTCATTGAATCGTACATGTTCATCTTGAGATAAACATTGTATAGGATGAAGCACAGACAACCAGTTTCTGGTGCAACAATTTGGACTTTCACCTGTTTTTACATAAGGTTGGGTTATTTTTACAACCAGAACTAAGTCGGGTTGGATTGAAATTCCAACCACTTGCAGTCTTGCTCTTTCTTTGTATCGAAAATGATTGATAATTCAAGAGGAACTTATTGAAACCTCAATTTCATGTTTGGGAACATATTCTGCCATAAAATAAGCTTTTGGTATAAATTTTCTGTAGCAAAAACATAAACTATATCTTCCTCGCAAGCCTTATTTTCCCACCTTATCGGCTTACCTTCTCAGTTTTCAGTTTCAAGCTATATTTTCCTCTTGAAGTATAGTGTATGCTTATGTTGTGTAAGCGAGCGTGCGTGATGAAAAAATCAAGGCCGTAGCTAAGATTTTTTTCTCTATTGCAATCTTTTCAAGCTTAAACTTCTTTTCAATGTAGAGATCAACAAAGGTTCGCTAGAGAAATTGGACCTGTGTGTTTTACTACTATAGAAACACAAAGATGAAATTTGGTAAAGAGTTCAACAAACAAAAAGTGCCTGAGTGGATTGATGCATATATGGACTATAATGGGCTCAAACGAATATTGCGAGAAATCATGCTCTACAAGTTGAGTAAGCAACCCCCAACACCCTTGAGAGCCTCACGGCAGAAGTTGACATTGCATCGAACCTTCAGTGAACTAAATCCGCAATCCAGCAATGTCGTCAATAGTGGGGATATTGAAGACCCAGTGATAGAGGTTAAGTCATTGCCACGAGATGGTTTGGGACATTTCTACAAGACTAATTTCCTGATGCAGTCTGAAGAAGGTGGGGAAATTGAGGAAATGTTCTTTGGAAAGCTTGATGAAGAGCTAAACAAGGTCAATACGTTTTACAAGGATAAGGTAGAGGCGGTAATGCGGGAAGCAGCTAAGCTTAATAAACAAATGGATGCCTTGATTGCATTGCGAATCAAGGTGAATAGGAAAAATCCTTCTGCAGATAATGCTACTAAAATGCCCTTAAGAATCAGTACTCCAGGCACAACTAGGACTCTGGGTAAGTGCAGAGTTCCTGCCATTTTTTTGTTTTGTGCATAATTTACCTATTCTGAATGCATTTTTTAAATTTTCAAGTAGGGCAGTCATCGTTTCCTGATGAATTATTGTCACATGCCAAAGCTGTGGCAACGGGACACATAGAGGGACCAGGAATTGACATGAGTAATAGAAGTCCACGAGAACAATCAGTTGACTCTTCGAGTGGTGATGCAAAATTCATGATTGCAACTTTGTTACTTATGAGAACCATTTTACCCTTGAAATTTACAAAATCATGCTAAATGTGCAGCAAGTATGGACTTGACACTTGAAACGTATACGAGAAACAACTATCAAGAGGAAGAGTCCACCGGTGGCCCCGAAGTCAGTCAAGTTATCACTATCAATCGTAGTAGAGATTTCAAAGAAGAGGAGAACGTCCAGAAGTCCAAAGAACACTCTCTAGAAATCCTTGAGCATGTGAAGATTAATAATACACTTGAATCTCCAATATCAACCATTAAAGGTGTTTTCAAGGATTCAAAAGATGACGAGTTGAGATTCAAAAAAGAGGAACCGAGGAAAGTAGAAGGACAATTAAGAGTTGTGTTCATTGAATTCTATCAGAAGCTATGTCTTCTCAAGCACTACAGGTAATTAACAGTAAAAGAATCTGAGAAACTTCTATTCCACGGATATGTTTACAAGGCTCGTGGAATTGTGATTTTCTCATTCTTCTATTAATTGTGAACCAGTTTTATGAATCTTGCTGCATTTTCCAAGATCATGAAGAAGTACGAGAAGGTCAGACACCAAACCTTCTTTAGGTTAAGAGTTGCATTATTATCATACAAATTAACAAACAAATGCAGTTCATTGGAATTTATGATACTGGAGTCGTTAGACATTGTCTAATTTATTTCTTATTTTGCATAAATGCAGATCACATCAAGGAGAGCATCCAAATCATACATGAAAATTGTGGACAACTCTTACCTTGGCAGTTCCGATGAGGTCTTTCTCACATACTTGAATTTGATTCATATAATCGAGATGTTGGTATAGCATACATAGGATAGTTGATTTGCATTGGAAAATGCCACAAACTATGTATCATTGATCCACTCCCAGAAATTTTGACAAAGCAGGCATTATAGTTCATTTCTCTAGGCTTGAAGGCTGACAATTTTAATATTTCTCCTCAGCCTTGATTTCCAATGATTGATCAAACAAAGAGAAGATTTATATTTTCTTGAACATGTATGAATCACTTGCCAGGCCAGTCCTCCATTAGATGATTCTGGCTGCAGTTAGAGAATGGAAGCTCTAGCTTCTTTGCTTATTTGGGTCGTGTAAATGTAGGGAATTTCAATATAAGCTGTTATTTCGGCTCATACATTTTACCATGTTATCTTTTTTAAACATCCTTCCTGATAAACTAGTAGATTTACTTTATGCCACCATAGGTTAACAGTCTGTTGGAAAAGGTGGAGGTTACCTTCATCAACAATTTTTCAAACTCAAATCGCAGAGATGGCATGAAGTCATTGAGGCCAAAAGCAAAAAGAGAAAGGCACAGTGTAACATTCTTATCTGGTATGTAAATTCTTTACCAGTTAAAACCCGTTGCTTAAAATATTCATAGCAATATGGTTAATATTTTTTTTGGTTATGAGATATTGATTGATTTTATTTATTTATTTTTATCTTCAGGGTTCTTTTCTGGTTGCTCTATTGCATTACTTGTTGCTGTTATATTAAGAATAGAAGCCAGAAATCTAAGGGATAAGGAGGATGCCTCGTACATGGTTAACGTTTTCCCACTTTACAGGCAACCAAAGACTTCCCCATGGAAACTGTTTGTTAATTCTAGAATACTTAGAAGAGATCTATCAATATTTTTCAGCCAGCCTGTGTTTTCAGAGAAAATCATTTGCTTTATCCTTGCAGTTTATTTGCATATGCTGTTTTGCATATGCTCATGTACGCTGCAAACATATACTTCTGGAAGCGTTATCGGGTCAACTATCCATTTATATTTGGTTTCAAGCAAGGAACTGAGTTAAGCTATCGAGAAGTCTTCCTCCTCAGCACAGGTCTTGCAGTACTAGCTCTAGCTAGTTTCCTGGCAAATTTGCACTCGGAAATGGGCTCAAGAACTCAACATTACAAGAAATTAACTGAACTGGTTCCTCTGTTCTCAATTACAGTAAGATGAAATAGCTAAACTTTTCTCCCCTAGATGGTGCTACATGACAATGAACGTTTATTTATTTTTTACCAAATTATGGTCTGGTTTTATTACATATATATGAAAATACAGTAACTTGGCCAGTTTTTATAACCGGGGTTCCTTTTTCTTTCCTCCCCCATTTTGCAGATTGCAATTACTATACTCTTCTGTCCTTTTGATATCATATACCATTCAAGTCGCTTCTTCTTCATTAAATCTGCATTTCGCTGTGTTTGTGCACCTCTCTACAGGGTAAGTGAATTCAAATAACAAAATGTTATAGAAGATGCATTTAAGATGAGTAAGGTGGCATATTTTTTTTGTTTTTTCCTTTCAGGTTACATTTCCAGACTTTTTCTTGGCAGACAATCTTACCAGTCAGGTTTTACTTTACACCCATGCTCTTGATTGGACGCAACTAGTAAAAGGTTTCTAACTTGAATTTCAGTTATGTTGCTTCCTCTTGTTTATCTCAGGTCCAGGCCATAAGGTGTATGGAGTTATACATATGCTACTATGGTTTGGGAGAATTTTCCCGGAGGCAAAGCAAGTGCCACAGTCATGGCATTTATAATGCTTTCTATTTTGTTGTTGCTGTTATACCATTCTGGCTTCGTTTCCTACAGGTTTGATATGTTTTTCTCTTCTTTTTGTTTTGCATATCTGCAAGTTTTGATGAAGGAAAGCATTATATATGGATAATAATGGTAGTGTCATGGTGGTCATTCAGGTCTCTAGGAAACTCTATGTTGCATTTCTTCAACTGTTTTCTGTTCCCATCTATATATCTGTCTTGTCTTTAATAAAAAAAAAAACTACCTTTTCAAGGAAACCCATTCGAGAAAATTTATTGCCTTTGAAGTATGCACTTACAGATGGTTTATGTAATTTTGTAGTGCCTCCGTCGATTGTATGAAGAGAAGGATGCAGAAAATGGATGGAATGGTTTTAAATACTTCTTGATAATTGTTGCAGTTCTTGTTAGAACAGCTTTTGAACTGAAGAAGGGAACTACCTGGTTTGTGTTGGCTTTAGTCAGCTCAGCTATTGCAACAGCAATGAGCACATATTGGGATATTGTCATGGATTGGGGACTTCTGAGAAGGAAATCAAACAACCCGTATTTGAGAGATAAACTTGTTATTTCCCACAAGAGTGTCTACTTGGCAGCCATGGTAGGGCTCAGTGACTAAAATTGAAGTGTTACTTATTTTCTATCTGTAGCTTCTGATAGTGATTCAATCTTTTTGTGGGATTCATTACAGGTCCTGAATATAGTACTGAGAATTGCTTGGATGCAGTTAATTATTGAATTCAATTTGCATTCTCTTCAGAAAATGGCAATAATAACCATCATTTCCAGCCTAGAAATTATTCGTCGTGGCATTTGGAACTTCTTCAGGTACATCTCCTCCTTGGCAATTAGGAAAAGCATTTTTTTAACGTTCTCTTCAACTCCTCTAAAAATGGAGCATTTGGCAGTCTATCTCCTGTTTTATGCTCCCCCCACATTGTGTCATGTGCATTAATGTCACCCAATTTACTGATAAATGCAACTAAAACTGAGAAATGAACATGCATGTTTGATCAGGTTGGAGAATGAGCACTTGAACAATGTTGGCAAGTACCGAGCATTCAAGTCAGTTCCGCTTCCTTTCAATTACTACGACGATGAAAACGACAAAGATGATTAACATCATCAGAATCTCCATCCGATGTGTTGAATTCAAGAAGTGTCATTGCTTTGAGGACGATATATGCAGTATCCAGAATGGTTCATAGGCATTTACATGTCATGATTTTGACCTTATTCAACTCTCTGACTTGGAACTATAACACAGGCTTATATCAAATTGCTTCATGTATATGTACCGGACCTTTAACAACTGCTAGAAATGCTTCATATTGAATTTTATACAATAAATAAATTTTATAATTATATTAAAACAAATAATTTATTTAATAAATATTTAATATTAAATTAAATAATTACTTTTAAATTATTTAAATAATTAAAACTCAATAAATATAGAGTGTGCATAGTATTATTGTTTAATATAATATAAAAAAATTAAAAATTAAAAACCTTGTCAAGTCTCAAGGGTTTAAGAGGTCTTAACCGGCTATGGGAGGCGTCCTCTCTTCAACTTCAACGATTTCCATATCACCAACAAACCCCACCAATTCTTACAACCCTAACTCCCCACCTTCTGACATACCGATTTCTACCGATTTTCAGAATTCAAATTCTTCTACTAACTCACTGAACCTAACATGTGCTCTTCAGATCCCAAAATCCAACCACAATCGAAGGCCGTCCCGGAATTTTCAATTACTGACACCCAAAAAACCCTAGAATCAAGACCTGAAACTTCAGATTCTTCGACTGACACCAAAGTGGAAAAAACCCAGGAAGGGAAAGAGACAGTGAGTGATAGTGGAGAGGAAATTGAAGGTGAAGAGGAGGAAGAAGAGGGAGAGTGCGGATTTTGCTTGTTCATGAAGGCTGGTGGATGCAAAGATAGCTTTGTAGCGTGGGAGAAATGCGTGGAAGAAGCTGAGAATAACAAGGAAGATGTTGTTGACAAGTGCTTTGAAGCAACCAGTACTTTGAGGAAGTGTATGGAGGCACATGCTGATTACTATGAGCCTATTTTGCGTGCTGAGAAAGCAGCTCAGGAAGAGGCTGTTAAGGAATTGGACAAAGAGAATGCCTCAGAGGAATCAGAGCAGTAGAAAGATTCCAAAGGAAACGAGAATGTAAGCGGAAACTGAGATGGTTTGACGCTTAATTTTTTTTGACTTAAATAAAATTAATTTTATCAATGTATGATTTTGGTTCTAATTTTCGAGAATTAGTTGGAGTTTAAGATAATAAGGCTTTCCCATTAAGATTTGTTATAAATATGGAAGGAAGATAGAAAATGGTTACGATATTATGAGAAATGAAAGTGATTAATTATGTTACTGTCACTTTAGAATAAGTGGATAATGATTTTTTACTTGAGAATTATTCATGTTTTGTTATACGACCACTTTATGCGTTTGGATTATTTGTTTTATTTGGATCTTGTCTTTTCTGCTTTTGCATTGCTCTGCTAATGTCAGTGAATGTGATTAAGTTTCAACGTTTGATTTAGGTGATATGATCGTTGGAACTCTTTTCATTCATAAAGGGATAGAATGCATCATATTACTATGATAATTGGTTATTATAATTTTCAATTAAATGTTATATTTAGGCGCACTTCACATTTTGCCATATTAGGTTGTTCAACCTATTGTGGTTGTTATAGTTTTATATTATGCCTTGGGGTTAAAAGAGTGAACTATCTAGGCTTATGTTGATCACCGTTACTTAATCCCCATCATCACATTGTTGCCTTATCATTTTGGTTAGTGCTACTAGGTACCTTCAGTTATACTTGTGCGAGAGATTTATTGATGTTCTCACGCGGGAACAGGTGTGTTTCTGCATTCTTAGGGGTTAATTCATTAACATTATGCCCTTTTTTCTGGTTTTGATAGACTAGGATGTCGTCTCAGAATGCTAATGTCCTTATGTATTTTCCTGCAATTAACAATTTTGACATTTTGGATCTCTTGTGCTTAAATCCAATAAGAAATGAGCTTTATATGAAGCAATAGCAGATTAGTAGAGAACAAATGTTTTGTGATTAGAAGTTTTTGTTTGAGGTGGGGAACCTGTTTTGCAAATAAGTGGACTGCCTGATAATCTTTATAGAGTCTCCATCTTTAATTAGTGTTTTCCTTCAAATGAATATACTTAAAAGAATGTACTCTTTTCATATGGCATGTCTATGAAACTTCTAGGAAAGTGGTTTCTATTGGTTTTTCTGAAGGATCAAAACTTTTTATGTTTTGATGTTCTCTTAGCAGCTTCTCTTACAACTTCTCAAACAGAATGAGGGCAATATTTTATTGTCCAGAAGTTGAACTGGAGGGTCAGATTGATTAGATCAGGAATATATCCATGTATAGGTTACTTCGTCTACTATGGGACCTAGAATGAGTTGAAGTTATTTAGGCCATGGGATGGAAACTCAAGGGGATTGCGGGGGATGAGCAAGGCATGGATGATCTTGTTGAAGGTTTATGTTGTTTCTGGTCTACTGTTGTTCCAAAGTTAAGAACAGTAATGCATGTAAGGAGATAAGTAGGTCACTAGCAGAACATTTCACATTTCTACAATCATACATGTAAGTGGTGCTTTATTGTTGCTAGTCCTTACCTCCTATCTATATGGTGTGTAGGTGTATGTACTACGAACAGATGTGAGATGTTGTTCAGATGATATCAGGTGAATTGGGAGTTGATAATGATTTTTAGTTTATTGTTGTGATTACATTATGGTGATGATAGTGAGGACTGCCAATGCTTCTTTAGTCAGACTGCAGACCCTTGGTTTTTTTGCATATTAGTTTTGTTTTTAACCAATAGCCAGCTGAATTTGTGTTACTGCATCTAAATTTCTCTAAGACTATCACGATACCAAAAATTTCTCTGCTCTAATATATCAACACATTAAACATCTACTCTCTGTTCATAAACAAAGCAAGCACTTTGATTGATTATCAAGTTGTTGCCTGATAAACATGAACTTGACACCAACTCGAGGCAAGTTCACTTAGCATCAGTACTTGCACATGAGAGATTTCAGGTTAGTTAATTATGTGACTTTGTATTCTGAATGAAATTACACTATAGATCTAAGAGAATGATTTAATCCAGAACCGCTAAACACTATGCTACCCTTGATAATTTCCACACCATGGACTAATTTTGTTTTTATCCTGTGTAGAGTAGTATGTTGATGTTGGTTTCAAGTGCCTCCTTATCAATTATCATTGTAGTGATTTCTACAAAACTTGGAATTATCTTTGGATGCCAATGAAGGAAACATCCGACCAATTGCGCCAGAAATTTCAGCGTTAATTATTGAAGTTTCTCGTAAGAAAACTAGCATTGTATGTATCTTGTTTCCCCGTGAAATTAAGCCACAGCCACATTCGCGGTCAAGTACCAAAACTAACTTTTGCTTGCCTTCCTATATGCCCTTTTGTCTGTTTCAAAAGGTTTTGATGTGTTTCTGACATTTTTCTGCTTTGCTTAATATCCCAGGAAGCAAAAACGAATTGAGTTTATCAAAATTTTCCATCCATGGTCATTTTTTTGACATTTTTTACTCTGGCTTTCGAGCCAAGGAACCAAAAGTCTACATGACTAAATCAAATCTTACTGCATGACACTTAACAGTTAAGAACTAGAAAATCCTCTTCCCTAATTAAAATAATCTGAATTTCCATTTTATTCCCTTCATTGTCATGGACATGGGCCGAACCATCTCATTCTTCTTAATTCGTTGACTTATTCATCTTTGTCCTCATCTTCATCGTAGTTGAAAGGTAGTGGTACTGACTTGAATGCACGGTACTTCCCAACATTGTTCAAATGCTCATTCTCCAATCTGTTCAACGACAGCAACGGTAAAAATGAATAAATAAAAAAGAAAAATTAACACTGCAACATGCAGGTGAATGAAATGCCGTTTACCTGAAGAAATTCCAGATTCCACGACGAATGATTTCCAGGCCGGCAACAATTGTAATCGTGGCGTTTATATGTAAGAATCCAACATTGAGACCCAACACAGTCTGCAACCATGCAAATCTCAGGAGAACGTTCAAGCCCTGCAATTTCATGATCATGGCCAGATATTATTATTAGAATTGGTTTAAAAACTATAATCTTCATGGAAACTTCATGTGTTGTTATTGCTTACCATGGCTATGAAATATACACTCTTCTGTGGGACAAGAAGTTTGTCTCTCAACCAACAGTTCTTAGAGTGCCGGTTAAGAAGTCCCCAGTCGATAACAAGATCCCAATATGTAGCAAAGATTGCTGCACTAATTGAGAAAAACCATGATGTTATTTTCCAACCCAGATGTTTACGGTGGTTCATAACCAGCGCTGTTCTCATGCATACGGCAACAATTGTCAGGAAATATTTTAGCCCGTTGTATCCTTGCATCGGGTCTTTCTCCTCAAATAGCCGTCGGAGGCACTGGCAAGAGAAAAAATGGAACCATTTTAGCTGCCAGGGCACACAAGTTTCTTGAACAATGATGTTTTGAAGACAGCACAGCGATTGAATAAGCAAATATTTGGGGGGAAATGAGAATACAGGATTGGTTGGTGTACCTGAAGGAGGCGAGACATGTATGGAATCACAGCAACGATGAAGAGGAAAGATTTGTATACAGTAGAGCTTTTGCAAGCGTTATTTCGGAGTTCAAAGTCTCCCCAAACATAGTAGCAAATGTAGAACTCCAGGATTCTAAGAGCTTGCACCTGCAACATTATTGATAGAAACTTTTAATATATATTAAATATGAAACGCAAGGTATTTGTGTGATTGACACAGCATATAATTCAGATCACAAACCTGGCTAGTAAATTGATCTGCCACGAAGAAATCTGGGAGTGTAACCTGCAATGCAAAGAAATTTACAGATAAGTAACTCTGTTTCGTCAAAGTTAAATTTCCATTTTTTAAAATTTCGATTTTATATGTCTGCCTCTGTCTGTTAATTACCTTGTAGAGTGGAGCAACAATACAGTGAAACAAGCATACTAAGAAGAAGAAACGACTTGAGCGATATAAGATATTGAATGGCAACAACAACAGGGCAAATAGAACCTGCACAGAAAAGCAAAAAAAAATAGAAATAAGTTTGTTTAGGGTATGGTTTTGGAAATTGAATCTGGCAGAACAGTTAAAAGTAATTAAGTTTAATGATCTCTACCACAAGCAAGATCAGAGGAAGAGCTTCAGTGAATGCATTGTAATTTTTTGTTATGGGGTCTATCTCCATGTCAAGGTTGCTAAGCACTGTAAGTAGAGCTAGTACAGAAATAGCAAAACTGACAAGTAAAACTTGTCGGTAGCCTAACTCAGTTCCCTGCTTGAAACCAAATATGAAGGAATAGTTCACGCGATATTTCCTCCAGTAGTATATATTGGCAGCATACATGAGCATGTGCAGGACAATAAATGCAAACAAGCTGAAAGAAAAAAATTTCATAACTTGTCAGAAAATATAAATTATGCTACCGAATGAATATTGAAGATGATGAATGTTAAAGGCTGAATATTTGTTACCTGTAAAGGGGAAAAATGTTGTCCATATATTGTTTCTTCCCTGGCTTGGCCAAAATTTTGTGTGCTCGAATTGTCGAAATGAGGGCTATTACAAGAGCTGTTGTGCATCCAGCCAAAAACCCTGCAAAATTTTTCCATAAATTTGTTGGAGAGAGAAAGTAACTCTAGAGAAATCCAAATGTAAAGAAGATTATCTATATCTCGTCCACTACATGTAATTCAAATTAATTAATTAAGCTGAAATAAGAATTTTACCTGTGGAAAATGTTGTTCTATGTCTCTCTCTCTTCGCTGTTGGTCTTAGTATGTTCATTCCTTTGCTGCGGTTTGAATTTGAGAAATGCTTGATGAATGTAGCTTCAACTCTTTCCAAAAGCTTGGAAACCTGTAATGGTAGATGTCGGATTAAACTTTCTGAAACATAAGCAAATACTTCTTTGTACAAGGGACTCATTGAGATGAAAGTTACACTGGTGCTTTCATGTATAGAAGCTTGAAAAAGAGTTATAGCACCGTCTTTTTCACCTTACAATATATAATTACAGACAGCTCACCTCATCGGAGCTGCCAAGGTAGGAATTATCCACCATTTTCATGTAAGATTTTGCTGCATTTCTTGAAGTTATCTGCAAGAATTAACGAAGCAAGTGAAATGTTAGTCCACAGAAAATTTGGAACTTGATTGGCAAGGAAATCCGGGAGGTAATATATACCTTGTCGTATTTCTTCATAATCTTCGAAAATGCCAACGTATTTAGAAAGCTGTTTCATTCATAAATAGAAAGATGAGATTCCATTTTAAAAATATACATTTTGCTAAAATGAAGCCAACGGATTGAGAGATGTGACAGAGTAGCAGCAGTGATTAGGTACCAGTAACTCTTAAGAAGGCGAAGCTTTTGGTGAAATTCAACAAAAGCTCTCTTAAGTTGGTCTTCAACTTTCCTGAGATTTTTCCTGCTGAATTTCAGCTGTGTCGGCTGAGGAACTCCAAGAACACCCTTGATTGTCGACCGAGGAGTATCCAAAGTGTGATTTATTTTAACACGGTTAAGTATTTCCAATGAAGCTGGTCTATCGTTTGTCTTGATCCTAACTGGTGGTTTCGTAGCTTGAGCATTTTGTTTGATATTATTGCTCTCTTTGTTATCATCACTTAATTCATCCGACTGTCCATGGCTACTTTCTCCAATCTCTTCAGTTACATCCATGAGATGAGCTCTTCCTGACCATCCAAGAAATCCAAACTTGTAAGCCATTTACAAACACTTTGTATTAAGATCTGTTAGCTGAAAATAATTAAGATGAAATTAACTTACTACTTGTTCTAGCTCCAGCAGGAGTAGTAATCGGCAATTCAACCGTGGAAGCCGCAATAGCTGAAGCAGGCTTAGGAGAAGGTGCTTCAGCTCGACGGTTGTGAACAAAGCTTGGGAATCTATTTCGAAGCTGATCGTGAGAAATGGATATGAATTCCGTTTGTTTGATATCATTGCTCTCTTTGTTATCATCACTTGATTCATCCGACGGTCTATGGCTGCTTTCTCTAATCTCTTCAATTACATCCATGTGGCGATCTCTTCCTGCAAACCATCCAAGAAATCCAAAACTTGTAAGGTATTTACAAACACTTTGTATTAAGATCTGTTGGCTGCAAATAATTAAGATGAAATTAACTTACTGCTTGTTCTAGCTCCAGCTGGAGTAGAGATCGACAATTCAGCTGTGGAAGCTGCAATATCTGAAGCAAGACGAGTCATTTCCACTGACCTATCAAACCACGCCCCCCGCGGATTCTCTACTTTAATCCTGAAAGCAATCAAAGCATCCATTTGCTTATTCAATAGCGCTGCCTCCTTCATCGTTTCTTGCACTTTAGATCTATAAAATTTGTCCACTTTATTGAACTCATCGTCTAGCCTTCTAAAATACACTAACTCGTACTCTCCTCCTTCATCCGAGGACATAAGAAACGTGGTTTCGTAACTTTGATCGCCATCTCTGCTCACAGATTTCACCAATATGTCTTGGTTTTCAATATCTGATGCATAAGATGGACTCATTGGATTGTGTTTCTGTATTAAGCCACTGAAAGCTCTGTATAATGTCGTCTTTCGCTTTAGCCCGCCTGGAGTAATTGGCGTCCGATTTCTTTGCTTGAAACGTTGGATTTCTTTCAAAAGGGTCTTAAGAAAATTGTAATCCATGTATGCTTGTTGCCATTCCGGCACCATCTGCGCCGTAAATTCTTTTCCAAACTTCATTTTTGCCTTTCGTAAGCAGTATTAGAAGGAAACTAATAAGCACTTTTGAATATAATAGCTTTACTTAACGTAGCAAGAGCGAGCAAATGAGCAACCTGTTCATGATAAGCAAGCGCCTGTGTTGATATTTCTCTAAAAGTGGGGGAAGCTGGTGAAGAAGTTCAGATATGAAACTAGAAAATTTGTTGAGACAGCCAATGATGAATGTTGAGTGCAATTCATATACTTCACGTCAGAGATTCAGCGAGGAAACAGTCTCCTTCTTTCTAATGTAATTAATATAGCCATATTAAGATAATAAATGACTCTCCCAGTTGGTCCTGCCTTGAAATTATGATGCCTCCTCGACAGCTCTCATTCTTTAATAAGTGGGGGTAGGAAAGTAATGCAGAAATCGGTCTTACCATCTATCTCCTCACCAGGTTTAATTATTCCAATAAAATAAATCAATATAACAATCGAAAATGCTTAATAATTTAATCTAATGGTGACATGATTAACTATAATAATCATCTTAATTAACAACTCTCACTGCTTAATAGTATTTTCTTAGAGACTTGTTCGTAATTATTAAAATGTCGTTTTCCCCTTGAGCAATTTTCCTTCCTACTCGTGGAAAATTTATATTTTAAATAATGTGATATTTATTAAATATGTGATATACATTGAAAAACAGTATGGCGTATGGCGAGTAATCTGACAATCGTCGTGAATTGATAACTCGAAAAGGACGTGAAATAAATCACTTTAAATTGTCTTGTCTAGTTGATTGACAACTATTGGTTGATACTTGAAACAATAATTATTTATTTACTCTTTGTAGAAGACAAACTACGTCATCAAATCCAAGCAAGCAAGCAAAATATATAATTCTGGATTTTAGTTTGACTCTTAGTCCCCAACAACTGAATGCGTTATTCAGCCTTTGATAGCGATAATTCCCTTTTCAAACTTGCTCTTGCTTTTTGGCCATCTCTATCTTCTAAATTTGCAATTGGCCCCTTCTATTGCATGTTTAAAGAGTTGATTGAAGAAGGCAAACAGTTGAAGCAGACAATGGTTATTATTTATTGATTCGGTCATCCTCATCGATCTTAATCATTCATGTTACGACGGCCTCTGACTCTGCGGCTCTGTCTCTGCGGTCAAGCTCTAGACTTTCAAAATTCAACGTGGCTTTTCTCTCAAAGTCTATAACCATTCCTCGTAATTGGGCATGTTGAGGGCTCAAAAGGTAACGCTTAATGGCCTTTGGACTCCGTTGGCCTTCACTTGGTAATGCTATAATAAGAATTCTAAAAGGGTTTTTTACGGAATGGCCTAGTTCTGGGCCCAATAACATTTTTAACCCAAGTAAAAAAGTTTTATATTTGGGACCTAAAATGCTCAATCATGACAAGTCTACCCCTATTCTTTATTTCCCCTTCATAACAGATAAACATGTTACTTTGTAAGTTTAGTAAACGAAAAATTTTGAGTGAAAAAATTTTTAGACTTACCAGAAAATCAGATTCAAACATCTACATCTACACGTACATTTCGTATATTATTGTCTTGTATCTCAATTTATTAAATTTTAATCAATGTCACATAAAAATTGATTTATATATTTTTTTAACAAATGCTACAAATTATTAGTGCTTTAATGAATTTTCATCGATAAATTCTTAATGTTTAGATAAATTTTTATCCAAAAATTTCAGTGCCTTGATGAATAGAAATTTTCGGTGTCTCAATGAATTTTCATTGAGAAATTCTTAGTACTTCAATAAAAAATTCGTTAAAGAATTTTCAAAAATTAAAATCACTCGATGAAATTTCATAGAGAGATTTTAGGTACGAAATCTTTTCATCCAAAGAAAAAGACAGCTCATAAACAAATATTTATATCCGATTATTTGTAATAGTTGATAAAAAATACAATAAAATTGATAAATATATCCAATTCAATCAATAATTCATCGTATATATATATATATATATAAAATTATAAAAATTTGTTCAAAATAAATACGAAATCATATATTTTTTAATCAAATTAAGTTCTAATTCTAAGAGAATCTCAACATTTTTTTTGTTAAAAAATTCTCTAACAGAAAGTCAAAAAAGGGACATCGATGTGCTTTGGAATTGAACAAGAATATCTCACTTTTGGGTTTTGAAACAGTAGCTTCGGCTTTGGAACGGGGAGAAGAGAAAATTAAATAAATATAACAATTTTTACTTGGGCTATAAATATATTTGTGCAAAGAATTTAGGCCATTTCCGTTAAAACCCCAATTCTAAACCCAAATAATTGAATTATTGGATCAACTGAACAGGCGTAAAGAAAATCCGCACAGTTAATTAATCATTAATGATGATTCACGAAATTATGAATTATCCACGCTGAAAGCAGAATGAGCCACTGCTAATAATGGCTACACTCTTGGGTTTCTCATACTCTTCGTCTCCCACAACGTTCGTCTCATCCTCGATGACCCAAAAACTTTCTTTACGTTAACGAAGAAACACTTTTTCCATCTCAAAAACAGAGCTTTCTCAGTAACTTCACTCCACTCAGCGAAAACTGAGCCACCGCCACCAGAAGTTCAGAGCTTCTGGCAGTGGCTCTCCGAGCATGGGGTGGTCTCCCCAAAGTCTCCCATTAGTCCAGCTACTGTTTCAGAAGGGCTGGGACTGGTTGCACAGAGGGACATTGCTAGAAATGAGGTCGTTTTGGAGGTTACCAAGAAGTTCTGGATAAACCCAGATACGCTTGCAGCTTCTGAGATTGGAAGCGTGTGTAGTGGATGAAGCCTTGGATTTATGTGGCTCTGTTCTTGGTTTGAGAGAAAAAGAGGGAGGACTCTCCGTGGCGGGTTTATCTTGATATTCTTCCCGATTCTACGGAGTCCATTGTGTTTTGGCGGGTGTTGTTTGGTTTGCGTTTCTTGTTGGTTTTGTGTGGATAGAGTTTTTGAGGTTGATAAAGAGTTATATTGGTGGTTTCAGCGCAGGTCCGAAGAGGAGCTTCTTGAGCTTCAAGGTTAGTGAGGTTTTTGTTTTTGCTTGCTTAAATATTTTGGGATAATTTATTCAATTGAGTTTGGTAATTTTCTTACTTTCCGCAGTAGAAATTTATGCTTTGTGGATTGAAATAAATGAGATGTGGTTATAACTGTGAACTGCTTCTTTTTGCTACGTTGTGAAGCGTAGACGTGAGTAGATAGAAGCTGCTAATGAATTTAGTTTGACGAAAATTCATTTGGTGATGTAAAGAAATTTGGGCTTTGTCATGGCATTCTTGGGTTAGAAGCTAGCTTATCTCTGCATCAGTGCAAGTGATTAGAGCATGTGAAAACACATGATTGCATAAAATAAATCAATTTACTTGTCACAATATGTTTGCTACACCCTCAATTCATCAGGAATGAAATAATTACGTGTTGGGGATACACAATTTGTAAAATATATACTTCCGAGTAACATTGCAGTTTTAGATGGATGCATTTAAAGACAATTTCATGGAACTGAACAGTTCTTCACAAAGTAAATGCTGCATTTTATTTACATAATTCTCTTGGATATATCCTCATAATTGTGGAGTAGATTGAAAACAACATTGTTTTTTCATGCTTTATGTATTAGTCTGGTGATTGTTGGATCTCTTGTCATTTATCCTTGAGACTGGTTGTATTAATGCAGGAACCCAACTATTTAGCACAACATTAGGTGTGAAAGAATATATCCAGAATGAATACCTAAAAGTAGAAGAAGAAATCCTACTCCCTCACAAACAACTATTTCCTTTCCCTGTTACATTCATTGGATGACTTCTTTTGGGCCCATGGGATTCTGAGATCAAGGGCATTTTCACGCCTTCGTGGTCAAAATCTCATTTTGATTCCCCTTGCAGACTTGGTAAGGCCATTTGTTTTTGCCTTGGAGTTGTTTTCAGCAGCAAAAACTTAAAATATAGAGGCAACAAATTTTTGACTATGCTCTCTTGTTTCCCTATTGTTTCTCTCACTTTAAAAATTAACATACTATGATCCTGGATTATCAATCAGGTAAACCACAGCGCTAACATAACCACAGGAGATTACACATATGAGATTAAAGGAGCAGGTCTTTTCTCTAGGGATCTCCTATTTTCTTTGTGGACCCCTGTTCCTGTCAAGGCTGGTGAGCAGGTGAAGCTTTCCAACTTCTAATATTTGTTTTTTGAACTCCAGCAACTTTGGTTCCAAAATTCATCTCAGAAACTATTTCTTATTATGAGAAAACCTTCAAAATCATCAGCAATCCTGTGGGTCCAAATATATCTTGTTTTCCCAATTTCTAAATGCACTTTAGGCATTTCTGAAGGAACCAGGTCGTAAGAAAAACATTATCATAACGTTCAAGGGCATGAATATTAACCAGGGAAATAAATCATAGGCTTTTTATTGTCATTGTAACTGAATTTGAGGTATAGATAAGACAACAAACCCTCTCATGAGTTGTAAAGAGTGAGCTTGAAAGACTGCTTCATTGACACCAGATTACTTTATAGGAGACCTTCCAGTGCATATATATGAGCCATGTTCCCATAAGATTTGTTCATATATGGCTTCTGACTTGGTCTATTATTGATCAGGTTATGATCCAATACGATTTGGATAAGAGCAACGCTGAATTGGCTCTGGACTATGGCTTCATAGAATCAAAGTCTGATTGCAATGCATATACCTTAACACTAGAGATATCTGAGACAGATCCATTTTTCGGCGACAAAGTTGACATTGCTGAGTCAAATGGTTTGGGAGAGACTGCATACTTCAATATAGTCTTAGGCTGTTCTCTTCCACCAGCAATGCTTCCAT
Source organism: Cedrela odorata (assembly GCA_035584115.1). Lineage (NCBI taxonomy): Eukaryota > Viridiplantae > Streptophyta > Magnoliopsida > Sapindales > Meliaceae > Cedrela > Cedrela odorata. Next base: position 6,094,719 of record JAXCLQ010000009.1, on the reverse strand, counting down.
ATCTGCGGTTGGTTGCACTTGGGGGAACCAATGCTTTCCTCTTGTAATCGATTTTCAGAAACACTATGTGGGGTTGCCTTGAATTGTCTGTAAGCCGTGCAAATGAGGAGCTCATATGCCAAGTGATCAGAGATGCCTGCAAATCTGCTCTATCTGGTTATCATACTACCCTTGAAGAGGTAAACATTGATCCTTCTTGTGCAATACTAATACAAGCCAGTTCTCATGATTTACTGATCATGCATACACTGCACAATTAAGGAGATGCAATCTGAATTTTTTTTTTCTATCTTTTTCCAAAGCCATCATTTTGTGTCAGCTATGTTCAAATAAGAGAATGCTTAGATCAATGAACTGCCTCAGCCCAAGGTTATTTTATGCTCTCTCTTTTAACTGTATCAATCTACTTCTCTTGCAGGGTGAGCTGTTGTTGCAAGCAGAAAATTTTGATCCAAGGTTGAGAATTGCAGTTGGAGTAAGAGCAGGAGAGAAGAGGGTTGGATGAGTTCTGCAGCAAATTGATGGGATCTTCAAGGACAGGGAATTGGAATTGGATGAGTTGGAATATTACCAAGAAAGAAGACTCAAGGATCTTGGTCTGGTTGGGGAACAAGGTGAAATAATCTTCTGGGAGCCGAAGTAATATATACAAATGGGTACCAGTGGCTCAAGGGTTTGGGCTGACATTATTAAGCAACTTCATCAAAGCTACCAAAATTTACATCTTTGTTTTGCTCGGGAGAAGTGAAATTGGAGCAAAACAAATGAGTATAATTTGAGCAAAAGTGTAGGAATTTTGATGCAGAATTTTTTATTCATTCCTACTTTGAGCTACTTTCTTCGGTGACATAATGAATACTGTGGCTTTAAGAAAACAGAGTTGAATTGTAATTTCTTCCATCATTTCTAACACTTAAGTGAGCTGAGTGTCTGATATTTTTCCAGAAGCAATGTTTATCAGTTATGTAGAAGCAATGTCTGATCAAAATAATTTACTTAAAATTAATCAGCTCATTCTTCATTCCTTTTGAAGAACCATAAAGTGCTACAATATCTGTATGATCAACCATGCAATTATGTGACAGCACCGGACACAAATGAACAGAACGGAAAAAATAAGTAAATACATGAAAGAAAAAAAAAATTGATCACCAAACTTAGAAATGACAGGATGGAGAACTTGAAAAATCTTTACTGCCGTTTCTTACAAAACTCTGTGGGCTGTGTATATGCTGTCGTTTCTGTCATGAAAGCTGACATGGCTTGATCACCTGATTCTGGAACAAATGTGTGGAATATCATCTGAAGACGATTTAAACAAGTACCTTGAGGTCACTGTATATTATTTGAGTTACCATGACCTAGCAAGTCATCGCAATTTGTTACCCCGCAAAGACACTCTTGGGGATTTGCATAGAAATAATCTTCCTCCTTCGGTTTGTCTGCAATTACACTTCGACGAATTGGCTGTCCCATCCTTTTCTCATGTGCTAGCTGTACGGCATCCGTAAACTCATTCCAAGGAAGAGTACCATTCTGATGCATGTCCACCAGCTCCACCAGTCTTTTCCGATCCAACAGAATGGATTTTTTGAACCCCAGATACCTGCATGACATCAAATCAGGAATGGTTTCAAATATCTTTACACTGGATCTAGCTTTGTATTCTTTGGATTCTCATGAGTTGATATACATACCTGCGGTGACCTTCCACAACTTTTGCCATGTTCCCATCATATGTGGGAATGAAAGTGTTACTAGCTGTAGAAACCATGAAATCGAGGGCAGCCATTTGAGATGAATGATTCTGAAATTGTTGTAGTTCTGCGGGATCTAACAGCATTTCTTTTCTCACCTGAAATCATAACTAAATCTTAAGACTCAAAAGATTATATCCTAATGAGCAAGCCAAAAATTCAAAATATAATTAGACTTGTAGGTTGCAGATTCACAGAATTAAAAGTTACAGATTTTTAACAAACTCACAATCCGGGGAAATGCAGCTCTCAGTGCTGCCAGTCTCTTTTCACCATCATAAATCTCACCAGCTGCAATATATATTTGTGTGTCCTTATCAAAACCTAATGCTTGCAAAATTATCGCAGTCTCCTCTGGAGTCAGAGGACACAAACCTTGTGATCTCCTCACATCTGAAATTATTTCTTTCTCTCTCCACCATGGGTACGCATACCTGAAACAGGGGCAATGCAATGAAAATTATGACAATATCGTCGCTGCATACAAGGCACAGCAGCAACTACTTTGATCATATGATAGATTCAAAGAATGAAGAGAAAAGTCTAAATATTCTCTGGGTTCGAATACAATTCTTGCCTCAGGCAAAGTCCAAGTGTTAAACATTTGACATGACTCTAATAAATGAGGAAGAAACCATGACCATGCCAAAATTTGCCTGAATTATATCATTGTTGAGTATCAATCATTCTACACTTGGCATCCTTTACAAAGTTAAGTGGCAGTATAACACGGTAAACTTTATCTGATTTTGGTTACGACTTATGACCAGACTGACTCTTATTTATTTATCTTCTACCACCATTGAGGGAACACTTCCAAAGTTAAGTGGCAGTATAATGTGGCAAACTTTATCTGATTTTGGCTGACTTATGACCTGACTGACTCTTATGTATGTATCTTCTAGCACTATTGAGGCACACTTCCACATATACAATGTGTCATAAGCAAATAAAAACTAAAGAAGATCATCCATCCAATCTCCATAGAATCATACACCAAAAAAGCAAAAAAAAAAAAAAAAAAAAACCGAAGCATCAGCTTTCGAGCATAACGAACCTCAACCGCTTCAGTTCCTCTGCTTCTTCCTCAGTGCAGCCATGAGTACAACCTGAGAAAGCCAACATGTCCATCTCATATCTTAGATGCAAAGCCAAAAAAGGTCCCCTTTCTTGAAGCATACGGACCAATTTGTACCCCAGATTCTCAATCTTAGGAGTAAATTTCAATCCCTGAAAATTTACGCGGCACCTGAGCTTTTGAAGATCAAGAGGTATCCCATTGTTTGCCAGACGTGCATCCGTTCTGTTGAAGTGCAGAACCTTATTCTTGCTGAAAAGCGGCAGAATCTGCATTATAGGACAACTACCATACATCAAAATGTGAAGCTGAAGCAAATAAAGAGAATGTATCGCTCCAATCATTTGATTGACACAGAATATAACATTTCCAGAAAATAGCAAAACAAGTACAGACCTGTTGCAAATAATATTTTTCATTTGACCAGCTAACAGGGGCCATCTCAAAGGGTTTGTATCCGTATTTCCTATTAAACTTCTTTGGCAGCCTTCTAACTATTCGAACTTCATCTCTTAAGGAATCAATGAAATGTCTCACATCAAAGATGTCCTCAAAATTACTGCAGAAAGAAACCTAAAATGTTGAAAATTTAAAGAATTCACCGATCAAGGAAATTATGTAGCTTTTTGATAACAATTAACATACCTAGGGTCAGCCCAGAAAGATGTCTTATCAAGCTCAGGAACAACCAAAGTGAGATTTAAAAGCCGTGCAACGGTTACCATGTCACATATCTAAAATGTCAAATAAGCTGAGTAAATAACTTAATATAAGATTAAAGAAACCATAAAAACAGAAGCAAAATAAGAAAAACAAACCGCAGCACGCATTTGATTCAAGCCCCCATTGCAGGACACTTTAAGAAAACCATTACTTGTATAATTTCCTGCAAAGCATGAGGTCTTATAATCAATTGCAGAGTTGGGAACAATAAATGTGTCTGATAAAAAAAACCATTTTTCAAGTTGGTCATTAAGGGTAGTTCCCAATGCAATGCGATTTCAAGCATTTGCCAACAAAAAGATCAACCTTAAGATGATAAGTTCATGGCTACGAGAAGAAATGAAATTAAACGATCTTGGTCTTCACGACTTACTTCTATGGAATCAAGGTTGAAAGATAGTGAAATATCACAATTACAGACACTACAAACAACCATGAATCCCTTTATCTATCCCATCTTTTTATTTATATAATCATTCGTGTTTCCAAAGTAATGAAATTTATAAATATTAATTCCCTCTTGATTATCTTGTACAAAAGATTAATGGCTAAGCAGCAAATTTGTGAGAAGATACTTATAATGTGAACAGTACTGATGAAGTATCTAGCAACCTGATAAATTGAAGATAAAATATTGGAATCATATGGGTTGGTTTAATATTTTAAGTACATTAGAGCTCAAAAACATGGTCATTCTAATTACTCTGAAATCCATTCCATCTTCATTAATTCATCTTAGAACTTCCTAATATACTAAAACCAAGTTTTAATACACAGTGGAAATCACTCAAAAACCAGAGGGCCTGAAGTAAACACCATAATCATTAATTTATTAGCATCAGTACGTTGCCCACAATTACCATATGGAGAGTAAATACACTCAACTAACCTGCATTATACAATCTTAAAACACATGATGACCACACATAATTCAAAAGCTCAATTCTAAAACTACACCCAATTTGAATAAGCTTCTACTATCCCTATTCCATAATCCAATATTACCAATTAACTGAGTTTTACACACCCAATCAAAATTTCCCACAAAACAATTAAAGCACAAGCTCACTGGCAAGAACAAGGGATGCCCTCATAGCGAAAATTTCTTAATCACTCAACAAAATCCCCAATTATAATCCTCCAAGAATGTAAGTTTGCATCATCACTCAGCCGAAATCTAAAACTAAACAAACAAAAAGAAAAAGAAAAACAATTTCTTCCAGAAATATAATTAAAGCACTCAAACAAATAAAAAAACAAACAAACAAGCAACTCACTTGGGGCAACAAGGGGTGGGGGCGATTGAACAACAGCGTCCACGTCGCGAGGAAGTCGCGTAAACCACGGAACTCGATTTGTAATATTGGGAAGAAATTTTGGACGCCAAAGCTCTCCAACGGCCACTAACTGTACCAAACAAGTCCATAACAATATGCTAGAACATACCCTTATGAACCAAACCTGCAACCGTGTCCTAGGAATCACTGGCGGTTGTAACTTGTCGCATCTCTGTTGAACACTCTCAGATCTAAGTTCCATCTTTCTTCTTCACTCTTCATCGCTGCTTCATTGGAACCATGTGAAAACTTCGCTTTACAAAAAAATAATGAAAACCCAGTTCAATTTTCACAACAAAACCGCGCGCATTGTTCTAAAAACAGGATCTTGAATGCAAAATAGGGTTTAGCAGACTAAAAATTTCGATAAATTTAGAAACTTTTAATAGATCAATAAAGGAAAACCCACAAAAAGGGTGACAGTCACGAGCGAAAAAAGATAATAAATAAATCCGAACCAACCAAGAACAACCGTTGGGAGACTTTTCTTAGGGTATTTTGTTTTCTTGGAAAGATCTTCCTTTCTCTCTCCCTTTTATAAAATTAAATTAAAAAAAAATTTTTTTTTTTTTGGGGGGTTTGATTTCAGAGACAATCATCAAATTCTGTACTAGTACTTAATCTGGAATTATTTCAAGGCTTCAATGTTTTTGAAGGAAAGTACGAAACTGTTATGATCGGACGGCTCCGATCGTTCCTAAGATTATAAACTGTTTGTGCACTGCACTTTTGGCGTTTCCTAAAGGAGTATATTTCGCATTTATTAATTTGAATATTATTCCATTCAAGGATTACGAAAGTTTGAAGATTCAAGGCCGATGACATTCTTCTTTGCTTTCTGTATTAGCGGTAAATATAATTAGTCTTAATCTTAATC